>LDEF01000047.1:0-63518 GCA_001455505.1 Leptographium lundbergii
CTGCTGACGGAAAAACTAAATAGATAAATCTTACAGACCCCGTCTAATATAGAAACATGTACTGCAACTGCTATTGGCCGCCAGCCTATGGCTTCTTGGCCTTCCGCTTGACCGATTTGACCAGGCTCGCCAGCTCGTCGTTGTGGTTCGAGCTGGCAGCGTCTTCGGAAGCCGTCTTGGCTGTCCTGGGCTTCTTGGCCCTCTTGCCGCCCCCATTTGCCTCCTGGCCACCTTCGGCATCCTCGCCCTCGTCGTCGCCCCGCCGCTTCCGCCGCATCTCCGTCAGCACCTGCTGCATCCCCGGCGTATCCTTGAAGCGCGGGTTCGACGGGTCGATGGCAAACTCGGGGTCGTCAAAGACGGCCTGGAATCGCGGATCCGTCATGTCCACCACAAAGTCCTTCTGCGGCTTTGCCGCCTGCTCCTCGGCCTCCTTCTTGCCCTTCTTGCCCTTCCTGCCCAGCTTCTTCTTGGCCTTTTCGGCCCGCATGACCTCCCGCAGGTCGTAGTGCTCTGCGGGCTCCCCATCTTCGGCCATCAGCGCCTCTAGCTTCGTCCGCTCTGCCGCCTTCTCCTCGGCCTCGGCCTCGCGCTCTGCCCGCTTCTTGAGTCGCTCCTCCTTTCGCAGCGCCGTCTTGGACTTGCCAGCCGGTGCGGCCGCCTCGGCTGTCGGTGCCGCATCCTCCGTCGTGAAGAACGGGTCGTTAAAGCCAAGGTCCTCTCCGTCTCCGCCCTCTTCTTCGCCAGCTCCTTGCTCTTCGGCATCCTCGTCTGCATCGCTGAGATTCCGGCCCTCGCGTCTGGCAATCGCCATCTGCCGCTTCTTCTCCTTGCGCTCCTTCTCCTTGCGCTTGTACTTCTCGATCGTCGTCTCTGGCTCGTCCTCCTGTGCCTTCTTCTTCTTGCTGCTCTCCGACAGGGCCGGCGTGAAGGTGATCTGCATGTCGCCCACTGCCTTTTCGCGCTTGCTCGACGATGACGAGCCCTTGGTCGGCTCGGGTGCCAGCCCCAGTGCCGCCCGCATCTTCTGCCGCGCCAGCTCCTTCTTGCTCAACTTCGGCACCTTGGACGCGTCCTCCTTCTTTTCGTCCTCACCCGTAACCTCATTGGCGGTGCTGTCCACCACCTCCACCCCGCCGTTTTCGCCGCCAAGCCCGTCCTCTCCTTCGTCCTCGTCCTCGTCCTCGCTGCCGCTAGCCAGGTATGCACGCAGGTCATTCTCAATCAGCTCAGATGGCGTTCCCGAGAAGGCCTTCTTCACCAGGTCTTTGCGTGAAGCATCCTCCGGATGCAGATCCCACGTGAGCTTGACCTTGGAGTGCTGCAGCGCTTCTGTGACGAAGTCGACCGGCTTGTAGTTGGTGGGCACCTCCGTGCACTCGTCACGCGGCTCGTCGTCGTCAAAGGTCACATCGTCGGGGATGAACCGCAGGTCGATAAAGTTGGACGATGCCTGGTACTCGTGTCCGTCGGTGGCCCGGTAGATGGCCTCGGCCGCGATCTTGTCCGAGCACACTATGACTGCGTAGTAGTAGCGCAGGCGGTCCAGCTGGTAGGAGCGCAGAGCGTTGCCGTCCACCTCCTCGTCGTCCTCCTCGCGAAGCAGGTCATTCTTGACCTTTTCGTCATCTTCGCTGTCGTCTTCACTGTCGTCTGACCCGTCATCGCTGCTGTCATCACCGCCCCGCTTCTTCTTGAAGATCTCTCTCGGGGGGCCCTCGAGCTCCTCACGCTGCATCCGCTCCTTGCCAAATTCGGACGGATAGATGGAGATTCGCTCGATGCGCCCCCCGCTGTCCTTGGGCAGGAAGCTGGAAAACATCGCCATCAGATCGCGCGATTTGATATGGTCCCAGTCTAGATTCACCACAGCAATGCGGTTGGTGACCTCGCCCAATGGGACCTCAGCCTCCTCTTCGCGGAACTGCTGCGTGTCTGCTGACTTGCTGCCACCCTCCCCGGCGTCTGACCCGTCACTGTCGTCCGAGTCCGAGTCCGAGTCCGAGTCCGATTCCGAAAAGCCGCCACCACGTGCAGGGTCGTAGGTTTTCTCGATGCGCTGAAGTTCGCGCTGTATCTTCTTGTCGTCGTCCATGGCATCCTCATCGTCGTCGTCGTCCTCTTCGGCCTCACCCTCGTCTTCATCCTCGTCTTCATCCTCGTCCTCATCGGCTACTCCGTATAGACGTTCCAGTGCCTTTTTTTTCTTATCCGACTTGATCTTTCGACCATAACGGTCCATCTGCGTAGTTCCAGTGAAGTCTTCATCTTCCAGCATGTGCGCGAACCGCTCATCCAGAACTGTTTTGGCCTTGCGCCTAGACGGCAAGCGGAAGCGGGGATCGGTCTCGAACTTTGCAAACCGGGCATCGCTAATCTTGCTCGACGGAGCTGCCTTGCTGCCGCCATTCTTCTTTTTCGCTGCAGACTTTTTCTTTGAGGCGTCCATTGTGTATATGGCAGTGATGGTTCTTCCTGTAGTCTGTCTGTACGGAGTACGTCTTCCTGTTTTTTACGACAACTTTTTTGATCTAAACTTTTTTTAGGCCGGCAATATGGCGAGCTAGCGTAGGCGGTGAACATACTCTGTACGAGTTGGTGAACTGCAGCCAAGACTGTTCGTTGATCTTCCACAACTTATTTGCGATCGCAAGACCATGATTCTGAGTAGTCTTTAATTTGTTTATAAGACCCGTGAAACAGTTTATTCTTTGTAATAATGCTTAAAACCCTGTCCTCTTCAGCGCCATTTCATCCGGGTCCATACATAGTATGGCAGCTCTCGACAAAGTCCGGATTTTGTATCTTGTATCTTGTACGGAGTATATCCAACGCTCTTTAACGCTTTACTCCGTATCTTACATACTTTACGCTTTATCAGGCCAACGCAGTAACCGGCTTAGCGATCGCTTAGTAATGGGCCGCTGCCGCAACCACATTTGCTACCGCGTCCTACGGGCAAAGTCCCAGATGTATCGGGCAAACACACGGAGTTGACCCGCTCTAGAAACTGCTTTCGGCTTTTAAGTCGATGGCTGCCAAGGGGACGGACGACAAACAAACAAGCATGAAAACCATTTGGGCCCCCCCTTAACCCTCGCATTACTCGCCCTTTCAGTCCACCATCTCTATAACCTCCATCTCCTCGTCTTGGTCCTCCTCCTCTGTCTCGGCCGACAGGACTCCCATGACGACGGCCTCCAGGTAATCCAAGCGGGCCATCACACGCTCCTCGCTCTTGCTGAATGTTTTTGTCATCTCGTCCAGGTGACCAATCTGTGTCTTGTCGTTTTCTTCCGCGTAATACTCGAGACTTTTCACCAGCTTTGCGAGGCGATCCTCGATCTCCTTAAGTCGATGGTCGGTATCCCGTTGGTGCCCGACCATCAAATCTAAATCCCCTCGGATGTCCTCTTTGACGTTAATTGGGTTTACTGCATCCGATGTGTTACTGGTCGTGTTCGAGAAAAGACAACAGAGGCCTCGACGACCAGAAGGGTTATGAAAAGGTGGAAAACCCCTGGCGTGCCTTTCTTCAGCTCCTGAAAGGTGCGTAGGTCTCGGAAGAGAGCATTTCGCTCAGTCGCTATCGAGGCAAACCTGCGGCAGAAAGATCGAGGAGGCACCGTAGGCAGAAGAAGTCTACCAAGTGGATATTTGTGCGGAGAAAATGACGGTGTCATGCAGATAATCAAATAGGGTAATGATGGGCGAGGAAACATCGATTTTGTCTGCTAATCGTCTAGGAGACAATGAAGGTAGTTCTTGTGCTTTGGTTCTTGTGCTTTGGGTTGGAGATTTGGGTTGGAGATTTGGTTTGGACAGAAATAGTATAGACGAGAGCTTTATATAGGAAACCGGGGAGAGGACGGAGGAAGTAAGGCAAGTACAATCATATTACCAAGCAGTGACTATTTCGCCTTACTTTGGCTATTAGGAGACCTCACTTCATCCTCTTCAATGATGCCCATTTCCACTGTCTTCTCATCCACTGCTTGCCTCACTTCCTCTACTTTCTACGTTTCCCCCCTTCACTTACCCTAGAGCGCCAAGCTGGACAAAATGGGAATTGCTAGGTCACAGTTCTAGGCTACGATACTCATTAACTCAACGCTTTCTGGCACAATACGTTAGATATAAGGGGCACACAGCGCGCCCGTTCAAAAGCCGTTCTTGAAATCCTAGAATCTCAAAAAAAGGTAGGGGTGAATGAGGCTGAAGATCTCTGTCATGAAGAAAGTCTACGAGGGGGTTTCACGGGGTTCACATAGTCCTCTTGTTTTGGCCATTCACTCATCATATTCCTACGCGTTGATGTGTCGAAGCCGCCAAGGCTCGCCAAGGTCGACACTTTTACCATCCTTAGCACAAGGGACACCGAATGGAATATCCGTAAACAAACGACTTTGATTTTGAGCGCCAGCTGCCGAGGCGACCGGCTTAGTAGCTGCGGCCGAACATGACCCATTTCTCGGCCTTGCGCGTGCACTCGGGGCTCAGACACTGGGTCTCGCCGTGGACAAGGCCGGCCTTGGGCTGGTCAAAGGGTATGCACAGACTCTTCATGCCCATGGTGGGGGCCTTCTGGCCGTCAGGGCCCTCGACGATCTCGTCGCTCTTGGTGAGATCCTTGAGGCGGTCCTCGCACTTGCCGTCGAGGCAGTGGGGAATGAGGACGACATTCTTGGCGTCCAGGGCCGGGAGGACCTTGGCCCAGTCGTCGAGGACGAGGCGGTGGGAGGTGAAGGCGGCCTCGGCCTTGTCGTACATGGCCTTTTGGATCGTCTCGAGCAGGACGGGGATGTCGGTGGCGAGGGTGTCGAGCGGGATGGTGCCCTTCTCGGCGGTGTCGCGGCGGGCGAAGCTGATCACACTCTTCTCGCGGTCCTTGGGGCCGAACTCGAGGCGCAGGGGGACGCCCTTGAGCTCCCAGTCGTTGAACTTCCAGGCGGGAGTGTAGCCCTCGCGGACATCGACCTCGACGCGGACGCCGGCGGCCTTGATCTGGGCGGCGAGCTCGTCGCAGCGGGCGACGTGGGCGGCCTTCTCGTCGGCGGTCATCTTGGCGTTGAGGCCGACGGGGATGAGAATGGCCTGGATCTTGGCGATGCGCGGCGGCAGGACGAGGCCCTTGTCGTCGCCGTGGATCATGACCATGACGCCGATGACGCGGGTTGAGAGGCCCCACGAGTTCTGCCAGACGTGGCGGTGCTGGCCCTTGACCTGGGGGTCTTCGACGGTGATGTCGAACATCTTGCTAAAGTTCTGGCCGAGACAGTGCGACGTGGCGCCCTGGATTCCGCGGCCGTTTGTGGGAATGTAGCCCTCGACAGTGGTGGTGTAGTAGCCGCCGGCAAACTTCTCGTTCTCCGTCTTGCGGCCGCGCACGACCGGCACGGCCAGCAGCTCCTCGTAGACGCCGGCGTACAGCTCGAGGATCTCGAGCACCTCCTCGCCGGCCAGCTCCTCGGTCAGATGGGCCGTGTGGCCCTCCTGCCAGAGGAATTCACGCGCCCGCAGGAACGGTGTGGTCTGCTTGGCCTCCCAGCGCACGACCGAGTTCCACTGGTTCAGCCGCAGGGGCAGATCGCGATGGCTGCGGATCCACTTGGAGTAGTAGGGGTACATGACCGCCTCGGACGTCGGCCGCACGGCCACGGGCACCTCGAGGTCCTTGTCGCCGCTGGCTCGTTAGATTGAGCAGAGAAGACGAGCGGCGAGAAAAGAGAGAAACAAATCAAAGGAAAAAAACGTACGCCTTGGTCACCCACGCCAGCTCCGGGGCAAAGCCCTCGACGTGGTCCTTCTCCTTCTCCAGCGACTTAGCCGACAGGAACATGGGGAAGCTGGTCTCCTCCACGCCCATGTGCTCGATCCGCTGCTGGAACCACTTCCGGATCACGTTCCAGATGTACATGGACGCCGGTCGCAGAATGTAGAAGCCGGCAATCTCGTTGTAGTACTCGATCATCTCGGCCTTGAGCACAACCTCCTGGTACCACTGGGCAAAGTTGTCCGTCTTCGACACCGTGATGCCGATAATGTCGTCCGTCTTCTTGCCCCCCACAACGGCCACCGTCGTCGCCTTGGCTGCCTTGTCGGCCTTGGCCTGCGCCATCTTGGCCGCCTTCTCCGCCTTCTTCAGCGCGCTCTTCGACGGCTCCTTTACGTCTTCCATGGTTGCGGTAGCGGTCGTGGTCGAGGAAGAGACTGCTGCTAGCGTCGACAGGCCGGAGGGCAGCGAGGAAAAGGTCGTCTGCACGTTTGCTCTTCACGAACGAAGGTATAGCTGAACACTTTTTTTTTTTACTCCTACGCCTCTATGGATTGTATGGCTACCACTTTTATGCCCCGCACTTTTTAGGTGTCCTTCCCCCCCGTTGTACAAACTGATAAGAAGAGGGGTGGACGGCGTTGCGACCTTATCTCAGCGGTAGGGCATGGATCAACAGATTTTCCGGGCAAAAAAATGAATGGCAGCAACGGTTTGTCAGGAGCTTCGCTAGCTTGCTGGCGGCGTAGGAAATATTTCTGCCTGCAAAGGTTGTAGAAGGCGGGACCAAAACAACGATACAGGACGCTGACCATCCGGACCATTCATCCCTCACCCACGCGCCTTTTTCTTCGTCCTATCCGTCGCCATGGCGTCAATGTTCGAGCAGTCCCGGACGGGGACTCTCTTCCTGGGCGGCCAGAAGATCTCAGGGGCTGACATTCGCGACCAAAATGGTGGGCATCCACCGTGGCAATGCCATGCTGTTCTGTTGGGCGTTGTGTATACTAACGACGGAACGCGCAGTGATTGCAACGCAGGCCATCGCAAACGTCGTGAAGAGCTCGTTCGGGCCGAGCGGGCTGGACAAGATGATGGTGGACGACATTGGCGTAGGTTCTCTGTGTGCTGGCAATCTATGGTATTTTAACCCGTTCTGACCAATGCAGGACGTGACTGTGACGAATGATGGTGCAACGATCCTCACGCTGCTGGATGTCGAGCACCCTGCCGGCAAGATCCTGGTGGACCTGGCACAGCAGCAGGACAAGGAAGTGGGCGACGGGACGACGTCGGTGGTGCTTATTGCGGCCGAGCTGCTGCGTCGCGGCAACGAGCTGATGAAGAACCGCATACACCCGACAACGATCATGACGGGGTACCGGCTGGCGCTGCGCGAGGCGATCAAGTACATGAACGACAACATCAGCATCAAGGTGGAGCAGCTGGGCCGCGAGTCGCTGATCAACATTGCCAAGACGTCGATGTCGAGCAAGATCATCGGCTCGGACTCGGATTTTTTCTCGAACATGGTGGTGGACAGCCTGCAGGCGGTCAAGACGACGAACAACCGGAACGAGACCAAGTACCCGGTCAAGGCGGTCAACATCCTGAAGGCGCACGGCAAGAGCTCGCTGGAGTCGGTGCTGGTCAAGGGCTACGCGCTCAACTGCACGGTGGCGTCGCAGGCGATGAAGACGCGGATAACGGATGCCAAGATTGCGGTGCTGGACATGAACCTGCAAAAGGAGCGGATGAAGCTGGGGGTGCAGATCACGGTGGACGACCCGCAGCAGCTGGAGCAGATCCGGGCACGCGAGGCGGGCATGGTGGTGGACCGGGTGGACATGATCCTGAAGGCGGGGGCAAACGTGGTGCTGACGACAAAGGGGATCGACGACCTGGTGCTCAAGATGTTTATCGAGCGCGGGGCGATGGCGGTGCGGCGGTGCAAGAAGGAGGACCTGCGGCGGATCGCGCGGGCGACGGGGGCGACGTTGCTGAGCACGCTGTCGGATCTCAATGGCGACGAGCGGTTTGAACCGTCGTACCTGGGCCACGCCGAGGAGGTGTCGCAGGAGCGGATCTCGGACGACGAGTGCATCCTGGTGCGCGGGCCCAAGGTGTTCTCGGCGGCGTCGATCATCCTGCGCGGGCCCAACGACTTCTCGCTCGACGAGATGGAGCGGTCGGTGCACGACTCGCTCTCGGCCGTGAAGCGGACGCTGGAGAGCGGCGCGATTGTGCCGGGTGGCGGCGCGGTCGAGACGGCCCTGCACATCTACCTGGAGGAGTTTGCCGGCACGGTGGGGTCACGTGAGCAGCTGGCCATTGGCGAGTTTGCGCAGGCGCTGCTGGTGATCCCCAAGACGCTGGCGGTCAACGCGGCCAAGGACGCGTCCGAGCTGGTGGCGCAGCTGCGTTCGCGCCACGCGCTCTCGCAGCGGACGCAGGAGGGCGCGGACGAGGACGAGAAGACGCTCGCGCGCAAGAAGGGCTACAAGAACTACGGGCTCGACCTGGCCCGCGGCCGCGTCGTGGACGAGGTCAAGCTGGGCGTGCTGGAGCCGACGATCAGCAAGGTGCGCCAGCTGAAGAGCGCGGTCGAGGCGTGCATCAGCATCATGCGCATCGACACGCTGATCAAGCTGGATCCGGAGCAGCGGCAGGACGACGGGCACGGCCATTAGTGGGGACTTGGCGATGTCATGTACGTAGTACTCTGTAGAATTGCCAGATATACACAGTACGGAGTAGAGCCGTGATGTCTCTTTATTACATAACTGTGATCTAGCTCGGCCACTATCGGCTTAGGCTCGCACAAGAACCAACAATGCATCCAGGCTGTGACTCAAAGGGCAAGTCCACCTGTCCGGGCGGTTGCTCCTGCTGGTTCCGGGCAAGCCTGCGTGGTTGGCGCCCCGCTTTTGTCCGTCGATCGGACGTCAAAGACCTTCCCAAGTTGCTTATTGTACCAATCCGGACAGACAGGTCGTGTCATATTTAATGGTCTCGGGCACTGGCTTTTCTTCCCGAGTGCCACGTCTCCCAGCGGAACAGATTGAGCAGCATACGACTCTGTACTGACGGCTCTGTGCTGACGACTCTGTGCTTACACCACGCACACTCGCTTCTTACACCCTCCCGGCAGCATGGGCTCCCAGGCGAAGCTCAAGGCGGCGTCGGACGCGACGCTCGTGCTGACGAACCCGACGACGGCCGAGCGCGAGCGCATCTGGACGCAGAGCCACGGCATGTGGGGGAGCGCGCTCTCGCTGGAGCAGTACGTGGCGCGCGAGGCGTTCCTAACGACGGCGCCACTGGCGACCGACGGCGGCATCACGCACTGGATCCTGACCGACAGCACGGCGCTGCCGGACGAGCGGCCGATCCTGTCGAGCTGCGAGTCGCTGCGCAAGCCGGCGGCCGTGAGCAGCCGGAGCAGCAGCACGGACCGGGCGGTGGTGACGGACGGCATGGCCCACGGCGTCGGCTCCGTCTTTACCGACCCGCAGTTCCGCGGCCAAGGCTATGCCAGCCGCATGCTGACGGAGCTGGGGCCACGGCTCCGGGACTGGCAGGCCGACGGCGACAGAGGCCACCGGCCGCTCTTCTCCATCCTCTACTCGGACATTGGCAAGAAGTACTACGCCAGCAAGGGCTGGGCCGTCTTTCCGAGCGCACACTATACGTTTGCGGCCAAGGACCTGCCAGCTTTGTCAGCTTTGTCAGCTTTGTCAGGTCTGCCAGCCACACCTCTTCTGGCAGACGACCTCGCAGCCCTGGCGGCGGTCGACGAGACGCTGCTGCGCGCCCGCCTCGTGCGCGTGGCCGGCCCGACGCCCTCGGCTGCCCTGCTGCCCGGCGTCGACGCGCTGCGCTGGCACCTCGTGCGCGAAAAGTACATGACCCAGCACATTTTGCAGCGGTCGCCGACGGTCCACGGCGCCCTCGTCGACACGCAGCCGGAGCAGCAGCAGCCCGGCCACCGGCTCTGGGCCGTCTGGACGCGGACTTACCACGGCGGCCCCGAGGCCACTGCCGGCAACACGCTGCACATACTGCGGGTGGTGCTCGAGGACGTCGACGACGACGAGGCGGCGCCCCCCAGCCTCACCGCCCGCCACGTCGACGGGTTCCGCGCCATCATCGCGCTCGCCCAGGCCGAGGCCGCGCGCTGGCACTGCGGCGACGTGCAGCTCTGGAACCCCACGCCGGCCGTCCAGGCACTCACGCGGCAGGCCGGCCTCACGCCCACGCTCGTCGACCGCGAGACAGACAGCATCGCGAGCCTGATGTGGTACGGCAAGGGCCCGACCGAAAAGGTCAGCTGGGTGGCCAACGAAAAGTACGCGTGGTGCTGAGGACCAGTGGACCACCAGCCGGGATGATACTGCAAGACAAATGCCAGAGCCCTTTCTAGACGGCATGGCCTAAAAGGCGAAATATACGGAATGCGGACACAGAACGTGGGTATCAATTTGTGCTATGCGACTCGGGCGAAGACGTGACTGTGTTTCTCTGGCTCGTTTGTTTCTTTTCCTCTCTCTTTCCGTCTGTTTCCTCCAGCACCCATGGCCAAGCTCGGGCTGAGCAGCCGCTGTGCATCCAGGACGTTATCGATTCCCGTTTCCTCACTTCAGCGCAGCGACGATGGCCTCGCCAACAGCAGTACCGCTCATGGGGTTCTGGCCGGTGATGAGCTTGCCCGAGGTGACAACACCGACGTGCCAGTCGTCGACGGGGATAAACTCGGCGCCATCGACGGCGCGGATGGTCGACTCGAGCGCAAAAGGCACGGCCTGGGTGAGCCCGACGGCAGCCTCCTCCGAGTCCTTGAAGCCGCTGACCTTGTGGCCCGACAGCAGGTGCGGCGACGCCGCGTCGCCGGGGTCCTCGACGTTGAGTCGCACGTTGACAAAGGCGCCGGGACCGTGGCAGACGGCCGAGACGATCTTGCCGGCCAGCGCAAAGGCCGCAATCAGCCGCCGGCTCTCCACGTCCGTGGCCAGGTCGTAGAGCGGGCCGTGGCCGCCGGGGTAGTAGACCGCGTCAAAGGCCGCTGCTGTCTTTGTGGCCGTGGCTGCGTCGCCGGCAAACGTCGACAGCTTGGCCGTCTGCTCAAAGAGCACCTTGTGGTCCTGCAGGAAGGCCAGCGAGACCGGATCGTCCTTGGCCGCGTCGACCGACGCCGGGTCCAGCGGGGCGGCGCCGCCTTTGGGCGAGGCCACCGTGATCTCGTAACCGGCCGCGGCAAAGGCCTCGTACGGGTGGGCAAACTCGCACTGAGAAGACGACAAGATTAGCAGGTGAGGCAGTCGTGGCTGCGGTTCAACCTACCAGGTACCAGCCCGTCGGCTTGCCCGTCTCGCCCAGCTTGTCGTGCGAGGTCAGGACGACGAGAATCTTCTTGGCTGCCATGGCTGCAATGGTGACTGCTTATCGGACAGGAATCGGAGGTGTAAGTGTGTCAATGGGGATTGAGGTAGCAGTGCTGGATCTCTTCGACCCAACAACCTGCAGCAGAGAAGGCAGCGAGACGGACCCTCTTATACTCGCGCATCGCAGCCAGGCATCTCGATGCTGTCTCTGTTCTTCCACTTGCACTGTGCTGTTCACAAATCAGCATCCTGCTTTTCTCCTAAGCAGGTGATAACACTGAGCACCGCACTCGACAGCACTGGAGAGTGGGGGCCCACTGTGCCTGCAAACCCCACCGCAAGCCCAGTTTTTAGGCTCCGCCGCCGAGCCAAAATTGTCAACTGCTGTTGCACGGCGCCTCGGCAGCAGAGCTAGACCTACGTAACTCGTATGTCCCAAGCAAGCTGCCAGGACAGGTTTTGCCACCAATGTAATCGTCCCGACCGTGGAACGTGCTAGAAGTGGTGAAAAGTGTGACTGCCGCAGCGCCTCTGCTCCACCTACAACAGCTCCTTCTCGTATCGCAAGACCGGAAGAGCCTCACTGCAAAGAGCTGTGGACATTCTCCACTGTTTGCTTGATAAGCACTTTACTTGGCGCATTCTTCTAAATACAACCGATGCCCAGCTTCCAGATCGACTGCGTCCCACTGTCCAATTACTCGGTTGCTGAAAGTCTATGCGCTGACTGGCCGATGCCCGCTAAAAATGCAATGCTACGCTGATCGTTGCTGCTGAATAAGGACAATGTTCCCCCCAACCGCTGCTCTGCCTCGAACTCGTCTTCTCGCCATCATCATCATGATCACAGCTGATTCCGGTTTCGCTGTCGGTTCTGCTGCCACAACGACCCATCGGTCCGTATTTTCGGCGTCCCGGGCATCTCTGCAAGTCCGCTATCTCCTTTGGTGAGGTCGCCGTCCATGTCCATCATGGAGTTTGCGGCCGTCGACAATGCTCCCACGCCGCTTCCCGTGCTGTTCGTGCGAGAATCGCCTCCACCACGCAGCCTGCCCTTCACCTGCAACTCCTCGGGGTCATCGTCAAAGCTGAGCTTTCTTGCTCTGTTCGTGTGGCTGCCCCCGCTCCTGTTGTTGATATCTCCAGTCGCATCACCACCACCATCACCACCACCGCCAATGCTATCATCGCTCTCCTCGCCGATCCGGCTGAGTGCTACCAGCTGTCCGCTCCGCGTAAACTCTGTGCGGTCGTACGTCAACGGCTGCTGTTCTTCCGGCTCGTGCTCACCACCGCCATACGGCGACATCTGAAAGTACACCGCTGCCGGCGGCGGTGTCGGCATGCCGGTCATTGGTGGTGACGTCGCCGGCGACTTGGGTCGGGGAGTGTTGGCTGCCGCGGTCGTTACGCCACGGTAGCTGCTCTCGGGAGGCTGCCTCGGACCGGATGCCCCGGCTCCTCTGCCGCGCTTTGCTTCCGCTGCCGCGATTGCTGCCGCCGCTGCTGGTCCGATGGCGGGCGTGACCCAGGCCTCGTCATCGTCGACATCGTCTGAAAATGGCCACCGACCGTAACTCGTCCGCCGCTTGGGCATCAGCGCTTCTGTTTGGGCCATCTCGGGCCGCAAGCCGGTCTCAAAGTCCTCGGCAGTGCCATGCAGGGCCTGGAAATTGCCAGACGCAGGACTGTGTCTGTGTAAGCAGAAGGAGCCAAACTGAGGAAGAGGTTGTCATGGGTCGTCTCACCTCAAAGACCCGATACCGCCACCGCGCGAACCTGGACCGTTGCGGCGGCTACCCCCCCGACACTTGAAGAAATAGAAGATCAGGAGGGCAGATATGGCTATCAGACCAGCCACACTGCTAATGGTAACACCGATTATGATACCCGCTCGACCACGGTCGCCACTGCTCGGCATTTTAGACGACATCGTCGGGGTAGAGAGGGCTGCTTGGGACGTCAAAGAGGACGAGTCGGACGAAGAAGCCGAATGGGCTGTTGCTTTTTTTGATGCTGACGACGTCGACGATGGCACTGACGATGCCGACGACACGGACGTCGACGACCGGACTGTTTCTGTGAAACTGACCTGCAGGCTGCTCAAGTCCAGCAATGACGACATGCCGGTAGCAGACATGGCCACGGTCGTCCCCATGTCGCTGGCCGAGCCGCAGCCGTACTGGTAGTAGCCGCCGCTGAACTTGTTCTTGTAGCAGACACTTCCGGCTGAGCACGTGTAGACGTATGGATTCACCTCGGTCTGGGCGCTGATGTCGCCATCCACACACCCCGTGTACACACCCGCTGTGCAGGACGCCGCGTCGTCCGGACAGCAACCCACGGCACTGTGCTCCGTGTCGAGCACACAGTGGCTGCCGGACGAGCACGTGGCCGGTAGGTCGGGGTTGCCGCCAATGTAGCCGCATATGGTGTCAGAGGCGCGACGCAGAAGCTCGTTCACGTCCGTGCCGGCCAGGTCAGCAGCAGCAGCAGCCGGGTTATCGGTTGGTCGAGGCCATGGAACTACGCTGAGCCGACGATACGGCACGGTGGTACTGGCGGGAGGCGGTACCGCTGCCGGTGCTGGAAGTGGTGGAGGGCGTGCAGAAAGTGTTGACGTCACGGTTGCGTCCATGTGTATGTGCGACGGTCGGAGTGTGTCTGCTTTTCGCACTTGTTGTGCCTGCTGTGGAGGAAGCACACCGGCAGCAGCGCAGTCGGCCAGAAGACAGAGGATGAGAAGCGCTACAGGCCCTGGCAGGCGGACGACGGCCCCAGGCGCCATGGCTTCTTCTCGCGATGCCGTTATTGTTCGATCTGCCGAATAAGGACGGCAAAGTTGAGTCGCGACGTGAATGTGTTGACAGACGATGATATAAAGCGTTGAGGTGGCTATCGTCGAGGGCCAACGGCTGTAGAAAGTCCAGCTGGCAACGGCGACACATTTAAATAAGAGAGTAGCTGTAGTCGTTGTGAGCCTCCCTATGGTCTGGATGATGCCGAGCAGAGCTCCGACCCGGACGGTAATTGATTGAACGAGATATGTTGTTAATTAGCCCTTGGATTGCACCTGGCAACGCAGCTCCAGATCGAACTCTGGGCACAATGCCGTTTCGAGCAGTTAGTCCAAGCCGGCTGTTGCAGGCAAGGTCCAAGATTGTTCCAGCTCGCGTCTTATGGGGTGCGGCTCGTCGGCTGCTTGGAGAAAACCCGCTCCGGCATGTTCGACCCAAGCTGGAGGCGGGATGCTTTGTTTTTAAGGCGACGAGCGGCCATGGGGAGGCCCGAGGAGGGGAGGGGTGTAATGGAGCGAGGTAGAGGGGGTAATCACCGAGAGAGGGGGGGTGTCGACTGTGGCCAGCAAAACAGTAGGAATGTAGAGTGCTCGTATCAGACATGACTCTAGAGAAGGGTCGGGCAAAAAAAGTCGGCGAAAAAAAAAAGCGTAACGGCGGACAGAGTAGAGGAATGCAAGCCAGCGAGCAGCCTGGCAACGACAATGAGCAGGCCCCTCGTCATCGCTTGTCAGCTAAGATACATGCCGTGGCTTGCGTGCCCGGGAAGGCATCGCCGTGGGCCTGGGCTGAAATGTTGTCCCCCTCTTCTTCGGCTTGGCCCTGAGCGAGAGTCTCACTGGTGCATTCACCGGTGCATTCACCGGTGTAATGCACCAGACCGCGGCCAGCCGTGTGTGTGCCCCAAAGATCTGCTCCTCGCATGTGGCCACAGCCTGCCATCCGGCGTTCCTGCTCCGCCGACGGTACATTCGACGTGTTGGTGCATTCTGGGTGAAGTTGAAATGAGGATAGCCACCAACCAGATTGCGTGCCTTGCGTCGTATTTGCGTGTTCCATGCCGAAGCTCTGCTAGCCCATTAGTAACGCTGGCAACCGGGAAGGAGCGATCTATGTTCCTGCCCAGCATGCCAGCAGCCCTGACAGATTCGGCTGCATCTCGAAAAGTCTCATTCTCTTGCTCGCCCCCATATCTTTCCTTCTTTCTCACCGTCCGCTCCTTCGACCCACATTGCTTCTTTATCCGCCGTCGCGAATCCGATGGGGCGTGTCCGTGTTCCGTGTTCTACGAGTGCGGCGACCGGTCACATCAGAGGCCAGTCGGAGTACATGGCCCTGAACTTCTAAAATGGGATGCTGCAGGGGCAAGAGGGCCTTGACCACAGCCACAAATCTCAGTTTCAACCAATAGAACGTCAGGCCTGTCTTGCAGAGTTTATGGCAGGGCCGTGTTACGCTGCACAAGTACGTATCAAAGCATGGCATTGGATTACAAAAAAGGACCGTTTCAACATGGCTTGGTTCGGTCGTCGGTTCCAACGACCAGCCGCAACACAACATGGCTGCACGATGCAGAGAAAATAGATGAATGCCCATGCGAGGACCCGAGCTAGTATCTTAAAAGTCTTGTCAAAGCTTACTCCCAGTGCCCACTGATGGCATTCGCCACATCCTCCTGAAAGGTTTGTGCTACTCTCGGTGCTCTACTGCTCTACTGCTCTTGACTGATCCTCTCTTACGAGAGCCTCCAATCTTATGTCTCACCTGGTTCTACTTCCTGTCTGTGCAATAGTCAGAGGCAGCCAGCCACTGGGCCACGGATTCGGCCGAATCCTGCCTTGATAACAAGCTATCAGCTCAGTAGATGTAAGATCAGCACGGATACGAATTCGGCACCGGTTTTCAGGCCGAGATGCTGACGAGAAGAAATAATCCGCATCATTGTTCGAAAGGTTGGACCAACCGCAGTGTATCGGAACGCAACAGGCTTCCTTTTCATCCTGTTCCCTTCTCAAGACATTCATCTCACCTCAGTCTCGTTCTTTTCCAACGTCCGACTTGATGTCGATTCTAATGTCCCTCGTAGAGTGAGTCTACAGAGAGAGTCGGCTCAGTATGGGCACTGATAGGCCTTCACCAGCACACTGTCAAATGCTTAATCTTGCGCTCGAGTTGCAAATACACACGGAGCGTGTGATTAATGACTGCCCATGGTTCTCAGACGCAATTGCAAAAAGTAGCCATAGTACCAATAAAGCCTGCACCTCTACTTATCGCCAACAGTATCAGACGTCCCCTCATTCCTGTCTCATATCACGTCTATCCTACCCAAGCTCGCCGCCCAGGACCTTGTCTTCTGCCTCGCACACGTATTCTTGGCTCACTGTCCGATCGAACGGAGTGTCATTTTTATGATTTTTTTCTCTTCGGTCTGGCCTGTGGTTTATCTGGACTCTCTCCTCACACACGTTCTGTGGCCTTTCCATCATTATATGCACAACAACGACAACGGGACGCCACCGACGCCACCGACACCACCAACAACACCGACACGGGCAGCGGTCCGGGCGGTTAACCAATGACCAGCCGCTCGTCCTCGGGGAACTCGTACTGGGGGATCTCGAGGTTGAGCGGGGCCGGGCCCTTTCGTATGCGGCCGGAGATGTCGTAGTGCGAGCCGTGGCAGGGGCAGAACCAGCCGCCAAAGTCGCCGGCCTCGCCGATGGGCACGCAGCCCAGATGGGTGCAGACGCCCACCATGACGAGCCACTCGGGGCGCTTGACCCGGTCGGCGTCGGCCTGGGGGTCGCGCAGGCTCTGGATGTTGACCGTGTTGGCCTCGGCGATCTCGGCCTCGGTGCGGTGGCGGATGAAGACGGGCTTGCCGCGCCACTTGATGATCACGTTCTTGCCCTCGGGGATCGTGTTGAGGTCGACCTCGACTTTGGCCATGGCCAGCACGTCGGCCGATGCGGACATGTTGACGAGGAATTCTGTGTTGGACGGACCGTTAGATGAGAATAGGGAGCAGAGAAAAGAACAGAGAAAGCAGGACGAGAAAACAAGACAAGAGAAACAAAAAAACACACCCTGCACGGTCGACTTGGCGCCCGCGGCCGAGATGGCCCCCAGCGTGCCGACCATAAAGTAGCCAAACAGCTGGTTCGTGCTGCCGCTGTTCTTGCTGAGGTAGTCGCCGAAGCTGGGCACGCTGTCGGCCTTGGACGACCCGCGGAACGGGCTCTTGAACGTGTAGCTGCTGCCGGCGGCGTCGGCGCGCGCCGCGGCCGTGCTAAAGGGCGACGACGCCGACGGCGACGGGCCCGCGGCCGCGGTGGTGCCGGCGGCCGCCACAAGCGACCGCGGCGTCGACGAGGCCTGACAGCTCCGGGCGGACAGGGCCGAGCGCGCGAGCAGGCGCGATGCCGTCGAGAGGGGAGCCATTGCTGCGAGAAAAAGAGAGCGAGACGGCTGTGCGGACAGGAGCGGCGAACAAAATGCGGATCGAGTCGAGCGAGGGCACCGTGGTTGCGCAATGGATGTCCAATTGAACCGCTTGCAGTCCGGTCGTACCATCAAAAATGCACGAGGTTTTTTTTCCCCTGCTGGCTCGGGCTCCCGGACGACCCAACCAGCTGCGCGCCTCAGGCAGCGAAACTGCAAATTGACGGCCGCCCATTGGCTGCCGTCCGGTGGGTCCGCTCGTGCAGCCACAGCTTTCCCGGTGCTGCCCGAGCCAAAGATCTACACAGTCATCACACAAATCCGTAAGCCCGATTGGGATTCCTCTGTACAGTGTACCATAGTCGATTACGACCCCTAGTGCAGCCGCTTCAGCTCCTCAATCATGTTCCGCAGGTCCTCCACGCTGGGGCCCAGACCCTGGGCCACTTCTTTTTGTATGTCTTCGCCCACGTCGAGGAAGCGCTCCAGCAGCTCGCCGTCGACAAACCGGAACGGCTCTGCGCTCTCGCGCTCTTCGTTCCGGAAGCTGCGATACGCCGAAAAGCTGGTGTTTCCAGGGCCCTTGACGATGGCCGCCAGCTTCGTCTGCAGGTTCATCAGCAGGTCCTGCGCCGCCGGCGTGATCGTACCGACCATGTAGATGGATCCCTCGACCTGGAAAGTTAGAAAAGACACGTAGCCAAGCAAGCTAATCCTAAAGAACAAAAGACCAGACGTACTGTCGCCAGAAAGGCCCGAGGATGCACCATGGCACCCGGGCTGGTCTCCACGGCAATCGGTCGGATCCGGTTGACCATCTCGCCGAGGTGCATCTCGCCGACCGTCCGCAGCCGCCGCTTGTTGTCGGCCGTCACGCCTTCGACGTCGCGCTCCAGCATCGAAAGATTGCCGAGCCCGTCGGCCTCGAGCCACAGGTCGCCCTCCACGTGGCACACCGCCGTCGCCCAGCTGGCCTGGTAGCTTCTAGCTCGCTCTACCAGCTTCGGGCCTTCGGCCACGGCCTTGACGCGGTCCGTCTTCTTTCCCTTGCTCTTTTTGTCGATCCCCTCGCCATCCCCTTCCTTCTCGTCGTCGCCAGACGTCGCCGGAATGTATTCCACCAGCGTGGTCGACTTCATCATGTCGCCCACCGCGATCATGTGGCCGTCCACGGCCAGGTCCACGACGTAGGTGGCCGTCCGGTACGAGGCCACCTTCTTCAGCTCGCCCGACATGCTCGACGTCTCCGTGTACCGGCTCAGCACCACCGTCTTGCTGAGGCCGGCCACGATCAGGTCGTCCACCATGGCCAGACAGCGACACGGGCCGCGCAGCCGGTGCGCAGACACAATGTAGGGGCTGTGGTCGCTGTCGACGCCGACGACGAGGATCCGGCCCAGCGTATGCTCGTTCTCGCTCGACCCGGCCGCCATGAAGCTCGTGCCCACCAGGAAGCGCTCGGCCGGGTTGCCCAGGGCGTCGCGCAGCTCGGCGCGGATCACGCACTCGACCAGCTCGGTTCCCTCCACCTCCAGCGCCAGCGGCCTTCCCAGCGGCTGGAACGCCACCTCGTCCACCAGCTTGATCGAGCTCGTCACCACCTCCCGGCCCTGCGTCAGCTCCCGCTTGATGCAGCCGAGCGCAAACACCCGCTCGGCCGAAGAGTATGCTATCCGCCGGATCGTCTCGCCCATGTCGATGGCCCGCACGTGCGTCTGCTTCGTCGTGTCGGTGCGCGACAGCTTGATCTGCGAGTCCGTCGCCACCGCGATGGCGCCCGGGAACGCCGCCGCGTCAAAGTGGCACACAAAGTTGGCGTCCTCGGCCGTCACGGCCGCGTACGCAATCCTGCCCTCGGAGCCGTAGATCAGGCTGGGGTGCTCCGTCGTCGCAAAGATGCTGTACGTGGCCGCGTCGCTCTGCGGGAGGGCATGCAGCCGGGCATGCCGCGTGCCCAGCACCACGCTCTTCCGGCTCGAGAGCGACAGGTCCAACGGCGACACCGAAAACGTGATCACGCTGCCGTCGTCCATGGCCACGAACAGCGTCGGGCCCGCCATGTTGGGCGGCATCACCTGGGCCAGCACGATGCTCCTCGGCACCGACGCGTTGTCGTCTCGCCGGCGCAGCGCCTTGCCGCCGTGCTTCGGCTCCAGCGTGGCCAGGTCCACCACCGAGACCGTGCCCGACGCCCACTGCCCGACCACGCCGACATCCAGGAGCTGTGGCGCCGCGTGGAGGCAGGCAATCTGGTCCGTCGCCCCCACCTCCTTCTGTGCTGCCACGGCCAGGCCGTTGTCGAGGCTGAGCGACACGAGCGTTGTGCCTTCGACGGACAGCAGCACCCAGCGGCTGTTGGCAGACGCGCTGACAATCGTCCGGTCGTCCGGCGGCGTCCAGGACGCGACCATGGTGCCACTGCCGGCCTCTGCGAGCGTCACGGACCCTGGCGTGATCTGGAGAAGACGGCTGCCGTCCGACAGGTTGGCGGCCAGCAGTGTCTGCGTGCCCAGGTTCAGGCCCGGGAATGCCTCGACTTCCTCGATCTCTCCGTCGCCGTCAAACAAGAAGACGCGCGTCTCGGTCAGGAAGGACGCCACCAGGGTGTCGACCTGCTTCTGCTCTTGCTGCTGGGCCCGCGGTGAGCGGAGCGAAAAGAGGCCACGGACGCCGCCGAGATCGCCGAGGATGCCAATGTCCTCGAGGCCGACGCCGCTGCGGACGCTGCGCAGGCTGCCGTCCTTGTGGACGCCGCTGGCGGTGACGATGCGGGCCTGGCCGGACGCGTACTCGTTGGCCAGCTGCTGGTCGTCCTCGCGGTTGCCCATGTCCATGACGGTAAAGTCGAGCACGGGGGCGATGTTGTGCAGCACCTGCAGCTCGTGCAGGCCGACGGGGCTGGCGGCGAGGTCGAGGCGAAAAAACTGCGAGTCGCCATTGTGCGAGCCGACAAAGAGTAGACGCCGTTCCGGCAGGTAGACGAGGCAGCTGGCGCGCGACGTCTTGCCGATCGGGCTGACGTCGAGGTTTTCGACCACGGCGCCGCTGACCAGAATGGTGAGCAGGTGCAGGGTGCCGTACTCGTCGGCCAGGAGGTAGTGGGTGGCGTCGTAGCGGGCCCAGGCCACGAAGATGGAGGCGGCCCGCAGCGGCACCTCGACGGTGCGCTTGGTGGTGTCGTCAATGTAGAGCAGCCGGGTCTCGCCGACGACCAGCAGGCCGCCGAGGTTGGCCGTGGCCGTGGCCGTGTTGCGGACGTTGTGCCGCTTTGCCGGCTCGACCTTCTCGACCGGGATCAGCAGGGCCGCACCGGGGTCGTCAATGTCCATGCTGATCTCGCGGTCTTTGTTGGCATCGAAGCGACCGGTGTCGACGTTGCGGTCGCCGGCCGTCAGCCGGTACGACGACAGCTTGGCCTCGGCACGTTCGCCCTGCGACTGGTACAGAAACGCAATCTGCGGCTGGCCCGTCTCCGAGTGCAGAAACGTGCTGGCCTTGATGAACAGCTCCGACAGCCGGACCTGATCCATCGGCACCAGATGTCGCATGTGGTCGGGCCGGGCTCGATCTCGTCGTGTCTGCAACCGCAGCACCGTCAGCACGCCCTCCCACAGCAGCAGCGCCATGAACCGCCCCGACGGGTCGACCAGGCAGCGGTCCTGGCTCTGCGAGTCGCGCAGGTGCTTCTCGCCCACGTCCTGGAACGTGTCGACCGTCCGCAGGCTGTGGGATTCGCTGTCCCATGTGAGCGTAAAGTATTCGAACCGGTCCGTGCCGACAAAGAGCAGCTCTGTCTCCGAGTCGAGCGGCCGCAGCACCTGCAGCATCGAGATCGTGCCGAAGATCATTTGCGAGTGGAAGAGCGCGAGGTGGTCGTCCTCTGTGATTCGCCATATCTCGACGCGGTTGGCCTTTCTGCAGAAGTAGCGCGTGGTCAGCATCGCCACGCAACGAGAAGCAGGGGGGGATGCCGCACGCCACCACTATGCTCTCCTCCGTTGGCGACAACAGCTTCATGTGCAGCGCGTGCCGGACGCTGCTTGGCCGGTGAATGGGAGCGATGTATGCCATCGTCGAGGACGAGGAAGATCGGACGAGGAGGAGGCTGGCGGAGGCTGCACAAAGAGCCCCGTGGCTGCCAACAGACACGCGGCGGGCGCAGACAGGCGTCGTGGCGAGCGTGCGGCAGCTGGGTGCGCGAGAGAGATCGACGCAAATACAGAAGGACGGAAAAGCCAGAACGTGAAGCCAATTTGCATGGCAATTGCTGTATTCCGGGAGCACAATCGATGCCGGAGTTAAAGCACCCAGAGCGCCTTAGCTACGGCTGGCGTTCAGTGGGATGCGCCTTCCGCTTTCGACGTACAGGTACCCCGCAATGACCGGAAGCAGCGACAGACACGGCTGACTAACAGTGCATAGCAGCAGCCTCAGGGCGAATCGCCTGTAATATTCGTTACGAGTCTGTCAGGTTACGGATGCCATGTTAAGATACGATACAACGCCGATCCAGCCCTTGTTTCTCGGTTATCCAGATGCTCTATGCCTCCACCGCGTCTACGTCGCCCCTGCTCCCCGTCCAAGTGACCCCTCCGCTCAGAACAGCTCCCACATGGGCCGCGGCACCATGAACGGAGGGCCAGCCGGCGCGCGCATCTCTTCCTGCAGGGTCACGTAGACAACGCGACGCGGTGGCGAGTCGACGGTGACGGAGTGCGATGCCAGTCCGTAGTAGTCCGAGATGGAGTGCGTGAGCCAGCGTCTGCAACGATTAGTGGGGGGACGACGGCAAACAGCACGAAAAAGACCAAAGGCTGGACATACTTGAAGGAGCCGTCTCGATCGTCGCCGAGCTCGTCAAACACGATGCCGCCGTCGATCTGCCGCTGCCGCAGCGGCTTCTGCTGCTGCGGCGCCTGCCGCCACATGCCGGCGCTGCCACTGGCGAAGCGGCGGCCGACAAAGACGATCTCGTCCTCCTCCTCGTCCGAGTAGAAGGGGGCGGTGCTGTCCTCCTCGTCGCCCGAGGACCAGCCCTCGTCGCGGTCGCTGCCGTCTAGGCAATGTCCGGCGGCCTTGGCGGCGGCCGCCGCCTGCAGAAACGCCCGCACCGGCTCCTCCAGCACGCGCACCCAGGTCTTGACTGCCGGCGTCTTCTTGGCCGTCGCCCGCAGCTCGCGCGTGACCGTGCCGACACGCATCGCCACGGCCTCCACCGACGCATCCGTGCTGGTGCCCGCCTGCTGGGCCACGATCTGGCGGCGACGCAAAACGGCCGCGGCCGCACGCGTCTCGTTGACGTGCTGACGCAGGCCCTTGTCCCAGTACTGGGCCAGGTGGTAGGGCAGGCCGTAGTGCACCGGATGAGTCGGTCGCACCTCCCAGTCGCTGGGCAGCGGCGGCTGCGCGTTGGGCACGTGCAGGAGGCGGTCTGGCGAGTAGGGGCGAGAGCGTTAGCACGGTCAGGGGCATCAGGGGTATCGGTGAGGAGGTTCCTACCATTTTCCCATCGGCGACGGTGCCGGCTGCCCTCCTTGCCCTTCAGCACGGCCTCCCGTCGCCGCTGGCTGTCCCGGCGAGCCAGCGGGTTCTGCAGCGGCGCACCGCCATAGCTGGCCGTCGCATGGTCGGCCAAGACGGCCTTTTTTGCCGGTCGGTCGACAAGCTTGTCGATATGGATGCCCAGGGAAGCGCCTGTGCCGTGGGCCGTCGATGATACGCCGAGCGACTCGAGCACGCCCAGCGCCCAGGCATCAACGTCAGGGCCACCAGCAGCCGCGACGACGGCGGTGGAGGGAGGCACCGCGAAGTCGCCGACGTCCTGCGATAAGCGGCCGTCCAGGTGCAGCCCGCTCGCGAGTGGTGCGTGAGCCATGGTGATGCTGGCGTGCTGGTGTTGGTGTGCTAATAGTGGGCGGACGGAGAGTGTAATCGCGCGTGATGGGGGAATCGATGCTTGTCGGACCTGCTGGTTGCAGAGAGATGACACGAATGATGATTGTGCGAGATTTAAGCAGGTCAGGAGCTTATCTTGGCCGACCTTCGCAGCGTGGATGAGTAGTCGACTTCGTGTTAGTAACCCCTGCCGTAGCCGGAGCATAGCTGGGTTACCCCATACGGCGAACCAATCACAGGCCAAATTGGCGCCTGTGTCAAAGTGGTAAGCTGACACGCCATTTATTCCTATGTCACATCCCTGTTCCACTCCCACGCGCCTCGGACCTTCGTAATGCTGTTTCCCCATTCTCTTGTATAAAAAAAAGGAAAACAAAAAGAAAAAAAAAAGTCGAAGCGGCACTCCGTACAGAGTACAGAGTATAGAGAGTTAGTTTATCGTATCTTAGATACATACTCCGCATTGCTTACCGTTCGCTGGTGGCGGCGACGTGGGGCGAGTCATTCAGAAGAGATCTCTTTCAGAAACCTTTGACTTCTCTGGCAACTTCCGGCTCTTTAGCAACAGCTTCCAATGATCCAGGGCTGTTCTTGCCTCCAGCAAACCCTGTGCCCATTGTCGTGGTAGGGCGGAAAGAAAAACCTAAGCGCAAGTAAGTTCATAGTCAGCTCCCTGTAAATGGACACAACCTTCGCACGGAGGCGGCGCCGCCCATTTAGACGAAACCAACGAGCTCTTAGGGCGAATGGTTGCGATTTAGTCTGTGGCTACTTACCTTCAAGTGATAGACAATTGGCCAGGTGTCATGACCTGGTGGACCGTGATGCATTGCTTGCTGGAACAGGTCGATACCATCCTTTGCGGAGCAGCAGCAGCATCTATTGCAGCAACAATGCCAGCCACAGTGGCTGAAGTCCCGCCGCTGTCCTATATTAGTTGTCAGACTGCGGCCATAAAGTCAGCGGTTTTTCTTTGATCTGTCTTGAGAGAGCTGCTAATCGGACCAAGGCACGCTAAAAGATGTAAGATACAGACACAATTGGTGCGGCAAAAAACAGAATTACAATTGGTCTACAGAAGTTGCCACAGCAAGTCAAGCCTCTAATACCATTCAAAGCAGCTGAAACGTTGGCGTCTCCGAGTCCGTACAGCTACTCCTACGGAGTATCTTACTAGCATATCATGTGCTACCATTCTTACCTCGAGAGTGACGTGCGTTTTAGCGTAAACTAGGTTACAGTTTCTTCATATCTTACCAATCATAGTCAGCTTTGATATGTAAAATGCAGGGCATAAAGCAAGCTGTTCTTACGGTAATAACAGAAGACAGCATCGAAGACGGCAAGATATCTACGACGTACGACATAGTTGGAATATAACAAGTACTCCGTACTCCGTAGTTCCGATGATTTCACAACCCGGGAGCCTCTTCTCCGCATTTCGCGGACCCCTGCACAGCTCTCGCCGAGACAGACCTGGGGTCTGGAACTTCAATACCCATAAAAAATCGCACTAGGTCGTAAGATCCTTCACTGTAATGGGATGTAACGTTATGGAGAAAGGACCTCCAAAATGGAAAACACGATGGTCCATTCATTTGACTTGTCACCTATTCCATCTGGATCGAATCAGCACGCAACCTCACGCTTCCAGAAAGGGATCCCTTCCAGACACCTTCTCCACAGAACGCCAGAGCGAGAAGAAGCGGTCGAATAAGACGTACCTGATCTTTGCCCGATGCCACCTGTACGCGTCAAGTCGCGCCCCTTGCTGGGGACTGACGTCGACCAGCGTTCTCCGCCGCTGTTTGGGAACCGGGAGAAAAACACGTCCCTGCCAGATATCGAGGTGGGAGACAGCTTCCGCGATGTCATTAAGAAGCTTTCAATGTGCGTTTTGTCACCTTTTGGGGGCGAATAGGGGCGATCGGTCCTCTGCGCAAGCTCTGTCTCAGATGTGCTAAACCGGTTTACACAGCTTCTTCGCCAATGCCGTCACGCTGCCTTGCACTTTCGAACAGCTCCGAACAACGTCGGCCGGAGACAGACTACGTCTGCTGGTGACACATCTCAGCAATACCTGTGAGAACCCGTGTATTGTGAATGCTCTCTTGTGAGTTTTGGGTCGATCCGCCTGCTACAATGCTCCAACACCGTTCGACTAACCTCTGTAGGGCTCTAAAATGGCATTACGGCGCGTCTGGTGACGATCGCGGCCTTAACGAGGCCAGGGCCAATGCCTGCGAAATAGTCGCCTGGCGCTTCTTGACGCACCTCAGCGAACGTGAGGCCGTCGACTTTTGTCTCTACGAGATCCCCGTAACGAAGAAGGCGTCTGGCGGCGTGGCCGCCTTCACCGAACCCGACGGCGGGGATGAGGAAAGCCGTGGTGGCGACAACGATGGTCTTGGCCGTGGTCCCGACGAAAACTCGCCACTGCTGTCACAGCTCTGGTCGTCGACCACTGCGGACCAAAGCCGGAACAGCACGCGTCGCTCTGCCGGCAAGCGCTATCAGCTGCTGCAGTCCATCTCTCGACTGACGATGAGCATGACCTACAGTCACGACAACGGCAGCGAGGACGACGAGGACGACGAGGACGACCCCACGGCGCCATTTGTGCAGCTCAATGCGCTCGAGATCGCTGCCATTGCGGACGCGAAGCGGTTCCTCAGCCAGAACGTCGTGCAGAAAATCGTCACCGGCATCTGGAACGGCGACATTGTCTTCTGGGGCCGGCTCGAGGTCGATGCCGTCAAGAAACCCCAATTCTACAATCCGCACACATCTGACCCGTGAGTTCTCCCGGGCTCATGGCCACGTCTTTGCTCGACTGCTGACCGTGCAGATACTCTCGTTTGCGCGTGCCCAAATACCTCAAGTCCTTTGAGATCGTGTACTTTATGGTTTTCCTTGCCATCTTTTACATGACTCTGCTTGATCGAAACCCCGCACAGATCTCCTTCGCCGAGGGTCTCTTCTACGTCTTTCTTGCTGCGTTTGCCTACGATGAAATGAGCGAATGGATCGATGCTGGCTCCATCTTCTATGTGTACGATCTCTGGAACGTGTTCGACCTGATCATGATCTGCCTCGGCGTTGTCTTTGCCGCTGTCCGTAAGTTGTCATCAGTATGCCGCGCCTTCACTGTGGTAGACAGCATTCTAACAACATCTGACACAGGCATGGTTGGACTGTACAAGGCGGACTCCTATCTCACTAATCTGGCGTTTGATATTTTGGCCCTGGAGGCCATGTTCATGGTCCCACGCATCAGCTCGGTTCTGAGCCTGAGCCCATACTGGGGAACACTCATTCCGTGCTTCAAGGAGATGACCAAGGATTTTATCAAGTTCATGGTTCTGGTCGTCATTATTTACCTGGGCTTTCTTACCACCTTCTCGCTTATTGGCCGGGACTCCTTCTCGCTCTCACACATGACCATGATCGTCACCAAGATCTTCTACGGCTCGAGCTACATCGGTTTCGATATCATGCACGAAATCGACCCTGTCTTTGGACCCCCGCTGATGCTCATATTCATCACCCTCAGCTCCATCCTGCTCATGGGCTCGCTGACAGGTATGTTGAGCAACAGCTTCAGCCGGGTGATTAGCCACGCGCGGGAGGAGTACTTGTATGTCTACTCCATCTACGTGCTTGAGGCATCGACTAGCAACCGGCTTACGCACTTCTACCCGCCCTTCAACCTCATTGCCCTGGTTATCTTCCGACCGCTGCGGCTGTTTCTACCGTCCGACATGAGATTCCGTGCTGCACGCATTGCCCTGCTCAAGGCCACGCACATGCCGATAGTTGTTACCATCCAGTTCTACGAGTATGTCCGCGGTAAGATCCAGCAAACCGGCGACCGGTATTCTGTCATCCAGGGCCCACATCAGCAGACGATATCTGGCACAACCGCTGCCAGCAGACGAGGCGAGTCAACCTATGCTATCGGCTCTGTCAGGGGAGACGCATCAGAAACGTCAAAGAGGCTTGCATCTCGCCCTTCCACGGGACATGGGCCGTCATCTTCCTTGTCGCGATATGACCCACGGCCATTGAGCTCTACGGATCTTATTCAACCACTCTCTGCGAACCTTGTTGCGCCCGGGGCCTCTGTCTCTACGCCAACAGTCAGCATGTCCGCAGAGGAGGACACGGAGATGGAGGCACCCAGCGACACCGATATTCGCATTGCAGAGCTGTCGGCCAAGATCGATAGATTGACCGAGATGGTCTCGCAAATCCTAGCCTCCGAAAACAAAGCAAAATAGGTGAACGTCTTAAATGGGCCTCTCTAATCAAAATTGGGATTTTGAATGGTTGGCCATCTATGGAGTACAAAAGGGGAAACTAAAAGCGGTCATAATTGATTTCAAACATGCAACGCAAAGTCCAATCAAAAGTTTTCTTGTTTTGACACTTTTAGCTGCTCCTTCCTTAGCTACGCGAAGCACCGTGATTTTTTTGCAAGACCATTCGTGACTTCCCTCTCCGTTGTAAATGCAAAATCAGGCAACTGTACCTTGCCTTTGCCTTCTCTTGGTATTGAAAGAGAGGTTTTTACAATAAACAAACGGTTTGCTGAAATAGTCATTTGAGAAGACTCCCCGGTGCAAGCTGCATTATGGAAAGCGACAGTAAGGACGAAAAGATACAGGCTTTAGCGTACGAAAATTGGCAGTATGCGCGCGAAAATGACCTCTTCCTTAACCTTGAGACAGCAGACCACCTAGAATATCACCAGAAAACAGCAGAGACCGAGTACGAGAGCCTTTCAGCAGAAGACAAGTCCCTTCCCCACGAGAATTTGGAACTGCTTCGTATCCCACCGGTCAATATCAAAGAGCAATGGACCGTGTCATCGCGAATAGCCGGAATCCTCGAAGATGTGTGCGGTAGCTTCTCTGAGGACAATATGGAGATGATGGAGGGCGAGCTGCGTTCGATGCCAAAGCACAGGAGTCTATGGATGGAGGGGCCATTTCTCTATCCAAGTCACGACGAGGATTGT
Source organism: Leptographium lundbergii (assembly GCA_001455505.1). Taxonomy (NCBI): domain Eukaryota; kingdom Fungi; phylum Ascomycota; class Sordariomycetes; order Ophiostomatales; family Ophiostomataceae; genus Leptographium; species Leptographium lundbergii. The sequence goes on from LDEF01000047.1 coordinate 28,312, forward strand.
GCAGAGCTGCAACGTACAGTTGCTGATATCATGGCTAGCGATGTCAGAAATGTGCGCAATCACGGCCTACCAGTTGCTAAGGATGACGGAATTTCTATCCCGGAAGACGCAGTCTATCTCGCAAAAGAAATAGAAGGGAAACTGAAGACAGAAACACTTACCGTCTCGGAGCAGACAATCCACACCATATCTCAGCTAATGGAAGGCTTGAAGGGGACAGACAGGGACCACGCAAGTTTGATACAAGAGGAGCTGGCATATAAACCGGTGAGCAACTACGTTTTGAAAACAACGTGAATCTGGCTGAGAATTGTTCTTCAGGTGCGCATACAGATTACGCCTCCTTTGACACCAATTTCTCTACCTTTCGATTATCGTGTTGCAGAGGAGGACGTATGCATCACATCAGACATATCTGATCTCAGCTCCCATATAAGTGAGGCACTGGAAGAAGCAGAGGGGATTGTCAACAGGAAGTCTGGCGATATTTGGCTTGCAAATGATGAATCACACAGTCTGAGCGTCTCAGAGGACACCTCGGCCTTTTTAGACGAACTGCCGGAGCCAACGGCACTTGAAGAAAGGCTAAAATTAGATTTCGACGATGAGCCAATGTTAAAACTGTACCCAGATCCCGGCTTCCTGCAATCAGAGCAGAGTTGGATTCCCGATAAGGTGGATAACAACACATCAGAATTACAGCTTGATAAGCCTCTTTCTGGTGACTACATTGCGGAAGGAAGTGCGGCGCCACCATTTAATGACAGTCTATCGGATTCTCACTACGAAGAACGCGTGGCAGAAGGCTTGGTTGACGATGATCACAACGCTTTTGTGGCTTCCCAAGCCCATATACCTCTTCCATATACGGATATAGAGTCTGATATTTCTGGATGGGGGCCAGTGGCTTCGGACACCGCTGGATTGTTCCAATGGTACATGGAAAACTACGAGGAGGCATTCAACATTGAAGAACGGACAGCGCCTAAAGGGCGTCATGAATATTTCAAACGCACGAATTCTCCAACAACTTCCGACCAGAAAAGTCCAAGGCAGGAATATGAAGGAACCCCATTTTTCGAAGAAAAGCTAGAAAGCCATCTACCTGACATGGCACCGCTTGACCAAACATGGCCGATGAGCAGTGTACGGCACCCAGAGGATTGCGATAAAATGGAACAGATTCTGGACGAACCAATAGATGAGCTAGTCGATGATATCAGTTTGACAGATGATCCAACGTGGGCTACGTTGATTGACAGAAGAAAAAGAAGGAAGTTGGACGACACAGAACTGCGAAAAATTGGTACCGGACAAAAGGACTCCTCTGATAAAACAAAGGCATTCAAAGCTCCGGAACTGCTTCTCGGAGTAAGTGCATTTTCCCATCTGCAGAGACAACACACAAGGAAACCGAGAGAGGAAACGTCTACGGTATGTAGAAAAGAGACCGACTCCTTTGTCTCCGAATATATTAGCGAAACATCATTGCCGTGCCCGCCAGTCAACACGGCCAACACACCATCCGGGGTGGTTCTTTCAACAGCTATTCCTCTGCCTGTTCGGACGCATTTTTTACATTTGTTACCTAGTCTGAAATACGTTGAGCGGGACTACCGAAGTCAAAAGGGAGACAGCGTGGCTGAAGACGAAGCTGACATCGTATCTTCGTCGACTGGAATCATCATGGCTACAATGATTGGTCTTCGCCAATCGGGGGCCGGCCAGAATATGTCCACATTTCAGCAGCGCATCCTAAATCTGAGCGGAAGATATGGGACTCTTTGCATTCTCATATACAGGAGTCAGCGGCTTGGGATTGACGGGGGCAGCATGCCTGAGTTCTCGCCTTCGGATGCAATGGCGTTTGCTCAGCTGCAAGGACTCGCCCACAATCTCTCAAAGAATGTGTCCGTGCAGTACATCAGCGGAGGTGAAAGGATGGTGGCACAATGGGCAGCATCTCTGCTGTGCATGTACCAAACAACAAATGAGAGTGGGGTCGATGCCTTGCTGATGGAGGTGGAGACACCCCAGGAGCCGTTTCTTCGGCGCATGGGATTGAATGTTTATGACGCTCAAGTTGTCTTGAGACTGCTTTGCGTGAGTGGAAATAGCACGGACACACAAATTCAGATGCTGATTTCCCAGTTTATGGCGAAGCCTCCAGACGAAAGATGCAGGCGTTTTGGGCCGCATATCGGCTGTCAGAGGGCATTGGAGAAAGCCGCCAGTGGTATTCGGGCACGACAATAACGTCAGTTTCGTGTTGCAATTACAGATATTAGCAGTGTGCATACGTGTATTTTCAGGCGAGAGTCCATAATTTCAGAGTGGTATCGGGGCTGGTTCGCACTGCGGTGTAGCCAGATGCATAGTCACCTCCACTTCCGTCGTCGGTCTCGGCGGCATCATCATCTCCAGGAAGCGCCCAGGAGCCCGAACATGTGGCAATGACAGAGCCACTCGCATGCATAGCCGTGCTGCCAACGGCCGAACCGTGGGCCTTCCAGCTCCACGATGGCTCAATATTCCCTCCACAGCGGCCGACTCCTTCCCACACGACCGTGGTGCCATCCTGGGTTCCAGCCCAGACCTCAAAGCCGCCACTGCCGTTGTTGTTGCTGCTGTCCGTCGGGGTTCCCTCCAGAGGATTTTCGGGAGCCGACGCGCTCATGTAGACGTCACAGCTGAGCCGCTGGTTGGTCTCGGCCGGACGTCCGGTCAGGCAGCAAAGCAGCTCACCGGAGCCGCGGACGTCGTAGACGAGCAGGCCGCGGGACCGGCGCTCGTTGACGACCAGATAGCGGCCACAGGGGCTCCAGAGAGTCTGCAGGATGCCGCCACCGCCGTTGTAGTCGACGCCCGGCTGCGACTCTGCACGGGAGCCTGCGCCGGCAACGCTCCACGTGGCCACACACTCGCCGCCAGCGCGGGCCAGGTCGTAGAGGCCGATCCAACGGGTCCATGTGCCGGCAGCCACCAGACCGGGGCCGGGGCCGGGGCCGATGCTGCCGCTCAACGCGGCCACGGTGCCGCGCATGCCGACGCCATTGCCCTTGCGCAGGTGGCGCGTCGACGCGATGGTGGGCACGCGCAGCAGCGGCGGGTCGTTGGCCGTGCGGCTGATGTCGAACAGGGCCAGCAGGTTGGTGGTGCCGGCGACAAAGTGGGTGCCCGGGGAGGGCCACAGCAGGGCGTTGGGGGCCAGGTAGGCCTCTGTCTCGGTCTTGATGAGGGGGTATGAAGCGAGCGGACGCGGCCGAGCATGAGCAAGAGAAGTATTGTTGTTGTTGCTGCTGTCTCCCTCCTCTGGAAAAAGAGAGTATAGTTGGATGGGCAGATCGCGACAGGAGACGAGGACGGACTGGGACCACGACAGAGCGAGCGAGTAGTAGGGCGCAGAGGCAAGGGCGTTCGCAGGTTCCGGCAGGCAGAGACGGCCCTGGGGGACAAGTCGGCGGTGGCGGCCGTTTGAGGACGGAGAGGACTCGGATCCGGAGCTGCTGTCGGATTCGGAGTCGGAGTCGGAGTCGGATACGGGGTCAGATTCAGAGTCAGAGTCAGAGTCGGCGTCAGAATCGGCGTCGGATGCAGCTAGCGAGTTCGACTCGGGCGGTCCATCGTGTTGCAGATCCAACAGATCTCGCGGGAGGACATAGCTGACGATGCTGTTGTCGGATGTCGACGTGATGACAGTGGTGCCGTCGGCAGACCTGGCAGTGTGAGTGGGACGGTAACGAGGCACAACGGGCTCCCCAGACTCACCACTGTGCGCTCTTGTAGAACGGCCGGGGCCTTCGACCGTGGCCGAGTTGGGCAACGGCCACGAGGGTCACCTGTGGCCGTGTTTTTGGCTCGGCATCGGCATCGGCATCGACATCGCGGCCGGACTGCTCCATCCTGGTCAAGACAGAAAGAAGAGGCCGTGCGAAGGCATGTTCTGCCGGCGAAGGGTGCGCAGGCCGTGCCGATGTTTGTGGTGGGATTGTCGCTGAAGAAGAGCCAAAACGCAGGTAGAGAAAAGAGCAAGGCTAAAAAAGGCGAAAAGCTGCTCCGTATCTTACTATGTAAGCAGGAACCCCATGCAGACGCGCTCTGCACTATGGCGTCACAGCTTCCGCCTGGCGGTTGGGCGTCAGTGGGTCCCACAGGCCTTGGCACGACTCCATCGCGAATCGCTGACTGGCGCGGTCGCAGCTGCCCAGTGACATTCGATTGTGACGACCTCCTTTGTCGGTGCCTACCGCCGGCTCATTCGTCTCTTACGTCTCTGCCGCCCTTCAGAGACCCGACCTGTTCTCCACCACCACCACGCCATGGCCTCGTCCAGATAGTCCGGTCCGTCCCCAGTCCTCGTTGCAGACTTGTTCTCTGTTCTCCCCTTGTGCCGCCTCCTCCAGTCGGTCGTTGCAGCGCGTCAAACATTCGCTCCGGTCGTCTTGCAGCACGACGCTGTCACCATCTCCGTCTCGCATCTTCGGCTCGCTCTCGCCCATCATGGATATGCTCCTGGCGCCCTCTGCCGGGCCGCTGTCCCGGTGCGACGACCTCAGGGCCCCCGGCGTGATCAACCTCATCGTTTCAATGTACGTGGCGGAGGGACGGCCGTGAAGGAGCCAAAGGCCAGAATCAGACCTCTGTGCTTGGGCTTCGTCCATTGATAGCTAACGTGTGCGCGTCGCCAGATTCATCCTCGTCGGCATGCTTGTCTCGTACTTCCCGCAACACATCCGTATCATTGCTCGCGGCACATCCGAAGGCATCTCGCCCTACTTCGTCCTGCTCGGCGTCACGTCTGCCACGTCTGGGTTCGCCAACATCCTGACCCTGCCACAATCGCTCGAGGACGTGGCCTGCTGCAAAGAGCTCGACACCTTCCACTGCATGGCCGGACTGTTGGGCATTGCTCAGCTCGGCGTTCAGTGGATCTGCTTCGCTTTCATGTAGGTGTGCCCTGGTTTCTTGCACGCGTACACCCTTTGCTTTGTGCTTTCGTCTGATCCTGGGCTCTTGCTCGCTCGCCGCAGTCTCGTCCTCTTCCTCGTCTTCTTCCGCTTCGACGATGCCAACGTGCCCATCCCCGAGGAGGAGATCCGTGACGAGCAGCCCCGCTGGCAGACCGCCGTGCTGATTGCCTACATCTGCCTGCTGCACGGCCTGCTCGTCATCGCCCTGACGGCCGTCTTCGCCGTCGTCTTCCCCCAGGCCCTCTCGGGCTGGGCCAATGCCCTGGGCTTGATGGCCGCTCTGCTTGCCGCCGTCCAGTACTTCCCACAGATCCACACCACGTACCGGCTCAAGCATGTCGGCAGCCTCAGCATTCCCATGATGTGCATGCAGACCCCGGGCGGCTTCCTGTTCGCTGCCAGTCTCTTTGCACGCCTCGGCTGGGGCGGTTGGAGCTCCTGGGGCATCTTCCTCCTCACCGCCACCATGCAGGGAACCCTGTTGACCATGGCCATCTATTACGAGCTGCAGCGCGCTTTCCCGGACGACGAGGAGGACAGCGAGGAAGACAGCACCAATGCAGCCAATGGCAGTGGAAATGGCAACGGGAACGGCAGGATCGGCGGGAGTGCCCATCCCAAGGTGCACCGACCGCTCTATCGCCGCGTCTTGTCGTACCGGTCGGCCCGTCTGGACGAAAACACGCCCAGTCGGTACAGTGCTCATCCCGAGCACTACGGCACCACACCTGACGAGATCTCGGACATTATCGATCGCCAAGACTGCGACGCGGCGACGGAAACACAGCCGCTTCTGCGGCCAGGCGGCATCGGCAATCCGCGTCGAGAAAACGACGCTCGCCAGCGGTCAGGGCATTAGTTTGTATGCGCAGCTCCAATTTGCTTTCGTGCTGGAAATCTGTTCTTCTCCGGTGTCATGTACTGTTTTTGCACTCTATGGGCGTTTCAAGATATACTCTGGGGAGATCCAAGCCTACAAAGGGTTCATCTAAGCCAGTGCTGGACCTATTCTATTCCATGCACTGTAGCTTCTGAATACAAATTTGGTTGACAGCTGAGCTATGTATGAGTGGGAGACGTATCGGGGTTCTTGGCGATGCTCTGCTTGATCGCCACTTCACAACTGGCGTTATCAAAACACTCCGGGCACGTGGTCGAGTGTGATCCTTGGCATCGAATATGGACGCAGCCGCTTATGGAAGGCGTAGCAGATATTGTCCTAGACGTCGCGGCAGCCATAAAGCCGTTTGGATGGACAAGCAAAGTCCTGCCGATAGCATCAACACGACGACGCAGGTAGCCGAGACGATGGCCAACTGGACGGATGTCTAAGAAGTCAGATTCATCGGCTTGTTGACCGTTTTACGCATCAAAGTCTGACGCGGCGTAATAGACAGTCCGCGCTGGCTTCCCCACAACGTTATGGTTTCCCAAAAGGGTGACCAGATCGTCGTCCTTGCTCGGCCCACATTGCTTCCGGGAGATTGACCCACTTTTGGGGCAGAGTGGCATTCGCCTGGCAAACGGGACGAAACAGCAGTGTAAGAAGTATCAGAGATAGGTCAGGCCAACGCAGCCAGTCACGCTGTCTGTTGATTTGAAATACTTCCTGAAGTGCACGGCTCGCGACGCGGTCGCCGTGCAGTCAGGGACGACCTGAGCGTGTCGCGGGCGGCTCACGGCCGGGCTGACGATTGCGGGGATGCAGTATCAGTCGTGGAAGCGATGTGAGGAATGGAAGACGAAATGCAAGTAAGAGATGCTCTTGTCCTTCGCCAAGACGCGTGGTGGCCACGCTAGTTTAAATGGACCACGCCAACGCTGTACTTGCAGAAGCGAGTTGGAAGGGGCGGAGATCTTCCCGGTAGGGAAAGAGCGCGCATCGTCCCTGTTATTATTGCCCATAGGACTGCCCTTTTTCGTCACAATCGTCTTCTTCGTTTATCTGCATCTCTTTTCTAGAACCGAATCCATCAGCGTGTGCTGTTCGTCTCCCTTCCGTCTCCTGCCCGTCTTTGCACGGCCGTCGAGGGAGAAGCATCCGGACGAGCGTCTCTGCCCGCCGCCGATCTGTGTCTGGCACGCTGTTTGTTTCTGGCTCTCATATTTCTTCTTCTTTTCCCGGTTCTCGTCCTCGTCCACGACCCCCTCTCCACGCCGCCATGTCTTCGAATGGGACCGTCGCGGCCCATCCATACAAGGAGTGCACGGCCGTGTCGGATGCGTGTCCCGTGTCGGCGACGACGCTGGGCTACTATCCCAACGTGGGCATCAACTACTTTTTCGCCATCGGCTTCGGTATCGCCACCGTCTGCCTCGTCGTCACGGGCATCTGGAAGCGCACCTGGAGCTACTCGGGCTTCCTGGCGGCCGGGGCGGCGCTCGAGCTGGCCGGCTACGCCGCCCGCATCCCCCTGCACGACAACCCGTGGGACAAGCAGGCGTTTGAGACGCAGATCTGCGCCATCATCCTGGCGCCGACGCTCATCTGCATCGGCCTCTACCTGACGCTCAAGCACGCCTGTCTAGCGCTGTGTCCGCAGCTCTCGCGCGTCCGCCCGACGCTCTACCCGTGGATCTTTGTGCCCGCCGACGTCAGCTGTCTGCTCGTCCAGGCCATCGGCGGCTCTCTCGCGGCCTCAGCCGGCTACACCAGCACCACGCTGCTCAGCGCTGGAAACCACGCCATCATTGCCGGCATCGCCCTGCAGGTCGTCGTGCTCGCCTTCTTCGGCGTCGCCTCCCTCGACTACTACGTGCGCGTGCATCGCTGGATTAACGGCCGCGACCGCCATGGCCTCCAGCCCACGCCCGCCGCTCTCGAGCTGTGGGCCAACCGGAACTTTCGCATCTTTGGCCGCGCCGTGGCGGCTGCATATGTCTGCCTCCTGATTCGATGCATCTACCGGTGAGTGTTTCTGCCCTAGCTCCCACCTGGATCAGTCCACCGGACTGAATGAGGCCGCTGACACGAAACACAGTATCGCCGAGATGGCCGGTGGCTGGGGCAATACGATCATGCAAGACGAGCCTTCGTTTATCGTGCTGGAGGGATTGTGAGTTGCTAGATCGGCCGTCTTCCAGTCTTGATACAGATACTAACATTCCTATGGCAGCATGATCCTGATTGCTGTTTGCCTGTTGGCAGCGTTCCCGCCTGGATTCCTCTTTCCTCAGATGGCGATGGGCCGCAAGAAGAGAAGATCTGCCGCTGAGGAGCACGACGAGCCGATTGTGCAGACGGAGATGGAGAAGAACAACGCCACTACAGAAGCTCAGCGCTCCGATAATCTCGAGGCGGGAACGGTCCATACACCATCGGAGGAGGCCTTGCATGAAAAATAGGACGGTTTTCTTGGAGTTTTGGATCGATCGGATCTATTTGCATATGTAGAAAGCGGTTGTTTTTCAATACTCGAGATCTGAGTTACATCCGAGGTTCCTTCATGCACCTTGGCTTTGGCATTTGACCAATAGCAATTCTACAACACAAAAGCAACGGGGAAATATACTGCTGGAAAGAAATAATAGACAAGCATGCCGCTTGAATCCTTCTGGTGGTGCGGCCCTGGTCATCTTGACTCTGGTTGGCCCGTCATCGCCCCGGAATTCCGCTGCCTAGAATTGCACGTCATCCAGTCGTAAGCTAAACCATGTAAGTGCTTCCATTTTAGGCATTTATTTTCGATTCGATTTTAACATTTGGTGCTCACGCTCCCCAGTCTGTATTCTGGACGAGACCTGTACCCGAACCAGAGATCGCAGATCAAAGCCGTGAAGATGGTTGTTCGCCATAAACTGACCCCTGAAGCTTTTCTCAGCGCACCTCGCCACTCGCCAGCAGTGCCGGCTCCGTCTGGACGTCTGGCGTTCTTTGTTGTGTCCAAGCACACATTCAATGATGGTGGTCGCGATAAGGGCTCGACGTGCTCGCAACTAGTACTGCTGGACCTCAAAACAAGCGAGCAGAGGCCGCTACCCACGTCGACAGGCCCCGAAGACACTGAGAGCGAATGTGAGGACACCAGCCAATTGCATGACTTTTGTTGGATGCCGACGCCATCTGCAGAGGCAAGCTCACTGCCAGATGAGCTGGTGTGGCTGCGGCCTGCGAAAGATGACCCGGGAGCAACTGAGGTGGTAGTTGCGGAGGCTGTGGCGGCTGTTGGATACAGCTCCTCTCGGCCGCGACCCCGGACTCCATATGTGGCTGCCGTCGTGCCGGCACCCATCAGGGCCCTCCGGCTGCGGGCGCTCCATGATGGAACTGTGCTGTTTGCTGCAGCAGGTCTGATTGGAAGCGACGGTACCCTGCACAACACTGAGACGGCCACGAACAATCATACTGCTTCCGGCAGCACCGCGCGCATCTACGACACTTGGCAGATGCGCGAGTGTGATGTCGAGCAGCAGCGATATGGTATCTGGTACAGCACACTGGTACGCCCAGGAAAGGTGAGTCCTCTGTTCAGCAGCAGCAACAGCAGCAGAAGCAGCAAAAGCACCAGTGATATGGACGCTGGCCGTTGGTCTCTGTCGGGACCACTTCATAATGCCCTCGGACGTGCACACGTGGGCCTTGAGGCTCCATCATCAATCCGTGATTCTGATGAAGATGCCACGGATGCCTATGATATTGGGCCACAAGGAATAGTCTTTTCGGGTCGTGATCGACACCCTGTTGATCCGATGACCGACGACTGCACGAACGTGTACTACTTGCCGCTGGACTCATTTACAGAGGAGGCTCTATTTCCGCCCGTCCATGTTACGTTGGTGCTCTCGGAGCCTTTGTTCCGATCGCCGCTGCAACCGCGGTCACCCGCAGGCTTCGCCAAGAACGTTCGCTTCTCTCCCAACGGGTCCCGGTTCGCATTCCTGTGGGCTCCGCTCGACAGTCCGGCCGACCGGCGGCTGCACCTGGGCCACGTCTCGTCGGGCGCTGCCGTAGACGTGGCCACGGTGGTGCATGGAGGCGGTCGCAACGGCGCGTGGTCTATTGAGCCCAGCGGCTTTGCGTTTGTGCCGTCGGGCGAGGCCGTCGTCATCACGGCCTACGACTGTGGCCGGCGGACGCTGTTTGTGCTGGAGCTGCAGCCGGGCGCTCGTCCGCGGCCCCTGTCGTTTGTCCAGCATGGATCCGTGTCGGCGGTGCACCTGCTCGGCCAGGGACCCGACAACAGCGACCCGTTGGCCGTCTCGCTGCTGGTGTCGGGCTCGAGCTTCGTGGAAAGCAGCTTCTACTACCTGATTGATGCGGTGTCCAGCTCGGACAGCATGCTCACCATTGGCCCTCACATTGTCGTGTCCAGCCAGGAAGGGTCGCGGCACGGCCTCTCACACGAGACACAGGTGTCGGAGATGTACTTTGAGGGCGCCGACGACGGCTACTGCGTGCACGCGTGGGTGGTGCGGCCGAGCACGTTTGACCCGTCCCAGCGCTACCCATTGGCGCTGCTGCTTCACGGCGGCCCCGAGGTGGCGTGGGAGGACAAGTGGCAGCCGGGCTGGAACGTGGCTGTGTGGGCCGAGCAGGGATACGTGGTGGTGCTGCCCAACGTGACGGGCAGCGTCGGCTTCGGACTCGAGCACGCAGAGAGTTGAGTAGATAGGGACGGAACAGACGGGCAGACGGACAAGACGCTGACGTTGACCTGCCAGGAATCTACGGAAGCTGGGGACGATATCCGTACCAGGATCTAGACCAGTGCATGGCCTATCTCGAGAATGTGCCGTACATCGACATGGACCGGGCCATTGTTGCTGGAGCCGGCTTTGGCGGCTACATGGTGAACTGGATCAACGGGGGACCACTGGCGAAACAGGTGGGCGGTCCCAGCCGGAACTGTTGTTCTCCCCCCTCTCCCATCTCTGCTGACTGCTCCCGCCAGTTCTGCGCCGCCATCTCGGAGAACGGCATCTTTTCGACCGAGACCATGGCCCTCAACGGGGACATGTCCGGTGGTATGGCCCATTTCCGCGGCTCCGGCTTCGTCTGGGAAAACGCAGTCGGTCTGCAACAGTGGAACCCGGCGCGTCCCGAACGGCTGCGCAGCTGGCGCACCAGCGCGCCGCCCACGCTGGTCGTGCATGGCGACGGCGACGGCGACTGCCGCATGGCCCTCACGGACGGCCTGGCCGCCTTCCGCGTGCTTCAGTTCCAGGGCGTGCCCAGCCGCTTCCTGTCCTTCTCGGACGAGTGCCGCGTGGTCCTCGCCCGTGACAACGCGCTGGCGTGGCATCGCATCGTCTTTGGCTGGCTGCGGCGCTGGACCAGTGACGAGGGCCGCGCCCAGGATTGGGCGAGACGGCAGCCGACTGCTGCAGCAGACGATGATCGTTTGTTCTGAGCACGTGACGTTGCGTTAGATGCTAGGGTCTGTTGCTTCCAAGAACACGCATTGAGCACAGACACACCGAGACTACCCGAGGACAGAAAAGAAAAGCCGTCCCGTATCGGTCATTCAGGCCTTACCAATTCTTATAGCTCTTCCGGAGACCGTTGTGCCGGAAAGCTGGCCATTATGAGCCATTCTTGGCACCCAGCGACCGAAGGACGGCCGAAGGGCGTCGCCGTTCTCGTAGTGTCTTAGTGTGTAACAGATACCTCATGTTCCTCCTCTCTTAAAGTTCTTGTTGGAAGTGTTACAGGCTCTCATGGGTCAGGGGTACGTATCATCAAGGGGAGCTGGTTTATAACGTCGGCGTGCTGGTCGGCCGTCATTTGTCGGACCTAGAAACAGTGTATAAGAACGAGCATGAGTTTTGCTGCACCAGGAAATACCATGACACGCAATTGGGTCACTAGGTGAATGCAGAGTCGTGAAGTTTAAATCACAGAAGGAGACTGGTGCTTTTCAAGACGTTACTCAACAATAGAGTACGGTGTACGGAGTACTCCGTACGCATGGAGAAACCTTGAAATGTGGATTTCTGCCGAGTTAGGTCCACTTCCCCATACTATGGGATAATAGCGCTACGGCAATCACGGGCTGCAAACCTGGCTGTTCTTACACACTATACTGACCGTGGAGTACTCTAGGTTTACACATGGCTGCACGGACGAGAAAGGAGATTTTGCCGCGAAGATGCGGCTCATGGAACTGGATGCTGCACTCGACGTCTAATGTCGTAGGGTAGAAATGCTACCCGGACGAGCTCTCGGGGTCGGCGCGAGCCAGCTTAAACGTCAGATGCACGTTGCCGGCCATATAGATCAGAGCGAGGCATTACACGACCATTTTGTTTAGTATACACTAAAGTAAAACCTCTTCGTCTTTGTGAAATATGTCAACAGACACCTTGCTAGTTTCTTCTTGTCTTTTACAATGTGTTTCGTTGTCTAGGAATGATGTGTTTCGACGATGCTGTAACATGCGAGGGCCAACGTACGTATATTTGTAAGATATAACCCAGCGGGACCTTGCTCTGCCCCTAGCTTTAGGTCAGATGGGACACAGCTATTTATAGAGTAGAATCTCGCACAATAAGGTCAGGCTTGAAGCAGAAAAGACTATCCCAAGATATGACTCGTTTCCCACGGTAATGCATTGAATAAAGGCGTTACTTGCTTTGTTCAGGCGCTTGTAGGCTGGCCAATTGTCCCATCGTATTTAGCGCCCGTGTTTCTTTTCGCGCCCCTATATAACTTAACCTCAGCCGCAGCTGTCAGTCATTGAGCAGGGACATATATTATGATTAATGTTGTATGTGTTCCGGCTCTGCTATTTTGTTCTCCCACGTTTAGTGCATAGTTATCCCCTTTTCATTATTAACGCTCCGACAATGACGCTTGAACTTCTTTCTCGTGTCTTTCTGCTCTTCGTCTCCATCGCTGCTGCCAGCAAGGAAGACTCCACAGCCGTGCATATTGCCGCAGCCTATGATACATCGCTTGGAGACGGTTGGGCACGCTACGTCTACTGGCAAAACCCGGATGGCAAGATTGTGGTGCAAAGGCGAGGCTCCGATGAAGCAGTTGAGATCCAACAGGCTGTTCCGCCCAGAATAAACTCCCCCCTTTCGGGATTCTACCGCAATGCGGAAAACGGGTCATATCAGGTAGGGTCTTTCTATTTTTGTTCTTTCCTGTAGAATGGTCTTTCCATCAAGGCACACCCTGACCTCCCTTTGAACAGGTTATCGTGTCCTATCTTGATGATGACGGCTACATCATTGACGTCGCGTGCCGCCAAGAAGGCGATCAATACGTCGACTGGTCTACAGGGCCAACCACCTACAAGTCCTCTTCCGGACTGGCAGTAGCAGAAGTGAATAATACGATACGGTATTTTTACATTGACAACAAGGGTTTTGTCATGCAAGCGACGAATGGCAACGCTATCCAGCTTGGACCAAAGGCGACAAAAGGATCTCAGGTCTCTGTTGCGATCCCCGTCGGGTCCACAGATATCCACCTTTTCTATCTTTCTGAGGAAAAGTCCTTGGCGTCACTCACGTTGAATGGAAGTGCATGGTCGGCAGGTATGTTATGATCCTATGGTCCTAACACCTTTACAGCAGATAGACCCTATCTGACCACCATCATTGCATTTACAGTACTCCCTCCTATACCAAAGTTTGCCTCGAACTCAGAGACCAGTTTTGCGGCTGCGGCCTGGTCGGAACCCTCCCTGATCGTCCAAATTTTCTACATCAATAAAGATAAAGTCACGAGTGAATGGACATTGCTGGATGGTGCTGAAGGATCCTGGTTCAGCGCTGCCGACACTATTAGCACGAAACCGGCAGCCAAGGCCGGCGAACCGGTCGCGGCTTCACGAAGTGAAAACGGAACAGGACGGTACTTTGAATACTTTTACACCGCACCAGGAGGCCACATCAATTACTTGGCGAGGAACTATGTGAACGAGCCCTCTTTCCTGATTGAATACGCAAGTTTTGACGTTCCCAATTCCGGTCTCACAAAAGACCAAAAGATTTCCCTTGGGACTGGTCTTGGAGGTGGTATTATTGGTATAATATCCATAATTGTCGCCATAATACTTGCAAAAGACAAGTGGAAATGGCTGAGATGTTTTCGATTCCACAAGTCCTCACGGAAGCAGAGTTATATACGTATGGCACCCGTGGCACCTGTTGCTACCAGCGCCACAGCCAACAGCATAAACCCCCAAGGACCACCCATGCGTCATGCCACAATCCCTTAGTTGAAGTAGAAGACAATATAGCGAGACCTTGGGGGTTTTTATCAGACAGTGTATTCCTACCCCTTATTCTCTTTCCTTTGCTAGCGCTTTCAGACTTTTTTCTATATCTGGCGACAAAATATAACTCTCCCTGCTCTTCTTCGTTTCTCCATGTGCAAACTAAAATGAGATTGACGAGTCATCATTTGAATTGTAATCAGTTGGCTCTTTTAGGAGTAGCATAAGTACTATGGTCTTGTGGGTTTTACAAGAGCTACAAATCGGGCTACTATATAGGATCTATCGATGTGCTTGCATTTCCAGTCAACGCAGTAATTCCACCAGAAAGGGCCATGATTAGGATATTTAAGGAGACACTTAAGACATTACTTTGTAAATTAGCGCAGAAATTGGTTTGCCTTTCACGCAAAAAGGCAACAATCCTGATAGAGGCAATTATATGCGTTCATTTAAAATGTCCAGTAGGATGTGACAAATATATTACACATTTGACGCATCCATCACCTTGTCTATAATCTCGTCTGTGTTGCAAACCCTTCCGAATTCCCCGTCTAGACTGGCAAGATTGACAGCGTGCACAGTTTCCGCATCGAAATCGCCCTTCTCAAACGTGGCCGTGGCGTCCCGGGGGATGAGAATACCGTCGCCCGACAGCGCATTGTCGCCCAGAATGAGTAGATTGGCAGCCATGCGGATTGTGGTGCTGACACAGTGGTCGGTTGTCAGCCCGGCAAAGATCAGCTGGCGGATGCCGAGCTGCCGCAGTCGAGCCTCGAGGTCCGTGCCGATAAATGCCGAGTTCACATTCTTTATGATCACTGGCTCCGAAGAAAGTGGCACCGCATAACTTGCAGGCGTGGTGCCCAGTACGTCTGAGCCAGGCATCACCTTTAATGGATACAACATCGAGTTAGGGTCCCTGGAATGGTGATGGACGTGGATAATGTGGACAGGCTGGGCATCGGCGTTTTTTCGAGCATTGTGCATCCGCGCCGCTCGTAAGAGATCAGTAACATGAATCTCGAATGAGGGTGTGCTTCGGGCATTCCCCCAATGTGTAGGGTGGCTGAGGCCGTGCTGGATGTCGATTAAGACAAGGGCCGTTGGCGTCGACGATGCAGGCTTCATCATTCAGAGTGGGCGAGGGTATCCTAACAAAAAGAAGCAGGGCCATCAAGTGGACGCAGCAGCATGTCTGCTTTATGCTAGGAAAAGTTTACAGATGAGTCAAAGTAAGAACGTAGATGCCACTAATGCTGGTCGGCCTATCTAACACTAGCCAATGGGACCTCGCTATTGTGCTAGTGGCGCAATATTCACATCGAGCCGCCGCTTGTTCTCATCCGCTAGCCCCTGCAGCCTCTGTAGTCGTCTGAGCTCCCAGCACACATGTCATATCAGTCCTGCAGATTGTTCGTATGAAAGCGACACTGCTTTCCATGGGCACTGTTGTCTGTCTGGAGGATATTCTTGTAGTCGGCCATGCACTCCCAGCAAAAGTCATACAGACACACAGAACCTATTATGCGCCAGGAGGGAGAATCAGCATCGTTGTCTCCGTTCTGCACATCTCTCTTGTTGCTCCCCCTCGTGCATGCTAGTTGGCATGGTAGGTATGGCCCACGCAGACATGGGGCCAATTCCGGCCGCAGAGCCAGCAAAATTCGTACTTGCAGGAACCTGTACGGGGTACATGCCTATGAGATTGCGCGTACAAATGTGGTGGCTTGTATAGAGGCTGAGAGAGTGGGGAGTGGTGGATCGTCCAACTTACACTTCATATGTTGACTTTTACCGACCGTTAGTACTAAGTGATACGTGGAGCAACACACAACAAAACAGACAGTGATTCATGCACTACTAACCAGCCGCCATTCTTTTCGATTTTTCTGCCGCACTTGGGACAGGGCTTTGTTGTCCTTTCGACCGTTTCTTCGGATGCCCGGTTGTCCACCACGTTGCGCAGCATGTCACGCATATTCTTCACGTCGTCTCCCAGTATGGGCTTGATCTTGTCGTACTCGTCACAGGAGACGTCCTTGTGCCAGGGGCAGCGGTGGACGAAGCACGTCCGCTGGCCGCAGGTGTTGCATTTGACAATCGGCTGGTCCTTGCCGCCCAAGTGGATCTGGCCTCCGCTGCAGCCTGGCCAGGAACACTGGTTGCTTAGTCAGCAGGACAGAGGATGGCACTGATAAGGTGTGGACGGGTTCAAGACACACCCAGACGAAGGCTTCGTCGTCTTGCAGAGAGCTGCGTAAGAGGGCGTATTCGTATCGCTCCCTGAGACGCGTATCGCCATGTCGGAGCACGTTCTCATAGGGCATCGGTTCATCGCAGGTAGGGCAGGCAATATTGCGGGGTCCTTTATTGTCCAGGTCGGCAGCTATGGACGATGACAGGCACTCACGACAGGTTGTACAATCGCGAGAACAGGCAGGTGTTATGAGGGAATTGGGAAAGTCTTTCCCCTCTTTCGTATTCCAGCACAGCTTGCAGGTGATGCGGCTGATGGTGGCGGTGCCTGATGTCCCGACTGCACAACGGCTCTTCATGATAACGGTTTCTCAGGGTTGTATCAGAGACGGTCTAGAAATGTCTACTGAGAAAAAATTAGATACGTCAGAGTCCTTCTAGGAGTACATTTAATAGTGCAATGCCCCCCTCGTCTCTCTAGCCAATCACAGGACCATACAGCCCGTTTGCCAGAGGGGTATATGTGAGCCTAATATAAACCACGAAAACAATCATTCGGGATTTCCTTCTTCGGAGGCACACCTGTGCTGTCACCGCCCTGGCCTGCTTAGTGGGTGTGCCTTGGGGTATGCCTGCGTCACAGCTACGGAGACTCGTTTTTGGCTTACCGGGTGCAGTTGCTAATGTACAAAAACTAGATGCAAGCATAATACATGGGTGCATTTCTAGACTCCTTGATATTGCTTTGTCGGTACTCTAAAGAGGCAACACTGCGTAATTGTCTTCGGCTAAAGTTGAAAATGTCTTAAATCGGCCAAACCTTGCCCAAGTAATGTGGACGGGAGGTCTCAAAGGTCGATTTAAATATAACCCTAGCACAATTTACTGTATAGCTCCTTTTTGCTAGGTTGATTGTCTTCCTAGAAGCCTTTTCGTCGTTATATAAAGTAAGGCCCCTTAAGAGAGTGAAACTAGAAAGGATTGTTTAAAAGACAACGCAGCAAATACCGCGCACCTCAATCACCGTAATTTGCACATTTAGAGCGCTGGACGTTTTTGACTCTGGTAGATCTTAAATCATAATCTTGTACGGCTTGTGACAAAGCTATTCTTATATGCTCTAAGAACAATATTTTAAAATCACCGTGCCATTATAAGACTAATTCTAAATTAAATTCTGGGTCTGGATATAGAGCAGGTTCAGATGGATACTAGACGCAAAAGTTCATGTTGACCACAAATTGTTAAATTATGGGTGCCTAGTGAGCAGCGTGTGTGTATGGTTGTGGCTAGGTAAGATACGTCCGAACTATGCCGACGTGCATGAAATTCCTTACTAAAGCCCAGCCTACGGAGGACTTTTTATGGATTGCGTAAAATCCGGGAAATCGGCAGTACTCCGTATGCCATCGGCAGGCTTATGACGAAAGTGATCCCCAACATCCTGCAACGGTTGCACACGCTGTAGAGCACGTGATGTTCCCCGTGCGTGTAGTTTTGCAAATTGGCGACGTGCTCGTTTGCCCCTCCAAACTTAGTGCAAAGATCTTGTCGTTTACCAACAGGAAGAAGCAACTTGAGTGACAACAGCGACGATGAATCCCCTACAGCCCCGGGCGAACCATCAGTTCAACCCGTTCGAGCCGCACCCAGAACTCGACAATATCGACGTTAGTGGTCTGGAAAATGGGGATTGGAGCGATCCGGCAAAGTTCCTCAGCATGATGACACCCGAAGGCATGGCTCTACCACAAGTAATGACGCCTGACGAGGTGCGGCGCGAGGCCCGGGAGAGAACGACAAGGCTGCTTGCCGACTACCACCTGCTTCACGACATCCTGGAGCGGCACGAGGCCACGGTGCAGCGACGATGGGCCAAGAAGAGCCGGGCGCAGAAGTTGGCGATCCTGCTGGCGGCCTGGCCAGAGATGCCGACGAAACACCGGCCCGACTTCACGGCGTCCCGCAAAAAGGGTGGCAGCCAGGACGTGAAGCTGCGCGGCTCGTACATGTGGCCGTACATCAACCAGGAGGACCTGGTGAAGAGCAAGGCGCTGCTGCTGCTGCTGAATTCGCGAGGCCGCAACCATCCGAGCGTGTTTGCAGCAGCCGACGGCGAGGCGATGCACATCGGCAAGGTGTCCATGGCACTGCAGCCGGCGTTTCTGAACGAATATGTCTTTATGCTGAACGGCATGACGCGCGACCAAGACTACGGCCGGCTGCTCAGCTGGGACGAGCACGAGGACGCGTTTGACTGGATGAACTCGCGCAAGCAGTTCCTGCCGGGCGAGGGGCTGCTGATTGTCGAGGCCCAGGAGCGGCTGCTAGCATTCCTGGTGCACTGCAGCCGGCAGATCCTGCACGAGATCGCGGCCGACGACCTGCTCCGGGACACCCTGTATGCCGTGCAGCCGGAGCCGCGGCTAAAGGAGGCCACCGACGGGAGCGGCCTGGCGTCGCTGGCCGTCATGGCCGAAGAGGCGCCGTACCGGGTGCCGGCCGACCTGGACCTGGGCCGTATCGAGGCGTTGCTGGCGGCGCGCACGGCCGCGGCCGAGGACCACGTCTGGGCTCTCCGCGAGGACCCGGGCTACTTTGCCGGTCATCTGGCCGAGACGCGCGAGCATCGGCAAGAGATGCTCAAGGACATGGCCGGCAACGTGCACCCGACGCTGAAGCCAGCTCGCGCCGGCCTGCTGTGGACGCGCGTGATCGGCCAGGTGCTCGTCGAGGCGCACTTTCACCTCGAGCTGTACACCGAGCTGCTCGCCCAGGCCCGACAGCTGCGCGAGCTGCAGCTCCGGCACGCCGCCGAGATCACGCCGCTCGACGACCTGCCCGAGCCGTATCTGGCGGCCCTGCTGCGGTTCCGCCACTACCTGCAGCAGGTGGCCAAGGGCCCGATGAACCAGCTCAAGACGGCCTTGATGGCGTCGCCTCCGATGCGGCCGTATTTTGTCCGCCACGTGCCCGTGTCGGCCGACTCGTCCAAAATCTTGACGGTCTCGCGGCCGGGCGTCCGGATGGACCGCGTGGCCGAGCAGCTGCTCTGGCTGCTGCGCACGCTCTGGGAGGACGACCGGGACCTCTTTCTCTGCCGGCTGCCCAACGTGGTCGACGAGCTGGACCGGCTGCTAACGGCCGAGCCGCGGGCCCGCGAGCTGGTGTCGCCCTGCATCGCCCGCGTCATCGGCGACCTGTCGGTCGTGGGCGAATGCCTGCGCCAGCTCGACGTGTACCAGCCCTGGGCCAACAGCTGGGAGAGTGCGCTGGTCGACCGCCAGGAGGCCATCCAGCGCGAGTTCGCCGCCCGGACCGAGACCGAAGCCCGCATCCTCGCGGCCATTCACGACAAGAACGTCGCCGTGCTGCGGCCGTACGGCGACCCGTCCGACAACAAGTTTGACTATCCCGTGGCCCGGCGCCGCTCCCAGGCCAACGTCGACAGCCTGCGCGCAGCCGAGCAGCACCTCGACGTCTTCTGGGTCAAGGCCGACGAGCTGGTCCGGGCCCTCGTCAAGACCGCGGACAGGTCCAGAACTGGCGGCACCGCCGTCCAGCGGCTTCTCGCACAGCCGCGGCTCCTGCAGCGCACGCCCGCCTGGGTCGAGCGGCCGGCACGACAGCAAGACACGACGACGACGGACGCCCTCGCGCAACCGCTCGCGACGCTGCATCTGGGCACAGAGCGGCCGTCGGTCCGGAAAGAGGTCCGGGCTGCAGCCGCCGTGGCCGGGGCCAAGACAAAGGCCAAGACGCGCGGCGAGGCTGCCGTGGTCGAGGTTGCCACGGCCCAAGGAAACCCAGACCAATGCCCGGATCTGGACCCCCAGCCCCGTCTCGCCGTCGACGCGCGGGCGCTCAAGGCCTTCCGCATCCTCTTCTTCGACCCGGCCGCCAACACGACCCCGGGCGAGGTCGGCTGGCTCGAGTTTCTGCACGCCCTGCAAGCCACCGGCTTCACGGCCGAGAAGCTGTACGGGTCCGTGTGGCACTTCCAGCCCACGACGCTGGACGTCGAGCGCAGCATCCAGTTCCACGAGCCGCATCCGCGCGGAAAGATACCCTTTCTGACCGCGCGGCGCCACGGCCGTCGTCTGAGCCGGGCGTACGGCTGGCACGGCGGCATGTTTGTGCTCAAGGACAAGTCAGACGGGGCGTAGTTTCTGTATAGTAGGAACTCTAGACATGAGTAGCTCGTCGACTGTATATTGTACTTGGAGTCCGGGGGAAGGACCAGCGAAACATCGATTCTTGCCTGAAAGAGTCTGTTGGACGCATGCGGCCTAAGATTCAAGATCTACAAGAGCGACAGCGGGCGATGCAGGAGAGCTTGGACAGAGCAAGACCGGAAACAAACCAAAAAGGGACATCCGGGTACCACCCAAATGGAAGGCCTCTTCTACTCTACGAAAAGAATGGTTTCTTTATAGCCTGTATCCGAGCCCACACCCGGTCGCGTTCCGTCTCGTACAAGCCATGTTCTTTACGATATGCAGTATAGCACGCACATCCGTCGGCGCGCCGCTGCGCCTATGTGGCTAGGTCACTGTGCGCGTCAAAGAAGTCACGCAGCTATTCGGGCAGGTTGAGCCGTAAGATGGCCTCTTCTTCGCCGTCACCGTCGTCCACAAGGATATTAGAGGCGTGGAGATCTGCGTGGTTAAGTACAAAGGGGCTTCCACCATCATAGTGGGGTGTAGAGCCGGCGGCTGCTTGCTCATAGGCAGCTTGTAGGTGGCGGAGCGCAAACAGCTCGCGGCGCACATCGTCGACACCTTGGTCCCGGTAGGGCTCTAGGTAGTGGGCCCACAGCATGCGGAAACGGTAGTGCATGTAGGCTCGCTCGAACGAAAAAGCCGGCGGCGGCGGGTGCGGCAAACAGAGCCGGGTGGACGGTAGGACTTGGACGGGCCCCAGGACAGGAACAGGGGGACCAGTTTTTGCATCGTCCGGAACGGCATCATCCAGCAGCAAGGAGCCAATGCGTGGGAACTCCAACGCCCGCAGGTCAGCCAGGATATCCATACTTGTAGCTACATACCGCATTGTCGCCACCTCACTCTGCAGCTTAGGCCAAGGGTCGTCGTCCATGGCGGTCATAATAGGGATGCGGACCACCCACTTTATGCCCCTAGGCGGCTGGCTTGCCTCGCCAACGTCGTCAAACTCCACAAAGAAGCATACGTTAAAGCTTCCGTTACTCTTGCCGACCACGCGGCAACGGGTGCCGCTGCCGCTGCCATAGTACTGGGCAGCTAACGCGCAGACGGCGTCCAGGTCGGTGTTGTTGATCCAGGCACTGTTCTTCTGCCGGCGCTGATCGTCGGTGGCAAGCGGAAAGCCGCGTTTATCTAGGAGGCGACGGATGCTGTAGTCAGCGGTGGCCGTTTCAGTCCCTGCTGCCATTTTGTGTTAGTACCGCTGGTCGCATGCGTTGTCAACAAGCTGTGTGGCCGTCGCCTTCCATAGGTTATCGTTCGGCTAATAGTACTTCCGGATTCAGTAAACGGACACTATATAATATGTACTAAACGAGTGTCTCCTGGGTCAGATCTAAACCCGCGCAGTACAGACTAACCGTCAGCTTGGAGTGGTGGTAGATGGTAGAACTACTCCATACCGCGTACCTAGTAAAGCTGATATTAGTGATGTCATTAAAGCAGAGCTAGTTGAAATCATTCTGCGCATACGGTGTTGTAAGACGACACTATTCATGGATGCAACTAACCACTACAAAGAAATGGACTGTCCAAACTATATTGCCTACACTACGGGGAAGGGCGTTGGTATCGACGTAAAGCGACCTCGAGACGCCTGCCGGCTTTGGACTCCACAGGAAGCAATCTTCCACTTGGTGTAAAATTGAGCATTCGGTGCTCTTACTCTGTAAATTCTTTGATTTCTTCTTTTTGAATTTCATCTAGCTATGTAGCCTCTCCTCACAGTGCACCTTGTCCGAGATGGAAGCTAAACAGACATCCTCCGATTTATAACAGTCCCTCGTTTACGTGACTGCAGTCATGCTAACAGTGTGTTTCTTCTCTCGTCCTTTCGTCTATATTCTCGTTCTTGTATCCATTCCACTGTCCTTCTCGAGCCACCAGCCCTACTGCCTCTCCCCCTTCCCCTCCTCGCCGCCGAGATAGCGGTAGACGACGCTAAAGTCCCGCCCGCGGCAGCGCTCGTCCGAGCCGGCGGCCTCGTACAGGTTGCGGGCTGCCTCGCCCAGCGCCAGCCGCGCGCCCGCCTCCTCGGCCGCCGACATCGCCAGCGTCAGGTCCTTCTTCATCAGCGCGAGCCCAAAGCCGCCGGCGTAGTCGCGGCTAGCTGGCGCCGTCGCCACCACGCCGGCCACCGGGTTGTTCACCTCGCTCGGCCAGCACCGGCCCGTGCTCGCGTTGATCACGCCCGCCAGCACGGCCGCGTCCAGGCCCCAGCGCACGCCCAGGTTCATCGCCTCGGCCGTGCCAATGTTGTTGATCGCCAGCAGGTAGTTGTTGGCCAGCTTGGCCGCCAGCCCGGCGCCCTGCCCGCCGCAGCCCAGCACCCGCGCCCCCATGCGAAGCAGCACCGGCTGCACCCGTTCCGTCACCGCCGCGTCCGGGCTGCCTAGCATAAACGTCAGCGTCCCCGCCGTCGCCCCGACCACGCCGCCCGACATGGGCGCGTCCACAAAGGCGCCCCGGCCGGCTGCCGCCACGTCCGCCGCCACCGCCCGCGACGTCGACGGGTCGATCGTCGAGCAGTCCACAAACACCGTCGGGCCCCGCCCCGACGACGACTCCAGCACCGACTTGTACACAGCCCGGACGTGGACCGGCTCCGGAAGCACGGTGATTACGTAATCCTATCGCTGAGTCAGCCTCGGCACTACACACCGTCCACGACACATCGTCCACGGGTCACAGTCCACAGGTCGACCTGGCCCTGCTTACTGCATCGCTCGCAGCGGCACCGACGTCCGCGACCACCTCCACGGCGGCGCCCGTGCTGGACGCCTCGCCCGCCAGCTTGGCAACGGCCTCCTTGTTGATGTCAAACAGCCGCACGCTATCCGACGGTCCCAGCTTAGACTGCAGGTTCTTCGCCATTTGGTAGCCCTGGACGTGTCAGTGTAAGTTGTCGTCTTTCCGGTACAGGGACGATAGAAACGACTGCTCACCATCTGGCCTAGCCCGATAAAACCGTAGCTGTCTAGCCGCGCAGGGGACGAAGAGAAGCATCGTGACGCTGCCCGCAATTGCGGCCAGGCTCTCACAGTCCGCCGCATAGTGTCGGACTGTAAAGCGGTCAAATAGAGACAAGAGAGGTCGGGTCTTGCTTTGCAATGGCGCAGGCGTGATGTAGTTGTCTCGTTCTCGTCAGTGTGCAGTTGTGGCGTCAAGCTTGGAATAGTGGATCTTGATTTTTTGCCGTGAGTTTTGCCATTAGGCCGTGACTGCTGTCACAATGCCGTTGATTTATTGAGGGGAAGCTCGGTTGGGAAGCTCCCCGTGGGGAAACGAAGCTAAGCCCACCCTACCGAATACCGCGCCTTGCCGGCAATTGCCAGACTGCCTCGGGAATGCACTAGACATCGATCTAGGGCCGACAGCCTCTACGCTTCTAATTCCGTCGGCTCGACGGCATAGAGCCCTGAGTCGACTGGTTTATAACGCCATATTACTATGTTTGTAGCTAGCTTCTTTGTGTCAAATCTGTGATTATGCCCTTCATTCTGCCTTCTATTTAAGAAGCATCTTCCGCGTCTTAAGAGGTGCCGTGAATCTTCTCACCAACTGTTTTTCTCGTCGATTGCCATCACAAAAGAACCAAGCTCCTTTAAAACGGGTTCAGCATCCACTTTCCTGGCGATTTCTACCTTGACGACCTTGTAAACATGAGAGACGCACAGCAGAGTGCTCGGCCCACTTGCTTGGGCGCAGCTCATAGCCGTCAGGATCAGATTTTTGATAACTCTCCCATTGACTTCCAACTTGCTCAGCACCGTGTAGGCTTCCTCGGTCAATGAAGATACATCCACTGCCGCCTGGTTATGGTTGATGAGATTGCGCCAAATTTCATGTCTTGCAACCTTGTCCTAGGCGCCCATTCGGATGGTGAGGTGAATGCGGCTTCGAAAGGCATTGTCAAAATCGTCTATGCGGTTCGAGGTGAGGAAAAAGACCCCTTCAAGTATTCAATCATTCTGAGCCACACTATTCTGACGAAATGGAAGCCCCTCACGTCAGCGTTTCACATTTATATCAACTGCTGCTAGTTACCAAGAAAATACTAACCGGCGACAATGGCGTTTCTTTCAATTTCCGTCTAGGATCGCTTTGACACGATGACATCTGCTTCGTCGAGAAGCACAATCGCCTTCCACCGCTTGCCCAGCTCAAAAACGTCGTAGAGTTTGCGCCCGAGAACGTCGATCTTGTCGCCTGCACTGCATGCTATGGCATTTGTCTTTGGCTTCAGCGCCGATCCTGGCTCGCGTACCATCGGACGCGAGCACTTTTCCGTCTATCCCAGAGGCATCTTCGGCCTGCGCATCGCGCAGCTGGTCCTCGCCGTAATCGTCCTCGGTGTTGATGCCTACGGCCTATACAATTTATCCTTTTCCGGGGACGGGCTGAACATGTTACGGTATGCTGTTTGCCTATACGTCACGTCTTCCGTGTGCGATCTGTCTAACCGCCCTAACGTCCACAGTGCATCGCCACCGTAATTACCTATGTCTACCTCTTTATCGCCAAACTTGCTGCCCCGGCCATCTTTGACTACTAGGCCGCCCTCGGTTTAGACATTCTATTGGTCGTCTTCTGGCTAGCCTCCTTTGCCCTAACATCCTCGCAGGTGGCCCCCTTTATGCAGACGTATCTTACAATAAGTGCTACAGCGGTTACTGCTACACGTACGACCTCGACGACTACGCTAAGAAGTTTGCCGATTGTATGACCGGACTCGGCGGCTTAGAGTTATACGTGCCTCTGCCTGCCTTCTCTAATCCCCCTTAACACACCGCTAACGACAGGCAGCTTCCTCTTTATCGTCAACCTTACCATCAGTGGCTTCGCCCTCCACCGTCACCGCGCCGTCGGCCTACACTACGTTCCCAGCCAAGTGGTCGCCGGCGAGAAGGGTGTGCTAGTGGCCCTGCAGTCCGTCTAACCTGCCTAGCCGTTTTATTCGTAAAGATTCGCTTACACATCCAATTTGGCCTCCTACTCCTTATAGTACAATACACCTTTATAAACCCTGCGTCTTAGCTGTACGGTTTCACAGAATGCAATTTTATATAGTTGTACCTAGGAACCTCGAAAAGAATAATCTAGCTTTATTGTCGGTCTTTACGCTACAATGCTCTCTAGCTGGCAGCCAGCCGCTTTATCACCTCAAAGTCGCCGTGAGCATGGCCCACCTTTGACCCCCACTGTCCCATGATGCACCACCCCGTCTCTATCTCTCCGATCGCACCCTCGTACATCCAGCCGAAACTGGGGTATAGTTTTACAAATTGGACTCTAGTTCCGGTTTGCACCTGGCCGTAGATCGTAAACATGCCGACCGCGTCTTCCCCATCGCCATCAAACAACGTCACATCCTTTCCCGGGATACCCAACGACGTCCTGGTCACTGAATTAACCGTGAACGATGTATGGCTCGTAGGACCTGGATCGGACCGATACGTGAGCTCCGTTCCGCGCTTGCTTGATCCCGACCGCCGGCCCTTTTCTCGCATCAACGCAACCAGCTCACTTGAATTCTGGTTGATAGCAATCAGGAGCGGCGAGTTTGGAAAGGTCTGGTACACGTCGGCACCGCACAGCAGGAGCAGTTCCGTCATGCTAAGTGCTCGGTTAGCGACTGCTATAGGCAACATGGCGTCAGGGACGACATCTCTAGCTGCGGCGTAATAGTGCCAGACGGGATCGAGGACCATGGCTTTCTGGGCCTTTGTCGCCCAGGAGACTTCGACAATTCTTTTTTTTTTCTTCCGACCAGAGGTCTGCTTCCAACGAAAGTGCCTCCTTGTTACTCGTCATCTCCTTGTTCGAGTTGCGCGACTTGCTAATGTACGCCGCCAATATTTCGAAGAGATCCGTTCGGTCCGCCTTCATAGCTAGTCCCAATATGCCGCTCACTACGACCCCAGTGACGCTCGTAGGCGCGGTACGCTTCAGCAATGAGCCAACGAGAGTTGCATGTCCGTCAATTATTGCCGCGGCAAAGAACGCTCCGGACGTGATCTCACCGGTCCCACTTGAGAGTTTATCGATAAATTGATCAACCACGTCCATGGAGCGTGACCCCACCGCCAAGTCATACGGTGTCACATCTTCTTCATCGGCCATCGTAATCGAGGCTCCATAGCCCAGGAGCAGCTCGGCAACGTCTTTGGCATTGGCCTTGGCGGCAAAGTGGAGCGATGTTCAGCCATCGACGTCTTTGAAGTGTACATCGGCAGCATTGTCCAATAATATGCGCGTAAGAGGCAGCGAGCCCAGAAAGCAGGCAATGTGCAGCGCCGTCATAGCCCAATGGTCGGTCAGGCTAGGATCAGCACCATAATGCAGCAGCAGCCGGGCCATAGCCTCGTTATTGTCTGCAGTTGCGAATATCAGCGGCGTTTGCTTTTCGAGGTCTCTCTCATTAACATCAGCCCCTTGTTCGATGAGAAACTTGACAACATCCAAGTGGTTTTCTGTAACCGCTCAGATGAATGGCGAATGGCCAGTTTTGGACTTGAGATTCATGTCGGCGCCTGCCTCGACAAGTTTGGTCACCATGAGGAGTGAGCCGAGCGTACAGGAGTGGTATAGCGCCGTCTTTCCCTCCTTGTCGACAATGTCTAGATTTCCGCGACTGGCTTCGACAAGCAGAGTAAAGATATCGGCCGATCCGAGAACCACGGCAGCGATCAAGGGCGTACCGTACTTGCCGGCCCTCTGGGACGGGTCAGCCTTGAGCTCGAGCAAGGCCTTCACCGTCTTTCCCTGTCCATTGACGACGGCGGCTTGGAGGGGAGTGCCAAACTCACCCCCCTCTAGAGAGCAGTCGTTTGAGTTGAGGCCAGCCAAGCGCCGCACCACATCGTCGAGGCCAAGCATGGCGGCATAGTAGACTGGAGACAAGCTGACTCTCTCCACTTTCGTTGAGGCCGACGCCTTGAATTGCTCGTTCCCGGAGTCGCTATCGACATCCTCGTCTTCGAAGTCACTGGTCGTGGCCTCATTGCCGGACTCAATAGACGTATCACGCAGTTGATACTCAGAGATCTCCATACTTCCGTAGCCGCTGTCAGCGCGCTTGTTACCATCCGGTCGTCTTAGCATGCCAGTAGCATTTCGATTTGTCTCGCGCTAATGCCACTCATAAACCTTAGCCCAGACTCGCCAGCACATCGTGCTGACGAGTCGCCAGACAATATTCTCAGTCTCCCGTCTGGTGTCGCTGCCGTCGCCACGAAAATGATGGTGGTGCCAGTTTATAGGCTGGTGGAAGTGGGACACGCTAGTCGCGCCATTCTGAGATGCATCGTTAAACTCGTCGTAGCACATATATTGGAGACATAGCGAAGCAATCCAGTCATGTTCGTTGCACTCAGTCCCAAAGCGGAGCCTTCTATTCGATTTGAGGATGCGGAATGTCTCTTCCTGCAAGAACTCTTTCACGGAGAAATGAACAAAGTGGATCGTACATTCTCCCAGCGGAGTGTCCTCGCTAGTCTTCCGCAGTTCTATAAGTGATCCGCACGGCATCCGAATACAGTTCTGGACGTATTTTTCATTGACACGCATCTCTACGAAATTGGAAGGGAGATCGTCTTGGGGATATGTCTCTGGCTCATCGTTGAAAGTGACAGCAAGTGCTCGGCCATCTCACGGACTGTCAATGGTCGGGCTGCGTAGAGAACCCACTTCAAAATCACTACAGCCCGTTCTGTGTTGTTGCTTTTGGGGTCGAAAATCTTGTCCAGCTCCGCTTGGAAGGCGTCTCGGATTTGTCTAACTGTTTTCGTCATTTACCTGTTTATTGGTGGCACCCTCCACAAGATTCTTATTGAGAAGCTCGATCCAACGGAACATTCCATCGCTTTTATCAGCAGCAAAAGCTGCCATATCGTTCAGTCTTTTGCTCTTGCCAACTTTGCGTTCAAAGATAGTCTGAGGGTAGGACGACAGGTCCAGTCTTGTATCTTTCTTAGTGACTTCGTGATCGATGAGCTCCAGTGTTTTAGGGTCTTTTGAAGCCTCCTTCACAGCGATCTCGATGTCTGCTTGATTTCGGCTTACTAACAAGAGTCGAACGCCAGTTCCCCTAATGGTTTCGGCGAGCCATTGTATGAAATGGGCCCGGCATGGCTGTGTGTTGTATTTGGTTAATTTGGTAGGTGTGTCGAGGCATTCGTCGTAGCCATCTATCACCAGAGTCCAACGCGAGTTTGTATTCAATAGCTTTGACAGCAGAGGCCAGAGATGTTCTTGATCTGACTCTGAGGCAACACTTTTGTCGTTGATGCTTTGCCGAACCTGTTCGTCCTCCAAGACTCTATCGACAGCTTCTTCCGCATTAGCCACAAGCTGCCAAATCCACGACTTGAGGATGGCGAACGGATGTCTCCTAACCGAGTCTTCTTCAGAACAGTAGAAAAACAGCACCTGGCCGTAACTGTCGCTGTGGCTTTGCATGTAATCAATGATTCTCGTGCACAATACCGACTTGCCAAATCCGGGCGGGGCATTAACCCAGAGAATCTTGGACACATTACTGTCATACTGTGACCAGCTCTCGAAAGTGAGGTGATCTAAGAACCAATCACATGTAGTTCCATGTCTCAAGTTCAATACTTCCCTCTGAACATGATCCGAGAAAATTGGGGCTAACCACTTTCGAATATCAGCCCATTGTTTTTGAATTGTCTCTTGGGGCTTTGTAATCAAATCGTGGAGCTCTTTGAGATGCAGCATAGCTACGTTATGTCGCTCAGTAGCCTTAGTGTTGCTTTCTATAACATCGTGTGTTAGCTTGCTAACTGAAATATTTCCTCGGACTCTTCTTGCAACATACAACGACAATAATCGCCTACCTGCCCACTTAGCCTCATTTGATAGACGGCACACTTCGCCAATCGTAGCCGAAATGCCATCAATTAAGCCCTTGACAGCCGTCTGCAGGCGTTGGAATATTCCTTTCACCCGCCGGACTAAACAAATATAAATGCGTCAACTATACAAAAAGCATTCACAAACCCCAGAATAGATGATCTAGGCAAAAACTTACCACCGGCGTTTTGATCGAAAAACCTTTGAGCGGTCGCCAAAAACTTCAAAACTTTGACATATATGTCGACGATAGACCGAGATAGCTCTGTTTTCAGGGTTGTAAGACCTGAAACAGGCAACTGCCTCTCCATCTCTGCAACCTGTACTATAACACGCGAAACTATTTCCAGACCGTCGATCATTTTTGCATGTCTCGAAGTCACCTACAAGAACCTGAACTAAGTAGTATTAGCAAAATACCATTCACCATATTCTGTGTCGACGAATTTCATTACCTCAATTAAGAACTTGACGCCAGTCCATGATAAGGCTGCATGCACAGGGTCAAAACTGGAGACCATGTCGCCGACTTCGCTGAATTTCTTGACCCATGACGCGATCTTCTCGAGCACGTCTCGGACTTTGACTTCCGTGCCATCGTTTCGTTTGAACAATGTCCACTTCTTCCCCTCACACTCCTTCACCTTTTTTTGGATAGTTTCAGCAAAACGATCTGCATTGATACGTCGGGATTTGTTCAGTCTAAGAGTCTCCCTATCACCAATATTAAGCTTGCGGAAGGCTTCGTCCCATCGGCCGTAACGTGCACTGTATAGTGCGGCGCTTTTAGTCCCAGGATTCCTGGTAGCACACTCCATAATAACATGTAGCTCGGTGGGTGGTTCAGCATTCTCACCTCCGCCGGGCTTGCATATGTTGAACAGCAAGCCTCGTCACAGCAATCTGCTCAACTGACAGCTTATGATTGGTTCCGGACATTGTGGAGAGTTCTTTGCGATAGACGTGAATGAGATTCTTATTTAATAGAAACTGCTGTCATTCGAGAAGCGCCCTGATAAGTATCTTACATCTGACGTATGAAAGGGCCAACGCTGCTAAGATGGGTGGGTTCCTTGCCGCTTTAAATAAACACGCCCAGGAGCTCTTCCTACAAAAATATGAAGACGATCGGGTCGTCGAAAAATGCAATATAATCCTCTGATTGGACCTGCACTTTGGGAAGATACGGGGGATGCTGCTGATCAGGGTGCGTAGCCAGCGTCCGACTGCAGTAAGCTTGCCATTGTACGTCGTATAGGTATATCAACCAATAACGATGCTGGGGTTTTCGGCAACGAATGCAACGCAATGGCAAGACTAAGCCGTATGCATAGATTACAGCTCATGATAATTGCTTAGTTAGATTTGCGGTAACTTTTCTATTGGCCCGGCAGCAGGACGCCGTGATAACTTTGGTATCATATGCAACATCCTTTTGCGGTAAATTTTCTATTCGCCCGGCAGTGTGACGGGCGAAGGGCCCGATAAAGGACCGAGGCCGAGGCCACAGTCGACTGGCAGCAGTGCCCAGTCAGGCAGCAATGCAGGCAGAAATGCCTAGGCTAAAGCCAGTTATAGGTGTAAAGTAAGATACTACTTTAAGCTATCTCACAAATATAAAGACAACCTTGTTTTTAACGGAAAATTACTTAAACGAAGCTAGTTATAGCGAATTTTATAAAAGTACGGAGTAAGATTAATCACATTTAATGCTTAAGGTATCTTATTAATACGTACAGATTACTCGTAAGATACAAATACTCCGTACGGAGTAGCAACTCTTAATACGGAGTACTTGCGTAGGAGTTATGGCGACTACGATTTGTTAAGCAGGCGTACGGAGTACTCCGTGTACTCGTATTAACTATATATATGCACTTTAGTTATTTATTCATTTATACGAAGTATAGGACTAGAGTATTCAATGTACATGATCTTTGCAAGATACGTTCTATTTGCGTTGCTTCGTAAAATCGAGATTGCCTACATGATCACACCTCACAATACGTACATTTGTGCCGTGAATATCTTTTTCTTTAAACTGCTACGCTCATGACGGAATCTGCATTACCAAAGGACTGCTATCCAAGTCCATCCACCACATTAACCTACGTTTCCTCGCCCATGATATATCCCGCCATATTACGGCTCCCTATAGCCCCATTAGCGCCTGGTATCTCTCGGATGGCATCCGCCAGCCGTCTTCCCTCCTCCAACCGCGTCCTCTCCCGTCGATTCTGCACCTCGTTCAGTCGGTCCAGCGCCCGTCGCTCTTCCAGCGTGATGTCGCTGATCTGCTTTGCCGCGCTCACTCGCTCCATGTTGAGCTCCTTCTCATGGATCAACAGCTGATGCTTTCGATCGGTGTCCAGCTGCAGCTGCTGCTCGTGTGCCGTCCGGCTGTGCTCTAGGATTGCCACCTGCTCGGCCTCCTGTTGCAGCAGCTTCGACTGCAGCGCCTCTGCTTTCGCCTCCGTCTCCGCCCGAATCCGCATCCGCACGGCTTCTGCATGCGCCGCCGCCTCGCCCAGCTCCCGCACCCGTGCTGCCTCCGCATATGCTTGTGCCCGCTCCAGGATCGCTGCCCGCTCTCTGACCATGCTCTCCCTATGAGTCCGCTCGGCCAGTTCAGCCAGCTCTTGTGCCTGTCGTCGTGCCCGTTCGTGGTCGCGCTCTTCAGCCGCCACGCGCTCCTCTCGTGCCTGCCGCTCGCGTTCTGCCCGTAGTAGTTCCTCCGGTACACCGACTGCCCCTTTTGGCTGGGCCTTTCCGCCGGGACTGTGCGCATAGAATACATCCTCGGTGCGGCTCCTCCTAAGCAGTCCGAGCAGCTTCTCGCAAACCGTCTCTGCCGCCGGCGTCGAAGGCTGCGAGTACCGGACGTGGCTCACATACATCGTCGGCGAGTATATGTGCGTGCCGTCGTCGTACTGGTTGAATGTTTTGTTGACATATTTGTGCATACCGGCCTTGAGCAGCACCTGTGTCGTGCCCACCGGGTCCTCGGCTTCTAGCGCAAGAAGAAGCGGTGTCTTGCCGTCCGACCGGAGCGTCACATCACTGCCCTCCTTAATCAGATAGTTGATTGCGTACTCCATGTCCCTCAGCGTGCTGGCCGTTAGCTCCCGACCGTCGGAGCCGTGCATACAGATCTCAGCCAACGCGCTACGCCCATCGTGAAGATCGCTCGGGAAGTCCACTTCGTGTCCGTGCTGTACCAGCAATTTCATCACCTTAACGTTGAGGTTACGTGCCGCCATGTGCAGCGACCCATCGTTCCTGGACGGTTCGGCTCGGAGAACAGACTCCACCATCGCCAGGCCAGCATCGCCCCCCGAGCATACGGCCATGAAGAGAGGTGTATTGCCAGCGTGGTCCGCAATGTCAATGTTTGCACCAGCCGTGATCAGTGTCTCGACTAAGTCCTGCCGCTTGTTCTGAATAGCGAGCATCAGCGGCGTCATCCTCGACCGGCTCGTCTCGAAGTTGACCTTCGATCCCCGTTGGATCAGAAGTTCGATCACGGCACTGCTGATCTTCTTTTGAGGCTGCAATAACGCCCAGAATAACAGTGACACGGGCTCATCTTCTTCAATCTCTGGCACCACGCGCGCTGTTGTCATCTGGTCGTGGTAATACCCAGCATTCAGGAGGGCATCCGCAACTCCGACCGATCGAGGGTATCGTGATATCGCCCGGAAAACCACCGGCTCAAAGTTTGGATGATTGAATATGATTTCTGGACCGCACGCATCGCCTGATATCCTATAATCGTTGAAAAGCGTGATTAGGCCAATGACATCCTCTTCAGCCGGCCCCGATTCAAGAATCTGTTGAAAGGCTGCGATGGCAGAGTATGGATCCGGGTTGAGCGATAGCAGAAGCCGGACGACTTCCTGGCT
Source organism: Leptographium lundbergii (assembly GCA_001455505.1). NCBI lineage: Eukaryota > Fungi > Ascomycota > Sordariomycetes > Ophiostomatales > Ophiostomataceae > Leptographium > Leptographium lundbergii. The sequence goes on from LDEF01000047.1 coordinate 61,647, forward strand.
TCCTCGCTTCGCCGCGTCCTGCAGAGGTTGCCCATGTTCAAAGTTCACGTCGACGCCATGTTTGACGAGGAGCTCAATGAGTTGTCGAGAAATGTCATCCCTGTCAGTTCCACAGTTACGTATGGCAGCGATAAGAGCCCTCGGCAACCCATCGCCTCTGGATCCCTTCTCCAAGAGGAGTCTTGCAACGGAGATCCCATCGTGTGAAAGCCATCTTGGCGTGTCGTTGGGCGCAAAGGCCTCTGCGAATATATAGTTGAGATCATCACTGGAGATCTCCCGTGCCAAGCACAATTCTACAACAGGCACCAGACATCGCCATGCTGCATCAACCAGAGTCTGACAGCCGCTTTCCACCGGCGAAGCCCCGTTCGACAGTAGCAGACGAATGAGGTCAAGGTTTGGCTCAGCATCTCTGACGGCCTTTTTGAGGGCCACATGGACTGCCTCGTCGGCTTTCAGGCCGGCGGCAAAAAGAAACTTCATGACCTGATATCGATCCTCGCCCGTCAGCATCCAGCTTGCCTTTAGCGCCCTGACCATGGTTTCCTGTGACGGTTTTGCGCCGTTTTGTCCAGCTGTCGTTTCTACAACCACCGTATTGGCGTCCTCTTCCTTCATGAAAGTATGGTCCTCGAGTCCAAGAAGAAGTTCCAGCGTGGGTAGGAAGCCGTTGCGTGTGCTGGTCCAGACGGCTTCGCCACTGCTGTAGTTTGGGCTCGCACCATATTCCAGCAGTAACCGGACGAGCGGAATTCCATCGTCGCCATGGCTCACTGCTGAAACAAGCTGTTTATCAAGCTCGTCGCCACAAAGGCCGTGCTCTAGAAGCAACCGAAACATCGCCTCTCTCGTCGTGAGATTGTCCAACAATCCGGCCTCTTGGAAGGCACGCACGAGCACCACATCCGTATCAGGTGTCAGGGGGAGGCTCTGCAGGAGCATCTCAACCGTGTCCACGGTACCAGATCGGCACGCCAATACGATAGCCTGCCCGTCTTGGTGGCCGATTTTCGCACCGTTGGCCAGCAGGATATGGCAAAGGTCGAGATCTGCATCTTGTGCGGCAGATAGCAGCGAATCTGACACGGCCGTTCCGGTTGCACCAGCCTTCATCAGCATGTTGCAAATCACCTGACGATCACCTTTATCTGCCACACGCATTGTCTCAACCAAGGCGCTGTTGAGGACAGGCACGGCAAATTTTTGCGATGAGACCAACATGCTCACAACTTCCAAGTTTTGTTGCTGCACCGCCACCAGCAGAGCGCCGGAATTCTCTGGGTCTGAGAACTCTGCTAACATTCTGAGAAGGGGGATATCGTCGGGGGTGTTAACCACGGCATGCTTCAGCTCACAGCTTGCCTGGTGGGCGGGCACCCCCGCTTCCAAAAGCACTTTAGCCAGAGAAAGCCGGTCCATGGCGTCAGGGATGGAGAATATGCGTGAGATAGCAGCGGCCAGAGAGTCAGGGCTCGGCCGACGAACGAGCAACATTTCGACGATACGCACATTTGACGCTGTCACGGCATGACAGAGAGCTGCCGCGTTGCGCGCATTTATGTCGGCACCGGCAGCCAAGAGTGTTTTGATCACAGAGAGAATGCGCGGATCAGGCGGAGTTTTGACGGCAGCCTCAACTTCGGATACCAGTAGATGGCTCAGAGCAGCCTCATCTTGTGTGTGTTGCAGCAGCATGTTCAGTTTGATGGTTTTGGCGTCCGAGAACGGCAAATTCGAGATCGCATACAGAGCACAGACGAGACTTTCTCGGTTTGATCGTTGTGTCTTGAGAAGGGCATCCAAAACTCTCGGATCTGGGTTGGTGGCGGCTGGGATAAATCTGTTAGGATCTCATCAAAAACGGGGGGG
>LDEF01000047.1:63525-80982 GCA_001455505.1 Leptographium lundbergii
GGGGGGGGGGGGGGGGGGGCAGAAACGTTCTTACCAAGAGTCACGGGCGATCCCGTTTGACCGTTGTAATTAACATCGGCTACTCCGACCTCCAGCAACAGGCGGAGAAGCTCGCCGTCGACGGGATTTGCGCTCAGTGTGATAACCAGCGCCTCGGCAACCGACCTTCCATCCTGTCCCGCACCTGCAACCAGGAGAGAGCGCACCATCAGGTGCCGTGTCGGAAGATCATCAATGGCCATGGTTTGCGTCATGGCGGCAGCAATTGTCTGCACCGTCGGCTGGCTGTTTTGAAGAATGGTGTTTAGAAGGCTGACGTCGTGGTTGGTGACGGCGGCAAGGACGCCGGCACCGCCAGCTTGACTGATGTCAACATTGTGTCTGAGGAGAAGGGCGATGAGGCGCGAGTCTCTGTTCGGTGGCCGTTCCTCAAGCGCGCGCTGAAGTACAGCATTGACACACGGGCCAGAGAAACCGGTGGCTAAGAAGAGCTCGTACATTCGGTACTGCGGCTCCGGAGACAGAAGACAAATGTTGGGAAAAGCTTCGGCCAAGATCTCGGGCGCTGGCCGTACAGCCAGGATCAGATCAACAATTGCAAAGTTCAGAGTCTGTACAGCAAGCTGTAGCGCCATGCCCTCCTTGTGCTCGGCAGAGGCCGTGTGGTGGCGCTGAAGACTTTTTCTGCCGACAAACGGATTCGGGGACGGGGTCGAAGTCACCCGGCGTTCTGGGCTAGCAAAATGTGGTGTCAAAAGTAGCTGTGTTGAGCTGATATCGCCAGCCTCGACCGCATCGATGAGACAGTCATGCAGCGGAGCCCCACTGGCGCCTTTGCGCAGAAGCAGCTCCAGGATTTCACGGCGCTCTTCGTTGGAAACATGCTTAGGGATGAGCGCCACACAGTCGGAGGCGAACTGCGGGCGCAGTGTCGTGTTGCTGGCGAGCAAGATGCGGGCCAGGTCGATTTGCTTCTGCGAGATGGCCCGGCGAACGGCGATGGCGTTCTTGTGCTCAATTGGAGCGCCGTACGATATGAGCAGAGACACCATCTCGGAAAAGTTGCTGAGACAAGCCTGGTCGACGGCGGAAGCAACAGCGTCACCGGAGGCTCCGGCACACAGGAGTATTTCAGCCATGGCCATCTTCTCGTTAGGGTGCATGGTTTCGTGTCTGAACAACTCGTAAAAGGCTTCGTTGAGAAGCGGGGTCGAGGGAGGCTTCGAGCCGGTCAAGATGGCCAGCGCAAGATCGACGCGAGAGGCAGCAATGGCCTTCATGAGGGCTGACGCATTTTCAAAGCTGCCGTCGGCAGAAGCGCGACTGAGGTGCCGAACCGTCTCAGTACAGCCGCGCTCGACGGCGTCCACCAGTGCAGGCGACAAGCTGTCGGGCAAGGGACGACCATCAGAGGCGAGCAGGACGCTGATGATGTCTTCTTGGCCGCCGGCAGAGCATACCTTACGAAAGGCGTCTCGGCCGGCAGCGGTGGCCGAGGTGCTGGCCCCATAGCGCACCAGGTGCTCCACAACGGCAACATGGCCGGACAGAATGGCGCCCGGCAGGCTGCCGTCCAGGGTGACCGAGTCTGCGTAGGGCACGAGGATGGCCACCAGTCGGGAGTCGCCGTGCTCAATGGCCCGCTGCAGAAGCCGGCTGCGCTCAAACGACTCGACGCTCCGGCGACGGGTCAGCAGGTTCGTCTTCGTCTTGGTGCTGGCAACGTTGATGTCGCCGCCGGCTGTCACGAGCTTGGCGATGAGAGCCTCGGCCACTCCGGGCGATCCGTGCTTGTCGATGTGAGCATCGAGGGCGACGAAGATCTCCCGTGGCTCCCACGCCTTGTCCCGTTTCTTCAGGGTGGTGAGGGTCCGGGAGAGACTGCTAGAGCGCTGCTGCACGCCGTCTGCCGTGGCAGCGAGCCTCTGCCGCTTCAGAAGCTCCTCGGCCGCCTGGTCGTCGGCGGGGATGCGCACGCTCAGCGGTTGCAGCGGCCGCACTATGGGAGCCGGAGGCGGCAGAAGCCCGACCTGCCACTCGTCTGCGAGTGCAGCAAGCCGCCTCCTGCGGTTGCTAGCGGCCTTGGCGGTTAAAGCCATGTGCAAGTGAGGGGGAAAGCCAAGAAGAATTAAGCTTTCTGAGAAAGAAGTGAGGAAGTGGAGGAATGGGGCAATAGCCGTGCCATGGAGCGACTTAGCCCAGGGTTATGAGGGCGCCAACAGGCTGCCAACAGGCTGCCAACAGCAGGCTGGGGCAGCATGAACTGGCTGCGCGGCGGTGGATAGAAAGACAGAGCTGGCTAGCCTTGAGGGCAGACTTTGGTTGTCAGTCGCAGCCGCACAGAGAAGTGGATAGGTATGAAAGCTTGGCGAAAATACGGTCGGTGAGAAAAGCGGCTCGCGTTACAGAGGTGAAATGAGAAAGAGGAAACGGAGGCGGGGGAAAGAGCTATTCGTAATAACAGTGGCTTTGGAATCGCGTTTCGGGGATTGGAAACTGGGAACAGGAAAACAGGGAAGGCGCGAGGCATCTTCGATTGGAGGGCTCCCAGCCAGCTCACAGCGATATCTTGCAGGAGACGCAGGAGGTGCAGGAGGATGCGGCAGCAAAATTACGCCAACACGTTATCATGATGTGCCCCTGGCCTGTTAGAGCTCTATCCTTGCTCAGCCTCAATGGGTCACACGTTTCGTGGACCTGTCTGTTCTCGAGCTGCTGGCACGCATGCCGTAGTTTCAACGCTCCAGCACACTAGCAGCTAACTAAGACAATACGAGAACTCGTACAGGCCTGTCTTCGCTTCGTGTCGGCAGGGACTGCCAGCAAGGCAGTGCTTCGTCGAATGAAAGGCGAGGCTAAGCTATGTCACATATCGATAAAGCGTCAAAAAAACGGCTGCCTTGGGCGGAGCTTCGGCATTTACTCCACTTATTACGACGTCTGTGGCTCCCGTCCCTACCTGACCTTTTTTTCCGACACTAGTAGTCCGTAATCCGTAATCTATGCAGTTATCCGTTCTTTTCAGTCCAGTACTCCGTACATGCGGATTTGTTCGGAACTGCAACTCTGGAATGACAAGTGTCCGCCCAACAAGCACCTATTATCCAGAACATCTCGAACTCTCTGTAGAATTTCACAGAACCGAAAGGCCCGGTGACAATCTTTCAAAAAGCGCTCTGGGGCAAACAACTGGTTGATTTTGGATTGTGTTGTGCAGATCAGGGTTAGTTTTGACTGCAGGAAATGGATCCATCCGCAGCTCGATTAGTCAGGCATACAGTGGGTTATCCTCTGTTACTAAAATAATTGGCGATGCCGTCTATTATTAAGCGTGCCCAAACACGATGCCCCATGTACAGAATAGAAAGACCTCAATGCGAGTGCCCCTCCCTCACTCTTCTTTCGAAAGACGGTCGAGCACCACCTTCAGAGCCTGCGGGTTTGCCCCGACCACCTGCTCCAGCCGTTTCCCGTCCTGGAAGATGGAGAAAGTCGGCATCGCCCGGATCTCTAGCTCTGCGCTGAGATCCTGCACATGGTCGACATCGAACTTGTAAAATTGGATAGAGGGGTATGCGTCGGAGAGTCTGCCATTGGCACGTCTGGTTAGCATTGCGTTCGCGCACGTAAGACATTGCGGCCTGGAAGAACACACTTTGCATAGATGGGCGAGATCATATGGCAGGGACCGCACCACTCGGCAAAGGCGTCAATGATGATGGTCTTGTGCTGCTTGACGGCCGCGTCAAAGTCGGATTTGCTGAGAGCTGTCAGTCAGGAAGGGGGGCGGGAGTGTCAACCGGGGCGTCGCCGCGCGCACCTCTTCAGCTCGTGGATCGCCTGAGCAGAAGCTGTCACATGGAATAGGCGGGGCCGATTCGTCATCATGGCAGGCGCCGACATGACCGGGCGCGACCGGGGCAGTGCGCGCTGAAAAATTCGTATGGCGGACATGGTGAGAGGACGGGAAGGTGGCAATGGGGGGTGGCTACGTGTAAGAGTGGCGAGAGAACGGAGTAGAGCTACAGACAATGTTCTGTGATGCTGCTAAGATACATCTCTTGCGGAAAAACGGGCCGGAAGACCAGCTGCCTTTTTTTGTGGGGCGATAGCCGGTCGCTCGTCCCTCATTACCGCTGATCGGTCATCTTGCAAATGGCTCCCCATGTCAAATTTTGCTATTCTATTCTGTTTCAGAAGTAGCCGTTGAGGGAGTGACAAAAGAGATGTAAACGTCCGGTGATAACAGCGCCAGCCACGGCCTCTGCCCTAAGAAAGTCTGTTCTGCACATGTCGGCAGACGTACGAGAATATCCTTACAGGAGTCCCTGCTCCAATATGCTTCCCCTCCTTCACAAGTTCTCCATTTTTAAAAGCTGTACATGAGTATAAAACAAGGACCAGGGGTATCTATCAAGTAACTGCAAACAGACCAAATTGGGAACCGACAAAGGAAAATATGATATTACACCGCAGTTCTCCAGATGGCTATAAACTTGTGCTAACGGTCGAGACAAATCCCGAGACAAAAATAAGAGGGTGCTACCTAGAGCAGATCAAAGGCATGTGCCGAGAGAGAGCACACTGTGTTTTTTTTGTAATTTGAGGATTTGGCAACTTTGTAGGAAAGGGTTCAAATGAGCGAATAGGGTCGGTAGCGAATCATAAATAAATAATAAAGGAAAGTGTATAAATGAATGTGGTTCGTGTGCTCTCTCAAATGGCGTTCGTCCTGGTCCTTCGTGGTCGTCTTGTCCCCCTACCTTTAAATCGATGCATCTGTCTGGCCCTTAGCGTCCGTCGAACTGTGCGGTGCAAGTTCCAGTAGCTTGGCACTGCCGGCACTGATTTGCCGCGCATGGCCCTTTCCAAGATTCACGCTTGTTGCTCGCTGAAGACCTGCGTCTTCGTCCTTCATGAAATCGCTGCCGGTCAGGCTGACGGGGCTGACAAGGCTCACGGGACTGTCCGTGTTGTCGGATCCGGCACCATTGTCGCCATCTAGGAAGTCTCTCAGCACCTCTCTGCTCTTCATAGCACTGACAGAGGGCAAAGTTACGACAGTCGGAGATTGTCCATGGTTGACAGACCCCCAACGGGCGTTGTCCTCTTCGTCGCTTGATTGTCTCAGCTCGCCCGAGTTGCGCTGGAATGCAGACGTCGAAAAGGAAGCGTCAGAGTAACGTGTGACTCCATTCATGTAGGCGTCGTTGACGACACCAGACATTTCGTCGTCTGTGATCTCCAGATCCGACGTCGTGCTAGCAACGACTGCGGGCATCATCGAAAACGAGACCGACGAAGCCGGCTGCTCGCCAGACTCACCCGTCTCGTTTGATGCCCAAGACCCCCTATACTGATGACTGCGCTGCGGTTGTGGAGGCATGGGAAACGAACGGGTCAAGCTATCGAGTGAGCTAATCACCTGCGCAGAGCTCTGTCCTGGGACTCGCCGCTTGGCGATGCGCCCTGACAGCCAAGATGCTTCCGAATCGATGAATGCGAGAGACATGTCCTGTTGTGGCGGCTCTGGAGACGGCTTATCGTCCATTTTCAGCCAGGAGGTTGGCGTATCGCGCATGCTAGCCTTTGCGCCACTGCTGTCACGAGAAACCTGAGCCCGTAGCTGTTCCGAATCGTGTTGTGGCACGCAAACAGCGGTCGGGACGATGGGTTCATTATCGTCCTCCTCGTCAAAGTAGAGAGTTTCGAGTGGTTCGTCGGCAGAGGTATGCTCGGGGATGGGGAGGATAGGCCCTGCCTCGGGGGATGCCTCCCGTGATGTCGGGGGAGACATGAGGAAGTCCGGTAGGTCTTCTCGGAATCGTGATAGCGTCCGCTGTGGGATGCCACCACTGACCTTCATCGGATGAGGAGCTGCACTCCGCTCGGTAGCGGCTGCCGCAGCGGGTGAGTGAGATTGTATTGGCAATTGAGACAGTGACTGCTGCTGCCAATGCGACTGTGCGTAGGCTTGCATCCGTGGTGGAGCCTGTGCAGTCATGGAGTCACGCGACAGATTGGAAAATGACGATGGCCCGGAGCATTGTTTTGCCTTTAGACGCCATCTGAAAAGCATCGCGAAGGTGCCCCATGACAAAGAGCCATTGGCCGAACCGGCTATTGAGGTTTTGTGAGAAAACGACTCGGCCGGCTGTCCAGCCTTTTCAGGCTGTTCTAGGGACGAGCCGAGAGACTGCCGCTTTCTCAGCGTCATCAGCCGCCTGAGCGTCGAGTTTCTCCGTTCGGGAATCGGAGCGGGGTATTTCCTCTCCTGAACGACCGTTGTGGGCGGTGAAGGCTCGAACTCAACGAGACCCTCTGGAATGCTGTCCGGCCGGTAGAACTCTTCAACGGGCGACCGGCGCCGCCGCTGCCTTGAGTTGCTGGCCGAGTCCTCGTAGCTGACGACGTCGATGATCATGTCGTCTTCGATCACCGAAGTGCCCGTTGCACTGCTTTCAAGTGACTGGTGTTTTTGCGCCTGGGCCGGCGGCTGGAATTCAAAGTCTAGCGGAGAGGTAAACGGGGACGCAGGTGGGGAAATCGGCGTCTGTGCAGAGTGTCTTCTGGTCGAAGAAGTGACAACTGCCGAGGTCGTGTCGCGTCCGAGGACGGTGGCTTCACGGCCCAGCACACCGCGGTCGAGATGAGTCGACGTGCTCGGTCCTGGCACTTGTTGGGCTCGCCGAATACGCTGCTCAACACGTTCCTGATCGCGATGGCGTTTCCGGTCACGCCTCCGTTGGTCTCTCTCCATCAGCTCGCGGAGACCTCTGGCGTCGAGATCGTCGGCAAGATCGTCAACGCGCTTGTGCGCTTTCAGCACGGCTTCGGAAATAGGCTGCGCCAACTTGCGTCTTTGTGATGGGAACCTTTGGGGCATGGCACCACCGTCGGTTGGTGCATAGCGCAGTGTTGGTTTGGGTGTCAGGGCGGCAAACGGCGAAACGGTGTAAGCGATCCGCTCAGAGTCGGAAGACATGGCGGAATCAATGGATTCTGCAAGCGGCAGTGACACGTCGCTGGGGTGCTGTTCGTTGCCACGGGCCTGTCTCGTTCTGAAGCTGCCGTGAGCCTTGATCGTCTCTTTCCTCAGAACGCGGCCGGAACTCGACGGCTCGGCAACTGGTCTTAACGGTGCGAAGTTCCTGCCGATATTGTGGACGTTTTCTCGGCTCATAGCCTTCAGCTCGGCCTCGCGCTCATAGTCATTTGCGTTTTTTCGCCTCTTGCTACCCTTGCGCTTACTAGGGGGTCGTAGTGTGGGTTTGTGGCAAAGGGCATCGTCAGCGTGTTCGTTGCCAGTTCCTGCAGCATAAAAGTGGCCTATGACAACGGCGTCACTGCGGCCAGTACCGCCGCCGATTTCGATGTCGTCCGCACGGCCCGATTCGAAGCTGTAGGCACGACGTCGCTGTAGCTTGTGCGCCTTCTTTTGGACACTCCGTTGGCGCGCTGGCACAGAAAGTCCCGAGACGGCAGCTGCTGGAGCATCGAAGTCGTGCGCTGGCAAGGGACGCAGGAGGTCATCGTCGACGTCAGAGCGCGTCCGTTTCCGGCGGCTGAAGGGCCACATGGTCATCTCGCTGTGGGAGAAGCGGACGGCTGTGGGATTACTGTGTGGTGCTCGGGAGCACCAGAAGCCAGGCAGCCGGTATGCTAGACTGCCAGACAGGTGTGGGGAGAGGGGAGGGTTAGCTTTATGTAGCAGGAGCCGTTTTCGAGAACAGAGGCTGTAGTCATCGGTCGAGAACAGAAAGCGAGGTCTCCTGTGCCCATCGTGGGTGTCGGAACAAAAGCAGGAAACAAAGGGGCAGTTGATCCTTCGGCTGCAAGTGCAAGTCGGTGTGGCAGCGTAGCAGTAGCGGTAATGGAGAAGGCCAAGAAGTATGGGGTGAGAGAAGAAGAACAGGGCGGGAGGCAGCGACCGTGCGGAGGAGGAAGCGGCCTTTTCTCCTTCTTTTCGTTGGCGGGGAAGGGGTTCGTTTATTGGTAGAAAACCGGAAGCTCAGTCGTCGGTACAGGCGAATGGGCGTGAGGGATGACAGTGGGCAGAGATTCGCTTCGGAGTCTGGTGTACTGAATGGACCTTGCGGCACAATTAATAAATGCGCACACTCTCCTTTCGTCCTTGCTGGCAACGCACTGGGTGTCTTGTCCCGACAGGACGAGTATTGCGGTGCAGCAAAAGTGGGCCGCTGGCGAGACGGTCGTTCTTGAGAGGTTGCAATAATTCGCGCCTTGTACCCCGATGTATATATATATACGGAGTACGGAGTATATATGGAGTATATGTACTCCGTATGGCAGCTGCTGTAACGCAAGGAAGGATTGCAGATGCGCAGGGGGCGGAGAAAGATGAGAGAAATCGAAAACGGGTGAAAAAGGACGGTATGGAAAAAAAAAAAGGTTCAGACTGAACGGGCCAGTGGACGTTAGCAGCCGAGACTTGCTCGTGCGGTGAAGGGTCGACAAACCGTTAGGCGGGACCCGAGACAGGGTTATATGCGAGAGAAAAAATGTCTGTTCGATCGGGGGGAAGATCCAGGGCTTAGACCAGGTTAGGCTGAGGGGTTTGGCCACGGGTTTTTACACATTTTTGCTAGTTGCAACGTCTGGCAGCCAGTAGCAGCTGGTGCGAGCCACGGCCGGCAAAGGAAGTATGGCTCAAATTAGAAGTCTGGTCCCCCCCCCTGGACAAAAACGAGATGTCGGAAAGGGTACGGAGAACATGCGAGTGAGACTGTTTGCTCAAACAGAGATAAGTCCCGGGGTGCCCCTGTCCCAGGTTTTTGAACAAGTGGATATCGAGGAAAGGGTCCGAAGTTGTCGACAGGGGTGCGGCGAGACCAGGGAAGATACGAGTACTTGGTAATAGCAGAAGTAAGATACCTGCACGCTGTGGTGTGATATACCCTGTTCTCTTGCAGCCTGGCGGGGGGAGCGCTTCTGCAGGAGGGTGGGAAAAAGGCAGGGGGGTCAGCACGAATTCTTACGAGCACACGTACACGTACATATGTACATACATATACGGAGTACGGAGTACGATGTTCACCCACGTTACCAGGGGTGGGGCAAAAAAAAAGTAGAGATTGAGGTGCCATGTCAGAGAGCTTCCGTCCTGCTGGTTGGCTGCAGGAGATGCAGGTGGCGTCGTATTTTGGGTCAAATCGAAGCTGACGATAGGCCGAAATTTTGCGAAACACAAAAAGAAAAGAAAACGAGCCTAATCTGCAGCTCTCCCTGTCAGCACAGAGACAAATCAAAAGGCACAGAAAAAGCGATTCTTCGTGGGGTTCTTTTTCGATAATGGCCACCGAGCAGTGGCTCGTTCTTTCCCAGTCATGTGGCAGACAGAGCCATTCTCCAATAATGCTCCGTACGATACGAGTACGAGGTTGTAACTGCACCTTCCACCAAGCGCTAACAGACCGGGCCGGAACCCCCATGTCTGTCGGCCACTAAAGAGGCAGTCGCGACGGGCCCAATCCCCCCGGCTGCGTTTTCTTTTGCGTTTTGCATGCCGTCGCTCTTTGCCTGATTTGTCTGGTAAGGGCCAGCATTCCGGCCGTTCCTGCTCTCGCCGGAGGGAGAAGCTGCAGCGCACACCGGCCGTTTGCACAAGCTCATTTCAGGGACAGACGGCGGCAACGGTAGCGCACACGTGCTCTGTACGGAGTAGTGCGGCGCTGCAGGCTCGCTGGACGGTAGCGCTACACGTCGCCACAGCGTCGCTGCAGTAGCCCAGCGCATATTTGTCTGTGTCACCGGTGCGAGTGTTCGTGCTCTGTCGTCCATCGTCTGTCGTCCGTCGTCCGTCCTCTGGCCTCTGGCCTCTTCGCGCATATGTACGGCGTCGGGCATTCGTTGCGGGATTATTCGGACGTGTCGCTTCCTGTCCGGTGCAGGAGAAGGTTGCATCATTTGCCGTGTACCTGCGCGTGCCCTGCATCATGTCGTCGTGTCCAAATATGTGTGGCAGGTCTCCCGACAGCTTCATGCTAATCGTTGTAGCTGCAGTATGATGCTCCCCCGCCGGCATTAGTGCTGGACGAGACAGACAAAGCAGGTTTTACCAGCGGTGGCGTCTGTAGAAGGCAGTAGAGGCTGGCCACGCCTGGCCTTGGCTGCGGACGAAGTATCTTACTCGTATGCGGTATGCAAGCTGTCTGGCCACAGGAATGTGTGCGAGCTACTCCGTACATAGTACTTTAGCCACCTCGGGGGCCAACAGGTCATACAATACATAGTACAGATTATACGGTTAGATACGAGAACTCTTACTCATCGCGAGGCTAGATCGGGTGTGTACTTTGCGGCTAGGCCCAGATTGGCTGTGCCCTTGCCATTACGGAGTACGAAGCGTCCGTACTCCGTACTCCGTATCTTACTGTACGGAGTACGTCGTCGACAGAACGTCACTGCTAGTGCGTCCGGCTTCGGTAGGGGGGATGGCGTACAAAGTACGGCGGAGCATGGTGGAAGGGTTCGAAAAGCCCTGGACCCTGGACAGCGGTTCGCTGCCCGGAATGCATGGCAGCCGGGGTCCTTTTGTCGTCCCGGCGGCCATGCTAAAAGGGGCAGGGATGGGCGAGCATCGAGGCCCAGCCGTGTGCATGAAATTGCCCATCAACAAGATCGTACAAGTACGACGCGTGTCGTGGTCTCGCGGCCATTCCATCTCTCGGTCCCCATCGTTCGCGGCACGATAAGCACGGACGGCCGCGAGCTGCAGAAATGAGGTGCGGCGGCGGATTTGCACGACAATGAGGTGAGAGAAATGAGATAGCACCCGTCCAATATGCCTTGTGCCCCATGTCACAGCTGTCTTTGTGGTCGCGTCTTTTGCCATGTCTGCATGGCGTTCCTGCAGCTAATACGGAGTGCAGGGGATTTGTTTCAAGGCCAGCGGCCGTCGAGAGGCAGCTCGGTTCCTAACCTGATACGGCCTCGACGACGAATTCACGCAGCTGAACCCTGGCCGTAGAGGGAGACCGCACGGGAGGCGTGGGGCGTAGGATCTGAGGCCAAGGAGCGCTCCTCCGCGGACCGGTGCACCGTCAGAGGTCGGGTGCTGCATGTGTCAAATTAAATGAAAGGAAAGTGAGAACACAAAACGAGAACAGAGACAGGAAACGCCAGCGAGTCTGTTTCAAGCCGGCAAATTGCTGTCTCATTCCTGGAAGTACCGGCAGTTACGGATGAGCAGAACGCGTGCGATGCCGATCGGTCGCGCGTTGTACGTTGTAGTGTTTGAAGCTTGTCGCGCGTGCACGGAGCGTTTGTGAAGACGGTATGTATGTATTCTGTACTCCGCATGAAAGATATGCTCTTATGTTCTCAGTAATGGGGCCCTAGGAGTTAAGCTCTGGTTGGTATGTTGCTGAGCAACGGCCCCACATTGGTTGTTTGGCCGTTGGCGATAATTTCCCCTCGTCATTTTCACACGCGAACAATACGTCGCAACCAGAGATACTGTCCGACAACAACGGCTAGCGAAAGAGGCGATAAGCGAGCGGACGATTTCGGATTGACGAGACGGACGAGACAGGCACACGGCAACGACTGACAGCAGCGAGCGAGCGACGAAGAAAGTAGCGGGCCTCGAGAAGCGACGCCCACGCAGACGGCCATCATGTCGTTCAACCCGCGCATGTCCATCATCCCGCCCAACCAGCACCGGGCGGGGCGTCAGAAGGAGGCACCAGAGCTTCTGGTGCGGCTGACGGACAAGGAGATCGTGGCGTGCGTGGCCGACATGGGGATCCCGTTCACGGTGGCCGACCTGCAGAAGCCGAATCCGCTGCTGGTGCAAAAGATCTTTGAGTGGTTCGCGGAGGAGCTGCTGAACGTGACGCGCGAGACGGTGGAGCCGGCGATGCGCGCGGCGGCCGACGAGGTGTGCGGCACGGACTATGGCGACGCCCTGATGCCGCCAGACACGCGCTGTCTCATGGGCTTTTGCGCGTCGCTGCGCGTGTTGCTGGATGAGTGCTGCGTGCGCGACTTTGGCTTTGCCGACCTGTACCGGCCGACGTACGAGCGGCTGGTCAAGATCCTGAGCTACCTGATCAACTTTGTGCGCTTCCGCGAGGGTCAGGGCCACATTGTCGAGCAGCACGCCGGCCGCGGCAGCGTGGCGCGCGCCCGGGCCGAGCAGCTCTACAGCGACAACCAGGGCCTGGAAGAGAAGCTGGCGGCGATGCGGCGGCGGCGCCAGGCGGCCGAGGCGCAGGTGCGCGACAAGATGCAGCGCAACGACGAGCTCAAGCGGCGGCTGGTCGAGCTGCAGCGCAGCCAGAAACAGGTGGGCACGCGGCTGGACGAAGCACGTGACCGCAAGAAGCAGCTAGTCGACCAGCTCGAGACGCGCACGCAGACGCGGCTGGTCCTGCGCCAGGACAGCGCCAAGCTGCAGCCGTACGTGCTGCAGAGCCCGTCGACGCTGCAGACGGTGCTGGCCGACCTCTCCGGCACGCTGGCCGCCAACCGCGCCCACCTGGAGGCGCTCGAGCGCCGCGCCCGCGCCCTGCAGACGTCGGCCGACTCGTTTGGCGTCGTCACGGCCGACGTCGCCGCCTGCATCCGCGTCCTCGACGAGATCGGCACCGAGCTCGCGCGCGAGGACGACGACAATGCCAAAAAGTCCCGCCAGCGCGACGCCCTCACCGAGCGCGGCGCCGACGTCAAGGAGGTCGAGCGGGCCGAGTCCATGCTGCAGAAGCAGCTCGCCAAGTGGAACGAGCGCACCGACCGGCTGCGCGAGCTCAGCGCCGCCAAGGCCGCCGAGGCCCGCGACAAGATGGAAGACCTCAAGGCCGTCCACCGCACCCTCAACGAGGAGCGCGCCGAAAAGGGCCGCGACATGGAGAAGCGCCGCGTCCGCATCGAGCAGACCGAGAAGAAGATGCTCGACCTCAAGGAGAACATTGAGAACGAGGTCCACAATGCCTACGACGAGTATCTCAAGATGGAGTCGCATATCAAGCTGTACATCACCGAGATGGAGCAGGCCATGTGACGGTTGGCTTGGTGTCATGTCATTTGTCATTTCGGCCGGCTTCGTACATGTCGACAGGCGTTTGGGGACACGGAAATAGATACCACAAGGGATTTGGGTATTCATGATGCCATGAGCAATACGACACAATTGGAATATGAAATCATTACGCCGGAACCGCATCTCGTGCTGTGAATTCCTCGGCCGCATCGCCCAGGCTGCTCTCGTCGTCCTCGCTGTCCCGGACGTAGTCTCTTGGTGCTTTCTGTTGCCTTGCCGGTGGCTGCACGCCGCCGCTTGCGTCTGGCACCTGCTTCGCCTCTGCCGACGGTCCGTCGCCGTCTCTGCTGTCGTCGCTGTCCCAGGCTCCCGGGGCAAACCGGAACCAGCGGCCGAGCACGATTCGCAGCCGTTCGGTGCGCAAGGGGTAGCCGGCCTTTTGTAGTTGTCGTCGCGGCACCGTGCTGAGGATGGGTACGCGCTCGTCGAGGCCCTGGCCCGGCCGTATGTCCACGAGGAGGGCGTCAAAACCAACACGGCCGGCCGTCTCGACGAGCACGGCTGCCGAGGTCGCGAGACCCTGCGCGCTCCACTCACTGGTGTCGCGGTGCAGCTGGACGAAGCCGTAGACAAACAGGGACGGCCTGACAATCGATGATGCCGCGTCCTTCCTGCTGCTGCCGCTGCTCTCCAGCTCGGGGGGGGGGCCGATGCGGCTGGCGCCTGGATCAAACGCGGCGAGAAAGGCTCGGAGGTGCACGACAGTCGGCACAAAGGCGACGCGGATGTGGCGCGAGACGGCGATCTGGAGCAGTGACGACGGCGTCTGCACGAGTTGGTCTCGTTGCTCGCGCGCTCTCTGCCGGTCCAGAGGTCCTTCGCCGACAAAGGCTGCGACAAAGTCGTCCTGTGAGGAGCAGACGATCAGCGTCGTCGGGTGGGCGCAGCAGCCGATGATGTGGTGCAACAACTCGGACGGAAGGGCGGGCGACAAGACAATGTTCCCCATGGCGGCAAGGCCGTGTTGCCACGACCTGTCGTCGATGCAGTGCAGTTGTCTTAAAGATGTATCTTGGGAGTATCTAATGCTTAATCGCGTATCGTTGTAAACGAGCTATCGCCTCGTTAGAGCTTCTCATTGGACGGCAGAGCTCCCCCAAGCTTGCGTCCACGTGCCCTGCTATGGCCACCAGAAACCCCACCGAAACATCGAATTCGAGAAAGCCCATGACCTGACCTCATCTCTGTCGTGCCATTTCCCAACCGGCGCATCCGATCTGATAGCCGGTCCATTCGAATCCTCGAAAAGCATTGCCTTTTGCAGCCCGACTTTGCAACTGCTAGCATGGAGTCCATTTCCCGCATAACCAGTCTGCTCGAGAGCGGTATGTGAATTCGGACAAATGAGCCCAAATGTGGCGCCCAGACTGACCGACGGACGATGACAGCGAGAGAACTCACGCTCGATGCGTCCTCGGCGGCCCGTGGGCTCCGCAGCAGCCCCCGACCGCTCGACAGCCGGCAGATCAAGAAGCTGCTCGACAGCCGCACCGAGCGGGAGATCCTTGACGGACTGCGGCGAGTGACATCTGTATGTGTTTCAGGTGCTTTTTGGGGTGATTCTGGCGTGTTTTAGGCGGGCTCTGAGTGCTAATACGGGGCTTTCGACAGATGATGTACGGCGGCCAGAAGACGCTGCCCTTCTTCTTGTCCGTGGTCAAGAACGTGGCGTCGCCGAACCTCGAGATCAAAAAGCTGGTCTACATCTATGTGGTGCATCATGCTGAGCAAGAACCCGACATGGCCCTCCTCTCCATCAACACAATCCAGAAGTCGCTGTCGGACGCGAATCCACAGGTGCGGGCGTTGGCCCTGCGAACCATGTCGGGCATTCGCGTGCCCGTCATCAGCCAGATCGTCTCACTGGCCATCAAGAAGGGCACCGGCGACATGAGCCCGTATGTGCGCCGTGCCGCGGCCATGGCCATCCCCAAGTGCTACCGGCTCGACCCCGGCCAGCTGCCGCAGCTGCTCGAGTACCTGGCCGTGCTGCTGGGCGACAAGCAGTATTACGTGGCCGGGGCGGCCGTCACGGCCTTTATGGAAGTGTGCCCGGAGCGGCTGGACCTGATCCACAAGAACTACCGCTCACTGGTCAAGAAGATTGTCGACATGGACGAATGGAGCCAGCTGGCAACGCTGCGGCTGATGACCATCTACGCCCGCAAGTGCTTTCCGCGGCGGACGAAGCTCGTGGCTGGCAAGAGCAGCAATGGAAACGGCACGTCGGCAGCAGCGGCGACGACCACGACGCCCAGCCTGGGCGATTTTTACGGAGAGACGACGCAGGACACGAAGACGAAGACGGAGAACAGCAGCGGCAGCGACGAGGATGGCGAGAAGCAGACGGTTGTGGTGCTGGAGGCAGACCTGTCGCTGCTGCTGGACGCGATCAAGCCACTGCTGCAGAGCCGCAACTCGGGCGTGGTGGTGGCCGTGGCACGGTGCTACGTCAGCGTGGGCACGGTCGAGTACGTGCGGACGGCCGTGGGGCCACTGGTGGCACTGCTGCGAGGACCGCAGGACATCCAGCAGATTGCGCTGTACAACATCGCGTCGGTGTGCCTGGACTACGCGAGCGGCTTTGTGCGGTACACGTCGCATTTTCTGGTGCGGGCCAGCGACCCGCCCGCGGTGTATGAGCTCAAGATCGAGGTGCTGGCGCTCATCTTCCCGCACGGCCCACGGGCGGTCAAGGCGCTGATCCTGCACGAGCTGGAGCACTTTGCGCGCGGGACGGACAAGACGCTGGTGCGCGAGGCAGTGCGGGCGATTGGGCGGTGCGCGCAGGCAGACCCGGACCCGTCGACGTCGGGGCGCTGTCTGCGGCTGCTGCTGGCGCAGATCACGAGCCTGGACGGCACGCTGGCGGCAGAGAGCCTGACGGTGATCCGACACTTGATCCAGCAGGACCCGCCAGGACACGCGGCCACGGTGGTGCGACTGGCACGGAACCTGGACGTGGCCACAGACCCGCAGGCGCGCGCGACGATCATCTGGCTGGTGGGCGAGTTCTCGGGGCTGAACGGCGAGGACAACATCGCGGCGGACGTGCTGCGGATCCTGCTCAAGGACTTTGCCGGTGAGTCGGAGGCGGCCAAGCGGCAGATCGTGCTGCTGGGCGCAAAGGTGTATCTGCACCACATCAACCGGACAGGCAGTGGAAAGGAGAAGGACCAAGATGTGCAGCAACAGCAGCAGCAGCAGCAGCATCCGATTGTGCGTCTGTGGGACTATGTGCAGCTGCTGGTGCGTTACGACACGTCATACGACCTGCGCGACCGCACACGCCTGTACCGAGCGCTGCTGGAGGTGCCACAACTGGCGACGCTGATGCTGCTGGCGCCGAAGCCGGTGCCGCACGCGCCCAGCCCAGCGGAGCTGCGCAGGGGCTTCACGCTGGGATCGGCAGCGCTGGTGCTGGGTGGTGGCGATGCCGGCGCGGGTGTGGGCGTGTACGGGCTCGCAGGCTACGAGCCGCTGCCAGGCTGGGTGCAGGAGGGCGAGCAGCCGGACGGGCGACTGCGCGACAGCGACGACGACATGCAGGGCCGCGAGTACGAGAGCAGACGGGGAGCGACTCGACCAGCAGCAGAGAGCCTGGACAAGGCAGCAGCGCAGAGCCAGAGAGGAGGAGCAGCAGGAGGAGGAACAGGAACAGCATCCAACGGGGCGCGTGGACAGGTTGGAGGAAAGACACTGGACGACTGGCTCGCAGAGGAAGAGGAAGAGACGAGCGAGGAGGAGACGAGCGAGGAAGGAGACAGCGACGAAGGTGACAGCGAGGAAGAGAGCGACGAAGAGGATGAGGGCGACGGAGAAAAAGAGAGTGAGGAAGGAGAAGGGGGCGACAACAGCGAAGACGGAGCCGGCTCTGACGACGACGACGACAACGACGACAACGACGACAGCGAAGACGGAGAGGAGAGTGCGCCGCTTGTCAAGACCAGCTAGCAGTCAGGCCGGGCGATGTCGTCTTGCCGGAAGCGGCTTGGCGCCATCGAACAGGCAACGTCTTAGCACGGACGGGTCATACGAGAACCCACTGATCCAAGGGGCAGCGAGAGCAGACAGAGGCGACGGAAAAGTGAGAATAATGCGAGAAAGAGTGGGCGAGAGGGAGCCGAAGCCCCTTGCGCCCTTGCGGCTCGGAGACACATGCAGGACACACGGTGATGCCCGAGTGCTGTCGCAGCGGAACTCCGTACCTAATTTATGCTTTATTTTCGTCCTCTAGTCCGTCTTCACCCGCAAGTCTGACAGGTCGACTTGGCCAGCGAGAGGGGTGCAAATCCGGGATCGGTCAGGGCGCATCGGCGAAAATGCGCCGGGAAGGCGAGGTCGATGCTAAGACAGGACAAGCAACGACCGGGGGGGGGATGGGTGTCAACGGG
>LDEF01000047.1:90485-116437 GCA_001455505.1 Leptographium lundbergii
GGGGGGGGGGGGGGGGGTTTCGTTTTTTCCTGGTTTTTCGTTTCTTTTCTTCTCCCTGTTTTTCCCCTGCTTCCTTTTTCCCTCACCTGAGGACGGCAGTCGGACTCGGGCAATGGCCAGCGGCTACGGAGTACTCCGTATGCTGGCCTGCCTCGTGTCGTTGGCGTCCTTCTGTTCCCTGGTCCTGGCCCTGACCCTGACTCTTGTTATGGGCCTCCCTAGCCCTGGCTTGGGCCCTGGCTTGGGCCCTGGCTCCGGTCCTTACCCACGCCGCATGATCGGAAGAGCACGGGCGGGATGTGTTTCTCCAGGCGTCCCGGCCGGCCACACAGACTTGCAATATGCTGGTAAGAATGATCTGATACTTTGCGAGCGGATTTGATTGTACGAGTAATATGCGGCCATTGCATCCGCAAGCCACATTGTTACCGGAGCTGAAGAAACCCACCGCACAAGGCATTAGCCATGCAACTAGAGGGTCCGTCGGGACTAGCTCTCTGCGTCGGAAGAGGTACGAGGCCGTCTTGCAGCTGCCTGCCACCTGCCGCCTCCTGTCTGCATGGCACAATCCTCCAGCCTTTACCCTCCACTTCCGTAGGCCTCCATGCCGTCCGGGTCCTTTTGGTTTGCGATCCAGGAATCAGAGCGGACCTGGAATGCGTGTACTATGATGTATCATCGGACGTGTCTGGAGGGGTCCGTGCTAGCGGACAGGGAGGATGGGAGTAGAACAAAACGGCGAACCCTTGTGTGGCGGGCCTTTTTCCTGTTTGCTCGGCTTCTGGTCTTTTCTGGGCCTTTTCATTCCCTGCGACCATGTTCCTGCCCATGTATATTGTACTCGTACTCTGTAGCTCCTAGGGCGGGTGGGGTCTCTTGCAGCGGAACCTGCCCCTCGGATCGCTACAGGTGGGAGCCGATAGGGCGGAAGGACAAACAGTGGCAGTGCAGGCAGTGCAGGGCAGGAGGCACCTGCAGATTTTTCTACTGCAAGTGTTTGCCAGCCCTTGCAGCGAGACCTGGCTAGCAGAGACGCAGACAGGCCGAGGGGAGGCGACGAGAGGTGAGGCGAGCTCGATGGCCGGACCGGCCGCCGATGCGCAAATCGACCGTCCTCTTCGCACAGGACGTAAACGGCCGCACTCGTACCATGTAGGAGATCCGAGCAGGGCAAGATACATGGTAGCCTACAATAATACGTGATAGGCGCTGTTGGGGCGGCGTTGTGGGGCAGAAGAGCCCGTAGAAGCCCGTAGAGCGAGCAGGTGGCCCTGCAAGTCCCTCGCCGTGGCACACAATGCCGCTATGTTCCGCGCTTGGTCCAAAGCGTCGGCTGGGGCAGCAAATAGTGCCTGCTCTATTGTCTGCTCCGTCTTGATTCGATGCCCGTTTTCCAGCGAGCGAGACACAACAAAGAGCGACCAACTGCTTATGCCGGCGAGATTCTTACTATGTATCTTACATGCTATGCAGTACTTGCCCGTCCACTAAAAAGCTCCGGCCACCCCACCAAAGTCGCTCCTGGCACCCTGCGCAAGATCCCTGTACCCACACTACACGCACCATCAGCACACCACCTCTGCGCTCGCACACACCTTCTAACCCCTTCCCCTACTCCGTACATATGCTCCTTTGCTCGCTCCTCGCACATCCCCTCCTTCCCCAATCTCTCTAATCCCACCCTCTTCCGTGCCTGCCATTATTGTCTCCCGCGCCCATTGCAGCCCGGCGCCAGCGGTCTTTCCTTCCCCTCCTTCTTCTCCTCCTCTCCTCAATTTTCTCTCATATTCCGACCCTCTTCCTCCTGGTCTTTTCCCTCTTTTCCTGTCTCCATTCACCATTTTCTTCTCGTGTGGCCACCCCGTTTCTGTCTCTCGCTCCACGACCGACGACTGCAGTATTAGGCGACGCCCACGCAGCCCACAATTTATCCTGTCGCGTACGGAGCACAACTTCTGACCCACGTCTTCGCTGGCTCTTCCCCCCGTCGAGCCACCTCCAGCACAGGGCCGCACATACGAGTTCGGATACACGTCGACGCGCCGCTGTGAGCAGATCGCCGCGCAGAGATCAAAGACACGGGCGACGCGCATGTGACGACGCGCCTGCACAAACACCGAGCACGCACACCCGACAGAGACCCCCTCCCTCCAGTCAGCGACACCACCCCGATTACACGCGACAGAAACCGAGAGAAAAAAACAGGCTTGACCCCTGCAACGCCGCAAAGAACACGACGCGGCCAGCCGGCACGGCTAGCCACACCACACTTGTATTGGCTGTCCTTTCTGAGAACCGGTTTTTGCCAACGGCTTTGTGAGCCTCTGAGATCAGCTTGTGCCGCAATCCACACGCATTGGTGAGTTGTCCAGCTGGGGGAGATTGCGCTGCCATCACTGGTCCGCTTCGTGTTCCGCCCTCTTCGTGCCGCCGGCAGTCCTGCAGTCTGCAGGCAGTTGCTGTCTGCCCTGTCGCCCTGTCCAGCAAAACTCCGCCCCTTTTGCTTCATTCCATGCCGCGCCGCCACCCTCTACCGGCTAGCGCCGTCCACCTATAAAATCCCATTGCGCAGCCTGTCCGACCCACTCTGTACACATCACTGGGGCCATCGCTGAGCACTGCGACTGCTGCTGGTGCGGGTGTGACTAGGCCTGCCCTTCTCACTATGAGCACACGGTTCGGGCTTGCGCCCGGCCTCTCACAGCACCTCACAGCACCTCGCAGCCTTTCACTTCTTGCCGTTCCCTTCTCGCGTGGCAACTGCCAGCACTGTCATTTCCGTGTCTAATCTCTGTTATCGCAAAGCATATCTACCCAACCACAAACGTCAACCGCACATCCACTGTGAGGCAATTTCGCTATTAGCAATCGCACCACCAGATTTCCTACTCATCACATCCACTTGGCTCAACACGATGAAGGTGCGTGGCTCTTCCCCTCCATCAACCCCTACAATTGTTTGGGGTAAAATTAACCTCCACAACACAGGCGCTCCGAAGGTCAATAAAGGGAGAGAAAGAGGTCAAATCCCACGCTTCTATAACCCCCAAGTCCGCCGTCGCTATTGTTCCCCCTAAGAAGGTTTGTCGCTCTCGGCACCTGCTATTCGTCCCGACCCACCTTACTGACTGGAGCCCAAGGTCATCCGCGCGCTTTACGATTACGAGGCCCGATCGTCCCAAGAATTGAGCTTCTCTCGTGGCGACTTTTTCCACGTTATCGGTCGCGAAAACGACCAGGACTGGTACGAAGCTTGCAATCCTGCTCTACCCGACGCCCGCGGCCTAGTCCCTGTGGCTTTTTTCCAGGCCCTTGGCCGTACCGAACGAGACAGCGCCCAGTCCGACCGTTCCGTCACTTCATCGGTGAAGAATCCCGACCACGACTCAGGCTACGCCGAAGCATCTTCACCAAGCGCCATGACGAACACATCGGCCCCCACGTCTGCTGGGGCCCAGCGCGATTCCAGGTTGGGCAGCAAAGGAAACGGCGTCATGGTTTACGGCGTCGTCATGTACGACTTTCAGGCGGAGCGAGCCGACGAACTCGAAGCCAAAGCTGGCGAAGCGATCATCGTCATTGCCCAGTCGAATCCCGAATGGTTCGTCGCAAAGCCGATCGGCCGTCTGGGCGGACCTGGCCTGATCCCAGTGTCGTTTGTCGAAATCCGGGATATGACTTCGAATACACCCGTTCCCGATCCTCAAGAGGCTGTTCGCCAAGCCGGCATTCCCAAGGTCGAAGAGTGGAAGAAGACTGCGGCCAACTACAAGAACAGCAGCATCACACTCGGAAAGTTCGAGGCAAGTGGCGGCGGCGGTGGCCAGATGCCGCTCGAGCAAGGCTTTGAGAGGATGAGCTTGCAGCAGGGTACCGCCGGTGGCCGGGCTAGCCAAAATGGCTATGTGAGTTACGATATCCAGATCAGGCCGAGCCATACTTGGGAGGTGCCATTTTGCTAATGCATGTTCTCGCGATCCAGCCGCAAAGCCCTACTGGCTACAATTCTCAGAGGAACACCCAGCAAAGCATGCAGGCGCAGCAGCAAGGACCTCATGGGAACAATTCCGCTGAGCTGTTTGCGCCCATCTCGGCGCACATTCCCCGTTACTGTTTCGCCGAAGAAAAGTATTGGTTTGTCATTGAGGCCCAACTGGAAGACGGCCGCCATTGGGAGCTGTCACGATACTACGAGGATTTCTACGACTTCCAGATTGCGCTTCTGACCGAGTTCCCGACCGAGGCTGGCAACACTGGGAGCAAGAAGCGTACTCTTCCGTACATGCCTGGCCCCGTCAATTACGTCACGGACGCCATCACAGAAGGTCGCCTGCACAATCTCGATGCCTACGTCAAGAATCTGTTGGCACAACCGCCGTACATTGCACGATGCGATCTCGTGAAGCAGTTTTTCAGTCCTCGCCAAGGAGACTACGAGATTGAGATGGGGCTGGATGAGGAGCAGGTCTCTCCCAGGTCGCATCCACACCCAGGCGACGTCGCTTTCGATCGGCCTCCCAGCCAGCTGGATAGCGGGTACTCTACCGGGGCGTCGGCCGGCCGGGCTCAGCAGCCCATGGCACGGCAGCCGTCATCGTTGTCGCAGCCTTCGCAGAGCTCCCTGTCCCCGGGCATCAGCCAGCAGCCGGTGCAGGCCATGAAGGTCAAGCTCAGCTACGACGACGATCTGGTGGCTATCCGGGTGCCGTTCGATATCCCGTTCCGCGACCTGTGCGACAAAATCCGTGACCGGTTGAAGATCTCGGCTGCCGACCAGATGCAACTCTTCTACAAGGATGACGCCACTGGAGACCGGCCGAGCATGCTGAGCGACAACGACCTCGACACTGCTTTGCAGCGAAACGAGAAGTTGACGATCTACATAGAGGTCTCATAGGGGCAGTCCGGCTCCGCAACGCATCCATCCGTCTACTCTTTGCTCTTTGCCATTTTCAATTCTCTTTCTATATACAGCGTTGAAACGATATTCATGAGGACGACGGCATTCAATCGTTTGTTTGCTTTCGGGCTCAAGTGTTCTCTTCAGCAAGCCGAAGCTGAGCGAGACCTCGGCTTCTTTTTATGACTGGTTTTTGAGAGAAGGAGAGTTCTGTCGGCTAAATCGTCCCCTTTTTTCCCCGTTTGTCTGTTTTTCCACAGGAAAAGGAAGATTTAGCGCCGTGAGGCAAGGAATGGACGCTGAGCGGAGATTCGTCTCGTTTCCAAGACAGCCGGGTTCGAGCTGTGGCGTCTGATGGTGTTTACGGTGCTGGGTTTCCTTTTGTTGAACCTCGTTTTCTTTTATGTATTTCTGCTTTTTACGACGAACTCATGGATTGCTTGTTACCCCGGCGTGCCGATACTTTGTTTTCTTTGGACATTTCGAAATAAGAGAGTGTGGAAGTTACGCAGGATCTCCACGATTGCCTTGACTGTATGGGATGATGGGAAAATGATACCAGCCGGCTTCTCCCGAGCTTCTTTTTGGCATGATGTGATGGATGAATATTGCATGAGCTGAAGAGATTCCTATTCCCTATGATTTCCTATTACCCTCGCAAATGGCTGTCTGTCGACTGCCATACCGCCTGCGCCAGAGTGCAATCGTACTGTAGGGAACCGTGGTGGGCAGGGTTATGTATGACTAGTTCTTAATTCAACACTGTCTGAGCAAGAAAAGAAGCGTGCTGGTTGGAGATGCGTGATGACTACATGTGTGCCGTAAGGAGACGCAAGCCCGAAATATGTACAGAGTAAAGAGCCCGTCCCGGTGGTAGATGCAAGGCCGGTGCAGTGGCCAGAGATGGTGTCATTATTTTCAAGGGGCAACATGGAAGGACGTGGAAGGAATACAGGCCGGGAATTGTGTGGGTGCAAGAAATGTTGCAGGAAATGGGCTACTGCTGGGCAACCGGCCGGGAAAGAGACGCCTCCAAGAGATGGCAAAGGGCAAAAACGCTATGCAAGACAAGAGGGGAAAGGCATGGTTGGGATATCGATGTTGCGACGAGGAGGGAAAGGGACAGGCACGCAATTAGAAGAAGCCAAGGGGGCGAGGCGGGAAACAGGCCAGGTCCGCCCGTCGGTCAGGGAGAGAGCCGGAACGATATAAGAGCAAAAAAGAGGCAACCCCAAGAACCCCGAGAGCGCCAATTCCGTGAGGAGCAAAAGGTGCCATTCCTGGGCCGGTTCTTGCATGCGAGAGAAGAGCAAGGAGAGAGCGCAGGCAAACAAAAAAAAAGCAAAATAAAGAGGACGGAAGGCTAGGAAATAAACAGGAGACCGCAGTCGTTATAAAGCAATAGTTCCTCCCAACAGCCCCATGTCCAGGCCCGGTCGATGTTCGTGAGTGCTATCCTGTTCGTCGGCGCCTTCTCCTTGAGGAGCCGTGCGCGTGGTTTGTTCTGTTTCTTTGGGCTGATCGAAGGAAAGAGAAAAGAAGAGCTGGTTCGAGAATGGTCCGAAAAGGAGAATAAAAAAAAGAAAGAGACAAGGAGGACGGGGGAGAAGGAAAACGCCCGAGGCGCGAGTCTCTACTCCATGACGACATGTGTGGCCATGTGCTCGACGGCTTCCTTGATCGTCCGCAGCATCCGCTGGTTGACGCAAAAGGGACACCGCAACGGCTGGTCTGTGCCTGTGGCCGAGGAGGCCAACGTGTGGAGGTGTGCGTTTGCGTCCCCGCCCGCCTTTGACGGCGTGACCGGCACGCTCAGCTCGGCGCGGTGGCGGGCATCCTCGGCAGCATCGGCGACGGTGCCGGCAGCAGCAGCCACCGTGGCCACGGCTGCGGCAGCTGCTGCGGCAGCCTCGGCAGCCTCGACCTCGTCCTGCTGCTGCAGCTGTCGCAGGGCGTTCTGCAGCACCATTTCCGGGTCGTCGTCGGGGTTCGGATAGACCGACGTCGCGTCGGGGCCGTTGGAGTGATGGCTGGTCCCACTGCTGCCGGCACTGCCGCCTTGCTGCTGCTGCTGCTGCTGCTGCTGCTGCTGCTGCTGCTGCTGTTGTGGATCGTGGCTGTCGCAGCGCGAGGCTCCGTAATCGGCAGACGCGGCGGCGGCTGCGGCTGCTGCTGCGGCCACAGCGGCTGCAGCGGCCGTGGCTGCCGAGGCCTCCGAGGTCGTGGTCGCCGAAGCGAGGCCGGGCGGTCCAGCAGGCGCTCCAGGCACAGCGGCCGTCGATGTGACCATGGTATAGTGCACCAGCTCGTTGCGCACGCGAGTGCACACGGCAATGGACGGCTCGATGCCCAGAGTGCGCTGCAAGGCGTCCCGGATGGCCACCGGGTTCGTGTCGGCGGTGACATCCATCAGGCCCGGCAGGGTGTCGATTAGGTACCCAATGTCGGCGGCCTGGTCGCCGTTGGCGGCGGGATCGAGGCCGAGGGCCGACTGGCGACGCTGGCGGCGGATCAGCAGACCGTAGCGCTTCTTGAAGCGGTGGATCCAGCCGGGCGAGAACTCGGGCGGCTCCTCGCCGCGGTGGCGCGGCAGCTGGGTGAAGATATTCTTGGCCTTGTCGGCCAGCTCCTCGTTGGTCGGATGGCGGCCGGCGTTGGTCATCTGCTGGTACCACAGCAGGACGAGCTTCTCGACCTCGGGCCAGTTGCCAAAGCGCAGGCGGCTGCCCGACAGCTGGGGCTCGCCGTCCAGGCGGGCGTACTTGGGCGAGAGGCTGTGCGAGACGGTGGACTGCGAGATGGTCTGGTGGTACTCGCGGTGGAACCACTCGATGCACTGCTTGTGTGATGGCCGGTTGGGCTGGGTGTTGGCCCAGCGCCGGAGAGCACGTCGCTGGTCCAGCGTGAGTGAGTGGCGTTCCTTTTGCGGCGTGGACGACGGCGTGGTCGGCGTGGCCGTGATGGCCACGAGGCTGCTGTCCTTCATGTCGACGTCGGGCGTGTTGCCGTCCTCACCGCCGTCGCCGACGTCGGGCGTGTTGCCGTCCTCACCGCCGTCGCCGACGTCAGGGCCATCAGGGCCGGCCGCGAGGCCGTCTGCATCGGCCGTGCTGTTGGTGGGAGTGGACACCGTGGCCATGGCCATGGCCGCCGGTGCTGCTGGCGTTGCCGGTGCCGCTGGCACGTCCGCCACCCCTTCGGACATGACGGCGTCGAGCTGGAGCTGGGCGAAGATGGTGTGAGGCTGCGGTGCAGAGCGGCGGTGTGCGAGCGGCCGAGAGGCCACGGGCAGTCAGCTGGGCCGGGGAGCCGGGAGCGAGGCAGGTGCGCGTGTCGCTGTAGGACGACGGCCGAGGCGATGGCAGTGCAGCTTTGCAGAGCCCTATGTCATCCGTACAGCAAGACGGCCGGGGAAAAGGGGAGGTGCAGCGACAGGGACAACAGGCAGGCGGTGCAGGTGCAGCAGACCAGAAGGCAGGCGACGAGCAGGCCGGCGGGCAGGGGAAGGGTGACCGGCCGTCGGCTCGGCAGCAGCAAATGCCGATCGACAGTGACGCAGGGGAACGAGACCGAAACAGGGCCGCCCGAGAACGAGAAACAGAATGCGCAGAGGCCCGTCTGCACGGCGGCGCGAGCGGACAGGCGGCACAGCAATGCGGCAATGCGGCAAGCAAGAAGGCGGCCGCGAGCGGTGGTGGCGCAGGCGCGAGCGGCGTCGATGCGAGCGTATGCGTTTGTGTTTTCTTTCGCTTTGGGCGATACGTGAGGTTATTCGCAAAAGAGAACGGCGCTCTGCGACCGGCCGGATGCAGCAAGGGGAAGGCGAAGGGGTGCAGGAGTGGTGTGCTTGTGCGGCCTGGGTGCATGTGTCTTTTGAGCGTGCAGCGGTCTAGATGCAAGCCGGTCATGTGTTTGCTGGCCCGGCACCTCTCATCCTTGTACTGAGGCTATATTCGCTTGCTGGGATCGCGCGCGCAGACGCGATTTGGACAGAAAATATCGGATAGGAAGTTAACAGAGTTTTCTGCGTGCAGACGCGCGAAAAAATTCTTAATGAAGGGGAAAGGCGGTAAGGGGGAGAAAAAGGGAAGGCTGGGCTGGCGGGCAGGAACCGTGCACCAGCTCGTTGGTGGGGTGTGTGGGGACTCTGGAGATTCTTGTAGGAGGGGTCGATCTCCAGACTGAGAGGGCGAGCAGAGCCGGAAAGAGCGGCGAGCGCGACGTGGCCCGATTTATGCACGTAGAGGGTGTGCTCTAGCCGTACGAAGGATCACGGCCACTTGCACACAGTGGCAAACCGTCCACGAGACAAAGCCGCAGGCCAATGCGTCCGCATGCGGCCACAAAGTCCGGACGCGGCGATCGTCGTTTGGTGATGTAATAACCTTTTCAGACCGCCAGGTCAGCTGTCGCAGTCTCCTTTCCAAATGCTACAGGTCATTTTTATAACGAACCCCTGCTCTTCTCGGAGTACGAGTAATACGTACCAAAGGAAACACAGATGCCGAACACCAGTTCCCCATTTTTAAGCTTGTTACGATACGAAAGAGGCAAACTTGGCGAGCAGAACCATACGTTTTGCCACAGCCTTGATGAAGGGTGTGATCTGATTGTTTATGCTATTATGCGCTAATCCGGAGAAAGAGCATTCACTCAACAGTCTTCACGTCATCAAATCCAAGGCATCTCCGCGCCTTCGTTCTGGTCTCTTCTTCACATGCAGCAACCATAGCTGCTGTTCCGAGCAAAGAAACATCTCGCCCTCCGTGGAAATGCAGAAGCTGCTGACACCCCCTGAACCAACGACAAATTAGTTAGCATTCGCATCCCAGACACTCGAGCACCTCTTCTTCGCCCCAACGTACCTGGCACCTCGATCACGCCCAGAAGCGACCCGCCGGCATTCCACACCTCCACCCCGTCTGCACACCCGGCATATACGTTGCCAGCCGGGTCGCATCGGACCCCAATCGGCACGCCACGCAGGGCATACGCAAAGACACGTCTGTTGGCTAGAAAATCCGACTCTCCTCGCCGTATCACGTCAAAGGCATAAATTGTCGCCGCGCTGCCACGGCTGTCAGCACAAGAGGCTCCGGCGCTGCAAGAAGACAAAGGACACATACCGGGTCGGGTCCTGCCTACCGTCGGCGTGCATAGAGTCCGTGTCCGTCACGTAGACCGTCCTGCCGTCAGAGCTGATGCAGATGCCCGTCGGCCGCCGCAGGCTGTCGGCCACGACGCGCAGCTCGCCCGACACGGGGTCAAACCGGTACACGTGGCAGGGCAGCAGCGGCGGCTTGCGGAACTCCTTTTCAAAGCCGTGGCACGGGTCCGTGAACCAGAGGGAGCCGTCAGGCGCGCAGGCCACGTCGTGCACCGAGTTGAAGTCGCGGCCGTAGTAGCTCGTGACCAGCGCTCGCGGCGGCCGGCCGCGCGGCATGAAGAACAGCCCGCTCGTGCCAGAACCAAAGCTGCCCTGGGCGCAGTAGAGGATGCCGTCGGCCTGATGGCTGACGTACGGGATGGCGCCTGCCGGCATCGGCATCGTCGGCGGCGGCCGCAGCTTGGTCCACTCGACGGCCGTCACGTCGCCCGCGTCGTCGCGCCGGAGGACGGCGCGCGATATCAGGATGACCGGCAGCTGCGCGCTGCTCGTGGTCTGCAGCATGTTGGACGTCATGTACAGCACCTCGTCCGGCGCTGCGGCAGCCGACGGCGGCGCCACAGCCTTTTCGAACACGTGGGCGCATCCGCCGTGGAAGAAGGGGTTGTGCGACGACTCGGCCGACGAGAGGAGAAGCGCGTGGTCCGGATCGTCGCCCACGACGCCGCCAAAGTCGGCGTGGTACTGGACCAGCGAGATGCCCGCCCGTCTTCACTCGCCAGGCACCCAAGGCGTCTCGTTAGCCAGCCTGCTCAGCCGTAGGAAGAATGCCATGCTGTCCTCTGGCTGCTTTGTCAAACACACAAGGGGGATGCTTGCCGGGCCCCCGGCTGGCGGTCCACAATCTGCGACATGTATAAGCATGCGATGCGGGCTAGTTTCCCAACGTCTTGTGCGCCAATGGGACGGACTGCTGGCGGCGGAAAGCTCACCTGGATGGGTGTTTTTTCGACCTTTATGCCGTTGAACGTTGACGACGCCATCGCTGAGGGTGTCTGACGAACAAAAATATTTATGGAATGCGTAGATTTGTTAGAGCGTGGGCAGAGACGCCCGTAGCCTNNAGGCTACGGGCGTCTCTGCCCAACCGGACGTAAGTGGACCCATGGGCAGTGGCGCCTAAACTTAACTAGGCGTTCTGGCGTTAACTTGGCAAGTGGAGGGCTGACACATCATATATTGATGGAAACGCCTCCCTCATCAAACGACCGCTTTAGATACACCATCCGCTGATTTTGCCACCGCGCGTTACGCGTTCAGTAGATTGGTTTTCTCCTCCGCGGAGAGCCTCTTGGAGTACGGGAGAAGTCGGACCTTGGATTATACTTCGTAACTGGTGAGAGACTATGCCTTTCGACCCTAAACGGGACATGGCGATGAGCAACAGCTTGAAAGTCTTCCGAGATGCCCTTTTGTTTTGTTCATGTTGCAAAGCGAGACAGATTATCTGGTCGGGAGATCCATGGGGACGGGGGGATGGCAAGACGGAAGAGACAACCGGTGTCTCAGAGGAGGTTGCGAAGATGTATATAGACGAGAGGGATTCGTTTGTAGACGGAAACTGAAGATTGGGGGAAAACGTAAATGAATATAAGAATACAACGGGATTTGGCCGTGCTTTTGTGGTTTAATATGACGATGCCTAGAATTTCTTGTTCGTTTATCGATGAGGAAGATTCCGTCCATCGTGGTATATCTGGGTACATAAACTGAATGGATATCTCCTGGTAGGGAAAGGAGAGAAGTATGCCGGTCTTTTTGCGTTCCTTAACAAAGAAACATACAAACTTCTTGTATTTAGATAGAACCTTTAAGACAGGATATACAACAATATGACGTTGGTCCCTTCTTGTCAAGGAGGAAAGCTATGTAGCTTTGCAGTAGACTAATTTCTCTTTCCCTGTCAGGTACCTTTCTTTGTATAGCATCGGCCTCTGATATATGCGACGCAACTAGCAGATAAGTAACCGCACTGCAGAGTCTAGCCAGACCATCTTATGTAACAATCTGCCACAAAAGGTCGAGTCAATCCGACTGGCGAAGCCGTCTGGTAGCGTCTATATAACTGCATAATTGCATACAGTGGCTTTCAAGACTAGTGAGGCAATTGTTGTATATACACTGGATGCATAATCTTATACCTAAAATATTCCAAATTTACAGTCGGCTTATCTCCATGGTATGACCTGGTATCTAGTTGACAGAAGACCCCTTACTGTCCTGCTTAATGATATCAGCAGCCCTTTCGGCCACGGCGTAGACGGTTGTCTGGATGTTGCCGAGTGGTTCGATGGGGAAGATGCTGGCATCAACGATACGGAGGTTCGGCACCCCGTAGACGCGCAGCCTGCTGTCGACAACACCGCCCTTGTCCTTTGGCTTCATGGCACAGCTACCGCAGACGTGGAAGATGGAAATCTGCGCCTGGCGAACAATCTCGCGAGCCTGGTCCAGATCATCTGCACGTATATCTGGCAACCGCTTCCCCTCTCCGGGGGGCATGAGAAGGCCCGCAAAGGGCTTTGTGTAGGCAAAGGTCTCGACGAAGCGCACGGCTCGTGCAAGGATCTCCATGTCGATGCTCTCAGAATTGTAGTGAGGGTCCCACACCGGAAGGTCGTCGATATTGCCAGAAGTGATGTGGACTTGACCACGCGAAAACGGATGGTTGAGCACGCTCATGATGGTAAGGTAGTTTTCCGGCCGGGCCGGGATGATAATCTCTGCCATCGAAGCCGGGGTCATGCCGATGGAGACTTGTGTTGGGAAGAGCAGGAACTGCACCGACGGCTCGCCGGCACCCGACAGGAGCTTCCGCACCACGCCGTGTTCCTCCCTGCCGCCGTCCAGGTGGGCGTCGAAGAAGGCCTGGCGTGCCTCGGCCGAGAGCGGGCCGTCGGCATCGACGAGCGGTGCGTACGCACAGCTGATGGCGCTCTGTCCCATCGGGCCCTGGCCGTCGGTCTGGTACTGCTGGACCAGGGCGTTGAGCAGGTCGGGATCGCGCAGGACGTCGCCCGACAGCGTTCCGGGCGCGACCTCGAAGCTCTGGCAGACGACGGCGTGGTCCTGCAGCTGCTCGCCGACGTTGGCGTTGTCGACGACGACGGAAATGCCGTGCCGTCCGAGGATGTCGTGGCCGCCGATGCCCGACAGCTCGAGCAGCTGGGGCGTCTGGAGCGCGCCGGCCGCGAGGATCACCTCGGCGCGCGCAAAGACGTCGCGCTCCTCGCCGGCCTGGCCGCCCCGGCCGGTGCGAACACGCACGCCCCTGGCCACGGCGACGACGTCGGGGCCGGCCGTCTCGGCAGGCGGCGACGCCAGCAGGATCCGCGTCACCACGGTCTCGGTCCAGATGGTGAGGTTCTCGCGCGCCCGCACGTCCTCGGTCAGGTATGCGGTGACCGCATAGCTGCGCGTCCTCGTCTTGGGGTCGATGGTGGCCGTGTTCTGGAAGGCGCCGACGGCACGGCCGCCGCGAGGGTCGGACGTCATGCGCAGGCCCAGGCTCGCAAAGGTGTCGAACCAGGCCGCGTTGTTGGGGCTGTGTCCCTCACCGTACGAGATCTGCAGCGGGCCGGTCTCGGCCTGCGTGATGGCTGCATCATAGTGGCCGGCAACACGACAGGTCGCGGCCGTCGTGGCCGACGGCGGCTCCGTGGTGGCAAACTTGCGCAGGTATGGCTCCAGCTCGTCATAGGACCAGCCCTTGTTGCCCAGGGCTCCCCAGGCGTCGAGGACGGCGCGGCTGGGATACACGGCCATCATAAAGTTGATGCCAGAACTGCCGCCGAGCATGCGGCCGCGTGCCTGGTTGACGGCCCGGCCATTGAGGGTGGGCTGCAGCAGTCGCATCAGCATTTGCGGGCAATTTGTTCGTCTTTTTCCCTCCCACCCTCCACCGGCAACGTATCTTACCTGGGGCACGGAAGAAAAGTTCCAGTCATACTCCTCCTTGCCGTATACGGCGGCAACTAGGCCCGGTGTGAGGACCAAGGGATCTTTGCTGTGGTCTGCTCCGGCTTCGATGAGCAGGACCCGTATGCTAGGGTCCTCGCTGAGGCGAGTGGCCACAACAACACCGGCAGTTCCACCACCGGCAATGATGTAATCAAAGGCAGCCGCCCGGTCTTCGCCAGTAGATCCCATGATTGCCGAGGAAATGGGTTGCAAATACGGAGTACGTCCTGTAACGATGTGAACGGTACGAATAAGCGGATATGGATTGAACAAAATCAGAGACCAGAAGACGGCAACTTCTGAGGAGAGGGCCGGTGAAGAAGATCTGGCCAGGGCTTAAATGATACTATGCACGCGGTGGCCGTACCGTTCTTAATCCTTTCAGGAGTTGAGAAAACGTGATCCTTGCCGAAACTGCTGCGTTACGGTGGATCCTAGCCGATGTGAAGCTTACGGAGTACATTTTATCAGACTTGCCGCCAGGATGTCATTTCCTGCTTCTCGTATGATGTGACAGTATATATGGAACATGCAAGGCTAATTTCAGGAGCTTGGAAAGCCGCATGTTGGACTTTGTAGCGTGTGATCGCGTAGTCCTACAGATGCCTCTGTGACCGAAAACTTTTTCTCCTACCCCGTATACCTGCACACCGGCCGAGACACCTTGTCTTGCCGGTGGAAGCGGCGCCTCGGCTTCGTACCTGCAGGGGATTTACCGACGTCGCTATCCGATATATTCGGCCAGGTAGAAAAACCGTGCAGCATATACGGAGTACTCCGTTTGTAAAGAAGCGCATGCTATCCTGGACAAGCGTTGAAGAAAAGCTAGCCGTTATTTCGGCTTGGTTGAAACGGTAACAGTGCTCTGTGACCAGGGTCTGTAGCCCAAACCTATGTAAGATAGATCCTTCCCGTCTTTCTCATCCGGTTTTCATCCCCGCGCATGCAGTAGACGCACACGCCTGACTTGTTTTCAGTACTTTGTATGCAGGGGTATGTAAGGGTCTCCGCCGCCTTGTCCACTAATCCCTTGTCGCGGACGCCGGATTTAGCTGCTCCACGCGTCGGGTCCGCAATCCGTAGGTCCGAGAAATTCGAAGTGACAAGTAGCCGAAGCCATTGCTGCGTCTTTATTGACGGAGTAGCAAGGAATCTAGGCCTGCACCCCACCGGTCTTCAACTGGCCTGTTTTCTGGGCGGAAAGGGAGGCAATGCTACTCCACGTCGTATATACTATGCAGCGAGGCATGCGCATGGCGAAAAATGACGGCACGACCGAATACATGATTGGCTCTTTGTACGCACAACGAACGTACGTCGTAGAATCTTGCGGAGGATGCTGGGCCCGTATGCTGGTACCGATGCCTTTTCCGCCTGCAGGAATGACATATAACAACATGAACTTAACCGCTCCGTCCGAAGTCGTCTCAGAATGAAGGCACCGCCAATTCTGTCCCAGATAGCGGCCCAGGGAGTTTTCTCCCCTGTTGGTATACTCGCTTCTGGACTCGGGACTCGCTAGCAGCCATGGTGGCATACGAAGTAATGGAGACGCTGCCAGTGGTCAAGGCGCATCTCATCATCAACTGCATATTGGCCTTTTTGGCCTATATCGTCGTGGCTTTGCGCATCTTCTCCCGTGTATACATCGAAGGTAATACGATGGGATGGGATGATGTTGCTATTCTACTCGCAGTGGTATGTCCTTTCGTTTCCTCGACTGAGCTCGATGCACTCTGACGGCCACTTTTCCCCATAGCCTCAAGCACTTGGCATGCTCATCATCTCTGGAATGTGTACGTTCTCGTCCAACAATCTGCCATATCACTGTGTCTTTCGAACCGTACATTAACCATCATTGTTCCTGCAGACAGCCAGCTTGGCGTGGGCTACCCATTAACAGAGGCCCTGGAAAATCTCCCCATGATTCTCAGAGTGCGTGACAAACTTGGCCGCAGTCTCTACAGGCCCCTTCTAACGTCTAGTCCAGCTCCTCGTTGCTTACGAACTGATATTTGCCACGTCGACCTTTACGATAAAAGTCTCGGTTCTGCTGTTCTACCTTCGGGTATTTGTCACTCCCGTCATGAAGCTGGCCACAAAACTCACCCTCGCCTTTGTCGTGCTATGGACGGTTGGCAATGTCATGCAAGTGTTTCTGATCTGCCGGCCATTTGCCGCGGCGTACGACATCACTGTGCCGGGGACTTGCGGAAATCAGGTAGCAAGCTTCATTGCCATTGGGTGCTTCAACGTCGTCACCGATGTGATCATCATCATACTTCCCATCCCTACAGTCTGGTCTTTGAAGGCGTCCATAAGGACTAGGATTATGTTGACGATAGTCTTTCTGATCGGTCTTCTGCAAGTATTCCTTCTTACTATTGCGCAAGTCTGTGTGCTAACATATCTCTCGGTAAAGTGTCAGTGTTGTCGCCATTGCACGCATTCACTCCCTGACACAACTCGATCTGAAGGCGAACTTGACCGGTACCATGATATACGCGGACTTTCTCTCGGCCGTTGAGCCCAACCTGGCCGTCCTCTGCGTCAGTCTACCCATGCTACGGACACTAAAGTCCCGCATGCGAACGAAAGGGCGCTATGGCCCATCGACCAGCACGTCTGATGGCCGGCTAGATAGCAAGAAGTTTGGCGACTCTAGGCATATACGCCTTACGGGCGACACACCCGCCGAGAGCTTTGCCATGCAAACCGTCTACGCGGTCGGCCAAGGCGGCGGCGAATACAATGCCACAGTCGTAAAGGGGGGGGCGTCGCGGGAGCAGATTGACGACATGGAGAGCCCGAACGGGTCTCAGACCGAGTTGGCCCCGTCTGTTCTAAGCGGCCGCCATCCGAAGCAGGGCATCATTGTCAAGACGCAGGTGGAAACACACTGGAGCACGGCAGACGAGCAAAGTGACTGACCATTTGGGGTTACGGTTCTACATCGATGGATGTACAGAGCCAAATTACACTGGCTTATACGATACTGTGTGCATAGTATTATCCTATATTTACTGGGAGAGCCACATGCGCTTTGCATCAAACGTTTACACCTCAGGCCAGTTCGCATTTCTCCGGCTCTTGGCCTTTTATCTTGACGTATTTACATTCATATCGTGTCCGGTCAGCCCTGACCTCCCCCTAGTACGGCTTGACGCCGGCCAGGCGGAGCAGCTGGTCGGTCATCACGGGCGGCTCGAGGGGTCGGTCTCTGTCGCGGGGATCGCGCGTGCCGTCCTCCAGGAAGGTCTCGGGGCTGCGCAGGCTGATGTTGTCATGCGGCCAGTGGGTGGTGCCGGCGAAGCGGCGGAACGCCTCGGCCTTGAGCACGAGGGTCTCGGGCGAGGCCAGGCGGGCGGGCGAGTAGGACGCGTAGATGACGGTGCGGATGGTAGTGCTGGCGGGACCGGGCTCGGCGCCGTAGTGAATCGTCCGGCTGTCCCAGAGGATGAGGTCGCCGACGTCGGCACAGACCTTGAGGGGGGCAATGTTCCTGGCGCGGAACCAGGCGAGCTGGTCCGGCGCGATGGGGAGGTAGTCCTTGGCCTGCCAGGCGGCCGGGTCGGTCTGGCTGTCGAGGAAGTCGTCGAGGAGGCGGTGCGAGCCCGGATAGACGACGAGGCCGCCGTCGTCGGGCCCGGCTGCCGAGAGGCTGATGATGCCCTGGACGCAGTGCATGCCGCGCCGCAGCGGGCTCTGGTCGACGTGCTCCCAGGCGCCGCGCGGCGCGACGTCGGCCCGGTTCGGGAACGTGACGTTGAGGCTGTCGAAGCTGACCAGCAGCTCGTCGGTGCCCCAGACCTGCGCAAACGCCTGCAGCACACCCGGCTCCAGGCGCGCGTCCCACATGAAGCGCTCGTGCGGGCCGCCGTACGTGCTGAACGTGTTGATGCGCGAGTGCACCGGCAGGTTCGCCTTGGTCCACGTGGTCGCGTCGCCGTAGTCGAGAGCGTCGTTGCCGAAGCTCTTGATCCAGGCACGCGCCCGCTGCTGGTACGCGAGCGCCCGCGCCCGCGGGATCGCA
Source organism: Leptographium lundbergii (assembly GCA_001455505.1). NCBI lineage: Eukaryota > Fungi > Ascomycota > Sordariomycetes > Ophiostomatales > Ophiostomataceae > Leptographium > Leptographium lundbergii. Next base: position 108,546 of record LDEF01000047.1, read on the forward strand.
CCCTTGACGACCGCGTAGCCGTTGTTGCGCAGGTCCGCGCGCCAGTCGTCGGCGTCGGCCGCGAGCGACTTGCTGTGCCGCCGAGGCGCCCGGTCAGGAACCACGCCGGCAAGAGAGGGGGGACACAACCTACAGCGTGTTGGCAGGCGCAGGCGCGGCCAGGACAGGCGTCGGCCTCAGGCTGGACGTCGCGATCGGAGCCATGGGAGCGGGTGGGCGATAAGAAGTCTCGGCTTGGCCGTGATGCTGTTTCGGCTTCGCTAGTCGAGATCGCGATGGATGCTCGTTCTGTTTTCTCGATTTTCTCGATTTTCTCTCGTTTACTTGTCTCTGTTGCTTCTGTCAATTGGATCTCAAAAACAACCTCCCAACTAAATATACATCTTACCCAACAAAAGCGGCTGTCGTTGATCGTAAGATGCACGTGAAATGTCGACAAAATCTAGATTTTGGCTTCGCGGTGTTGTGTCCTATTGGCTGCGACTTATCTTATGCACCCGACTTATTCCACAACCGGCCGGATTTAAGTTGCCCGCCGCTGGTCGTCTTTCTAGGAGCTATTATCAGCTGGCCGATCTCCGATGTCGTTGTACTCGGATGTCCATCACTTATAGAATTACGGAGTATAGGTGTTGTCACTCTTGAAATACAGCCGATAGTGGCCATAGTGCTTATCTATATCGCTCGTTTCTGGACGCAGGAAATCGGCAGATAGTGCACTATAAAAAGCGTAGGTTCTATGCGTACCGACAAGTATGGTCACCTTCCTTGTAACCTCGGCCAAACACGCCTTGTAGCTATATGGCTCAGGTCCATGGCCGCCATGAAGGTTGAGTCTACGACTGCTACCCTAGGAGCCTCATTAGGTTCAAGACTTCCAAGAGTAGCTTCCCGGCCTACGACGTACTCTTTGCCGACAGATAACGAAGTCGTACTTCCTCCAGAGCGGAGTCCGTTTGCCCGGGATCCATGCCGGATGGCACTGGCATCGGCGGAGGTCAGGTCGAGTGGACCGGCTTTACAAGCGGCACTCGTCCGCGCCAAAGGAGCACCAGCGCCCAATTGGCGAGCATCGACCACAGCGGTCTGCAACAGACACAGGCTTGTCCGGGTTCCTTCTTGAGTGGAAACGCTGCTTCGATCAAAGTAAGGCTTGCCGGGCTCCACGTCCAATCTGACAATGCGTCTTTTATTTCATCATAAGAAGAGGAATATACACGGCAGATACGGGATGCCACATTGGCAACCTTCAATCTGCCCCAGTCTGGATTCACTTTTGCACTTTCGTCATCATCGTCTCTCTTAGTGTGCCTCCTTCTTCTTGCCGTCGGCCTCCTCCAGGAACTTCCTACAATCGATTGTCAGCTGGATGCGCCACACCAAGGGTCATAAAGGTGGGAGGAGGAGCATGAGGAAGGGAAACATCAAGACGGCACGCGCTGCAATGGAAATGTCTGGACGCACTTGACAAAGTCCGCCTCGTCCGGAGAACCGGCGTTGATGGGCGGCAGCTGAGCAGCCGTCTTGCTGGGGCCGGACGTTGCAATGTAGACACCGCCGAAGAGGGACGTGAGGGTGGCAATGGCCAGCTGCAGCGACGGCAAGTTAGCACATTGTAGCACGCTGCATACAATTGGTGACGGCGCATGGCCGCCGACATGCTCCGGCCGTCTGGCCGATTGCGGGACACAACGGCTTGACTGCGGGACAGAATGCTACTGACATAGTGGGAGCCGACCTGGCGACCGAGGATGGAGTAGTAGGCGACCATTGTGGCGGATGGGGGGCTTGCACGAGAGCTGGCTGACCGACGGATGGGCTGGAGAGTCGAGGCGAGGAGGCGTGGTGCGGTAGAGCAAAGGTGGTAGTAGGAAGAGCGAAAGGAGAAGAAAGAAAAAAACAGCGCTTGTTTCGCGGGCGGATTAAAGGGTATGCCGGCCCGGAAATTCACGCTGTGAGCATCGTTGTAAGGAGATATGCATCAATGCCGTGTGGCAGGCCGTCATGCGGGCGTACCGACCGCCCCAAACTGGGGTACGTGCATAGCCTGCAGCCTGGCCTATCAGGTGGCGGTCTTACACCTAAAAGCGTCGCCAAGACTAATAAGCTCCCCGCACGCAGGTATTATGCGGATTAGCCGGACTGGCGCTTGCAGGTTGGACTGTTTCCATCAGTGCCGAAAACATCCACATCCTGCATTGGGATCTGTAGTCTGCACGCCCTGCCGTTCCATCTCGCGAGCTCCGTCATCACCACTTTTCCCCCAATCAGCACCAGTCCGGACGCCATGTTCTGGAGCAAAGGGCCGAGTAAGTCCCCGGACGAGAAGCCGGCCGACGGAAAGACGACGGCCGAGGCGGAGCTGTTCAGCAGGAGCAGAGAGCCGGCCAAGGGCGAGGAGAAGCTGCCGGACTCGAAGAAGCTGCCGCGGTCGCTGCAGAAGATTGTGGACAAGGAAGAGCACGAGGACAACTTTTACGACGAGGTCGTGTCGGGATAGTACGTGCTGGCGCAAGCCGTATTTTTTGAATTTTTTGAATTCTTGAATTTTTTTGTCTCGCCTGCTGACCTGCTCCCCGGCCAGCGCTCCGCAGTCAACCGAGTCCAACGTGCGCTACGCAGCCTACGCGGCGCGGCTGCGCACGATCCTGCTGTCGGCGCACCGCTACGTGGCCTACACCTCGGACGTGGGCGAGTCGTTCCGGCCGGTGGCCCATCCGGGACTCGTGCGCAGCGCCTACGGCATCTCGTGGGCCTACATCCTCGGCGACGTCGGCTACGAGGGCTACAAGGCCTACTGGCAGAACCAGCGCCAGCTGCACCCGGAGCTGCGGCTGACCGAGCGCCAGAGCAAGCTGGCGCACGTCGAGGCCGTGCCGACGGCCACCGACATCAAGGCCGCGCCCCAGGCCGTCCCGGCCCTCCAGGACTACCGCACCGTCATGGCGCAGCGCGCCCTCTTCCAGAGCATCGCCAGCATGGGCCTGCCCGCGTTCACCATCCACAGCGTGGTCCGCTACTCGGGGCGGGCGCTCAAGGACGTCAAGAACGCGGCCGTCCGGACGTGGGCGCCCATCGGACTCGGCCTCGCCGTCGTGCCGCTGCTGCCGGCCATGTTTGACGAGCCGGTCGAGAACGCGGTCGAGTGGGTGTTCCACAAGGCGTTTGCCACGGTGGGCGGCCGCGACGCCGTCGGCAACGCACCGTCCATGGGACGCGAAAAGTCCCTGAGCCAGAAGCCTTCCAAGCCCAAGGAGAAGGAGCTGTGACCGGTTGGGTGACTGTACAGAGTACGACGAGGGAGGGAGGGACTAAACAGGATACAGTCGAGTCGTCCCCTCCCACTTGGATGACCGGTTGGATAGGCCATATGTGCTACACAGTACAAACGGATGTCTTTAGGTTTGGTTCACACGCATGTATCGTCCGCTCTGCTCTTTTTCAGACGTGTTTTCTGTCACTGGAAACACCATCTATGTATTGTATGCAACAGTTGCAACTGCCATATCCGCTCTAGCTCAACATGTAATTATACCAAGACAAAGTGCCTGGTGCATATCGCATAAAACAAAACCTGCTGCTAGCTCGTCACAGATCCATCAGGTCGGGCGGCGGGCCGATGCCACGCAGGAGCACAATGGTGTTGCCGTTGGCGAGGACGGCGCCGACCTTTTCGTTAAAGTCGAGCAGCCGGCCGCCCTCGACGTGGAAGACGCGCAGCTTGTCGTCCTCCTTGGTCGACTGGTTGTTGACGTTGTCGATCTGCAGGCTGCGGGCGGCGGCATCGAGCACGCGGCCGACGGCCCAGTCACGCGAGTAGAAGAACCGGCCCTTGGGCAGCCGGGCCTGGGTCGAAGCCGCCTCGGCCTCGACGTAGAGGTGCACGCGCTTGTCGGGCGCGATCTTGGCCTCGCCCTTGGCCGTCTTCTTGAGGTCGGCGAGGGCGGCCGTGCGCTGGGCGGCCGACTGGACGGCCGGTGACGCCCGCACCGGCATGGCCTTGCCGGCCTGCTCCTTCTTGGCCGCGCCCCAGGCCCGCAGCTTGTCGAGGGCCGTCTTGGCCCGGACACCGCCGGCCGTGAGGCCATTGGCGGGACGGGCGCCCAGCGGCACCAGGCGGGCGCAGTCGTGGTCCTCGCGCAGCCGGTGCTTCAGGCAGTAGTCGCGGTTGCAGGTGGCGCAGTGCACGCCCGGCACCAGCCCCGTGCCGACGACCGTCTTGCAGGCCGGCGACGCGCACGGCTTCTCGGCCACGAGGTCGCGCATCGGCCGGCCAGCACCTGCCGACGGCCGTGCCAGCTGGGCCTCCCGCCGCCGCTGCGCCCAGGCGCCCTCGTGCTCGCACCGGTGTGCCGACTCGGTCCGGTGGTCCAGGCAGAACGTCTTGCGGCACGACTGGCAGTAAAAGGGCAGAAAGTCCAGCTGGTGACAGTAGGCCAGCTGGCAGTGCTTGCCCGTCAGCGTCGCGTCCGGACGCCGGTCCACCTCGGCCATCTTGATGTAGGATGTGCTGTCGTCTCCGCCGTCTGCGCTCGCTGCCGCCCCGGGGCTCTTGGTCGTCGATGCTGCTTGCTGTGATGATGCGCTCTGTTGCTGCGATGAACCTGCCATGGCACCAGCTGTCGTGGGGAGGGCGTCCTGACCGGCGCCCCCCTCCTCCCCTTTATACAGGCGCTCTCTGGATCGGAAGGATACGCGCGTCCGGTGGCTTGCTGATTCGTCATCTACACAGCAGCAAGGCTGGCGAGAGGGGGCGTTGATAATCGGTCGAAGCACCACGATGACAAAGGCGGTTTCTGGAAGGTGCGGCCACTATTACGAGTGGCTCGTAGTGGCTGTGCTCAAGTACGTAGTGCTACAGCCTGGGCACGTGACTTGGCGCCCTCGTCGCGGATCTTTGCCACGGCTCTGACGCTTCACTAAGAGACCTCTGGACCTTGTCATCTCGATACGGCCATGCCCGACATGAGGCTCACCACGCCACACGGTGCTCAAAGGTCTGACAATGCCGCCCTCCCGTGCGCTTCGCAAGCGGGCGAACGCCGAGGAGTCCCCGGTGCCGCTCAAGCGACTCCGGGACAGAGGCAACGTTGCTGCGAAGCCGGCGACACCAAAAGCCTCCTCTCGGACGAAAAAAGGACCCGCACCTAGGAGGCCGACCCTGTTTGACGACCTGGATGGCGTGGACGCATCCCCTTCGCCGTCAAAAGGACAGCCGGAACGGAAGCTTCTGCAGGAACTCGATGACGACGACGACAGCTCGTTGACCTCTCTGACCGACCAGGAGTTTGAAGACGTTCTTGTCGAAGCCAAGGGAGAAGCGACAAAGGACGTCGAGGGCGGCGAGGACTCCTCTTCGGACGAGGACATGGAGTTTGAGGACGTGGCCGCCCCGACACCATTTCCATTGCTGTCGCTGGCAGGGGACGCAGGACAGGAGCCGTCTGGAGATTTGGAGCTGACGCTCCACAAGGACACGCGCATCTCTTTGACCAACCCGTTTGGAGAGAAAAAAGGCCCGTCCAAGGTCGAGCGGCTTGTGCGCAACGCCACCCACTGTGTGCACGTGCAGGCGCTGCTCTGGCACAACTCCCGACGGAACGGCTGGACCAGTGATCCGGAGGTGCAGGGCATCCTGCTGTCACACCTCTCTGCGCAGATGTGGGACGAGGTGGACCGCTGGCGGCGCGCATCCGGGCTCGAAAAAGCCTTGGTGGTGCCGGCTACAAAGAACAAAAAGGCAGGCAGTGCCAAGAAGGGCAAGCAGCCAGCCACAAAGGCGGCAAAGGCGACCGCCGCAGCGAAGCTGTTGGAAAAGGGTGTCGTGGACATGAGCCACGGCGATCCGCTCATCCGCCTGATGAAGGCCCTCTCGGCCTGGTGGCGGCAGCGGTTTCGCGTCACGGCACCCGGGCTGCAAAAGATGGGGTACCTGTCTCTGGAGCGGCTCGACCGCATGTTGAAGGCGTACCAGGAGGCGGCTGGCCTCGACCCAATGCGGTTCGGCGAGCTGACCCCCAGCCTGGCCGTCTTCCGCATACGGGCGCAGAAGCTCTGCGGCAGCCGCGACGTGGGCGCTCAGCTGTTCACAGCCCTGGTCCGCGGGCTCGGGCTGGAGGCGAGGATGGTCGCCAGTCTGCAGCCGCTCGGCTTTGGCTGGAACAAGATGGAAGACGCCGATCCTGAGGTGGACACGTTGGGACTCGCCGACGAGACGGCACCATCATCGTCCAATGCGGCTACGCCAAAGCGAAAGGACCCGAGCAAGAAAGGGCCTGCACTAAGAAAGGGCTCCAAGGCGAATCCTGCCACGATAGACGACGATGACGACGAAGAAATGGAGCTGGCAGAGGTGAACAGCGACAACGACTCGGTAGTGGTGGTGCCAGAGCTGAACGAGGAAGGCCCACAGTCACGGCGTCCAGTCTACGACAAGGACCTGGAGTTTCCCCACTACTGGACAGAAGTGCTGAGTCCGATCAGGCACAAGTACCTGCCGGTCGACGCCCTGGTCAAGCGTATCGTTGCAGACAAGCGCGAGCTGGTGGAGATGCTGGAACCACGTGGTGCAAAGGCAGACAAGGCGCGCCAGGTGATAGCATACGTCGTGGGATTCTCAGCAGACGGAACGGCCAAGGACGTGACGGTGCGCTATCTCAAGCGACAGGTGCTGCCTGGACGGACCAAAGGCGTGCGGTTCCCGGTGGAAAAGGTGCCAGTTTACGACAAGCACGGCAAGGTGAGGCGCCACGACCTGGTGGACTGGTTTCGGCTGGTGATGCGCAACTACGGCCGGGGACAGCGGCGGGAAAACCCCCTGACAGAGGCGGACGAGGAGGAGGACGCGACGGACCTGCGACCGGCCCAGGCCGAGAAGAAGGAGGTTAAGGAGGGCGAGGAGACGCTGCAGTACTACAAGCAGTCGGCCGAGTTTGTGCTTGCGCGACACCTGAAGCGCGAAGAGGCGCTGGTGGAGGGCGCGAAGCCGGTCCGGCTGTTCCGCAACAGCAAGGGCAAGGGCAAGGGCAAGAGCGGCGAGGAGGAGGACGTATATCTGCGGCGCGACGTGGTGGCCGTCAAGAGCGCGGAGACGTGGCACAAGCAAGGCCGGGCGCCGCGGCCGGGGACACGGCCGCTGAAGCGGGTGCCGTACCGAGCGGCGACGACGAACCGGCGACGCGAGATTGCCGAGGCCGAGGCGGCGACGGGCGAGCGGGTGCTGCAGGGGCTCTACAGCCGCGAGCAGACGGACTGGATCATCCCGGCGCCGATCCGCGACGGCGTGATCCCCAAGAACGAGTACGGCAACATTGACCTGTTTGTTGAGCACATGTGTCCGCGCGGCGCCGTCCACGTGCCGTTTCGGGGGGCCGCGCGGGCCTGTCGCCGGCTGGCGGTCGACTATGCCGAGGCCGTGGTGGACTTTGAGTTTGGCCACCGCATGGCCGTGCCGGTGATCCAGGGCGTCGTCGTGGCCGAGGAGCAGCACGGGCGCGTCATGGCCGAGCTGGCGCGCGACGAGGCCGAGCGGACGCGGCGCGAGGACGAGAAGCGCCGGGCGGCCGCACTCGGCCGATGGCGCAAGATGCTGATGGGTTTGCGCATCGTCGAGCGGATCCGGCAGGACTACGGGGAGGTCCGGGAGGACGAGCGGGTGTTTGGGCGAGGGAGGACGGCGGGCGAGGGGGACGTCGAAGCGAGAGGCGAGCTGGGTGGAAGTGACGGTGAGGACCTCGCAGGTGGATTCCTGCGCGAGGGCTTTGACTACGAGGAGCCGGCGAGCAGGTCGAGCTTCTTTCCGGTGCACGAAGGCGAGACAGACGAGCGACAAGATGGGCTGGTGGAGGAGAGAGACGAGAGAGACGAGAGAGACGAGAGAGACGAGAGAGACG
>LDEF01000047.1:116540-136134 GCA_001455505.1 Leptographium lundbergii
GAGACGAGAGAGACGAGAGAGACGTGAGAGACGAGGACGAGCAGACAGCCCGTCCGACAAGCGAGGCGGACTTTAATGTGGCATAAGCTGGACTTTAGAATGGCAGGTCTGCAGCCTATTCCCATCTGTGGCTTCACCTTGTCCACGTCAGGCGTGCATACTCCGTATCAGACCCCAACAGACCCGAACCAGATCCAGCAGATCCAAGTCAGACTCCGACATTAGTGAGCCGCCCTGTTCCCCATCGATGGACCGATGGAAAGGCGCAGGCGGAGCGGAGTCTCGGTGGGGGCTTTCTAGGGCGGAAGCTGGGGAACTAGACAATTAGTGCCCCCATGGACGCGCTAGTCCTTAGCGGAGTGCCGCTGGAACACGGGGCATTTCGTAGACGTAGAAGTCCGCAACCCGGCTCAGCCTTCCGCCTGCCGCTGAGAACGTCTGGCTCGGTCACGGGTTCGGTCATGGCGCCTGCTGTCCGGCTCTCGCAGCTTTAGTGCACGTCGTCTCCGTATCAGCAGCACACACTCTCGCTGACTGGCTCCCCGCACGACGCCCGGTGGGATGACTGCCCAAGTGGCTTGTCTGCCAGCGACCGGTCGGGTTCCCTAGTCATGCCATAATACAGGACTTGCTATCACTAGGGCCAAGGCTGCGCAAAAGAGATATAGCTTGCTCGCCAGCGCGCCCCGGCACGCCTTTCCCTCCTCACCTGCTGTCCTCGTCTGACTCTGCTTATCTTCTCTTGCACTGGCTGATGCCCTGTCTGGAGGCTCCGCCCTTGTTGGCCAACCGATAAGCCTTACGGTTGCATCCTTTGTCACTTGCCCCAGGATCATGTGCTCTCGCTGCGTTTAGTAGTCCTCAAGCGTCTGCGTAGCCGCTGCTTCCTGTCGCCATCCTGGTCAGCCTGGTTTTGTGGTGCGCCGCTCGGCCTCTTGTCGCCTCGCTTCATTGTGTCTGCATCCGCATCTGGCCTCTATGCACTGCCAGCTTGGCATCGCCTGGTAGCGTTGGTATCGCCCGGCCACTCCAGTGCCTCTTTTACTTGTTGCTATCTCCCTTTGTAATCCCTCGACCTGGATCTCGTCGTGCTTGTCATCTCGCCTCTGTCCCCCTGTCCTCTTCCTCCTTTATCTACCGTATATTGCTGAACGGACACTGTAAGCTAGCTGCGCTCCTCCTTTGACGCTTGCCTTTCCCGTTCGCTCTTCTCGTCCCCGTTGCTCCTTCCCTGTTGTCCATTCACTACCCCTCCGCCAGATCGTTCTGGTGACTCTTCACTTGGCCGTCAATCTCGGCCGCCACCCAACGGCCCCTTTCTCCTCTCGCTTCCCCTGACCTTTGAAGCATGAACAGAGCACTGGCAGAGGACCCGGCATTTCACCCCGACGGAAAACGAAAAGGCCGATTCCGCTTTTTCTCGCCGCCTGTCCCACGTCGGAAACACGATTGCCCCGCCGTGTCGGCGTGCATAAAAAGGCATTTCCGATTGCCATCCAAACTTTGCAGCCTTGTCGCCAAGCGGGCCACACCAGCCGCCTCGGTTCATCTGGCCGGCCGACTCGTCCCAGCAGCAGCAGCACCCGCGCCCCCGGATCCAGTCGCTGGGCGGGCAGCTGAGCCCGGCATGGCTGCGCGCCCTTTTCCAGAACAGATGCAAGCTCCAGCTCCAGCTCCAGCTCCAGAGAAAGCAGTCGACAAGATTGTCGTCATGCGGACCCTCGAAGACGAGATCAGGTCTGCGTCCACGTCGACCGTCCTGACCCTCTTCCCCGACATCTGTCCGGACTATCTGAAGGGGAAGAGCGAGGAGCTGGCCTACGACCACCAGTCGATCGTCGGGCACATCCTGGACCAGGTGGAGCAAGGCATCCCCTATCCGAAGTGTGCTGGCCTGAAGCGAAAACGACAGCCCAGCAGCAGCGGGCACAGCCTGGACGAGGTGCACCCGAACAAGACCCAGGAGGACGAGGCCGCCCTCCGGTTCAACAGCGACGACCGCCGTCAACAGAAGAAGCCGGCAGAGTATGTGCAGATATCCAAGACGCTGATCCAGCAGATGTTCGTCTTTGTCCCACAAAAGGACATTGCCGCCATTCTCGGCACGCACGGCAACTGTCTCTTCCCCGCGATCCTGGAGCTGGAAACGACAGTGGCAGAGACCCTACCCGAGGCACTACCGTTTAAGCCGAAGAAGACCAAGACCAAGAAGCTGCCCGAGTACGCCCCCGAAAGCCTGGACAGGACCATCCTTGCGACCAAGTCGGCCCCGAAGAAAGAGGCATTGGAGGAGTATCGCGCTGCGGTGGCCATCTGCCAGCGGCGGGACGAGAAGCGAAGACAGGAGAGGCAGCGTGAGCTGGACGAGGAAGACAACTTTCGGCGTGCCCAGATCGAAGACACCGTAAAAGATTGCGAGTGTTGCTTTGCCGAATTCGCCATGAATCGCATGATTCACTGCGACGGAACCTTGCTTCATGTATGGCCACGCTCCCCTCCCGTTTGGCAGAGCCCCCCTAACAAGCAAAGTGGTTCTGCAGAGGCTGCTCTCGGCGCATGGCCGAGAACCAGATCGGACTCTCCAAATACACCCTCGCCTGCATGTCCACCGACGGCTGCACTTCTGGCTTTTCTCTCGATCAGCAGAGGCAGTTCCTGGACGAGAAGACGCGCATTGCGCTGGGGCGCATTGAGCAGGAGCACGTTCTGCGTATGGCTGGCATCGAGAACCTGGAAACATGTCCGTTCTGTCCGTTTGCGGCGGAATATCCGCCTGTCGAGGTCAACAAGGAGTTCCAGTGCCAGAATCCTACGTGCGAGGAAATCAGCTGCCGCCTGTGCCGCAAGGCAACGCATATCCCCAAAACGTGCGCCGAGGCAGAACGAGACAGCGGGCCGTCTGTGCGCCTTACAATTGAAGAGGCCATGTCTGCAGCCCTGATTCGATCGTGCAATATGTGTATGTATCCATGTTCCCGTACGACTTGGTCTCTCGGTGACTATGCTGACACGCCCAGGCCATACGCCATTCATCAAGGAGCTTGGCTGCAACAAGATGTCCTGCTCGCGGCCTGGCTGCAACAATGTGCAATGCTACGTTTGCCACAAGTCGTGTGACTATGCCCACTTTAACGACACGTCCCGTGGCGGAAAGAAGGGCAACTGTCCGCTCTTTGAGAGCGCCGAGCAGCGCCACGCGGACGAGGTGCAGGCGGCTGAAGAGGCCGCTCGGAAGGAGGTGGCCACCAAGAACCCAGATATGGATGTCAATTTGCTCAAGATCCGGCTATCGGACAGGGTACTCGCAGACGAGAAGAGGCGCAGGGAGGCGGATCGGCACCACTGATGGGCGACCTGTGCAGTATTTTGTCTCTGCCTTTTGTTTGGTCCCCTTCACCTGGCCCTGCTTTTCTTGTATCTCATTGCCGTTTACATAGCGTTGCGCACCATTTCGCACCCTGGCTTATGATAGTCACCACAATAGGACATACGTTTCGTTCCCAGCTCTTTTGTGCGCAGCCTCTTCAACAGATATTGACTTTGCCCCAAGCTCTGACGATGCCCCAAACTCTGCCTGAAACGAATGCATCACGTTACCGAGTCTTGCCGAACTTTTCGTGCCATTTCCCTCGGGGAGGAGCCGCTTTTGGAGCTGGAGCTGGAGTGGGAGCTGGAGCGGTTGTGGCAGCCGCCTCTGACGGCTCGTCCGGGTGCTCTGCCGCGACCTCGAGCAGCTCGACGGTCTCGTGCACCGTGGCCGCGATGGCGACGCCGGGCCTGGGCAGGGCCGTCTCGTCGGTAGCGTCGACGGCGTCTGGCCGGACCGACAGCAGCATCAGCGCGTTGGACGTGTTCTTTTGGCGCAGCGCATACGTCTTGCCCTGGGCGGTGCGCAGACGAGCCATGCCGGAGCTGTCTGTGTGGAGGTGCCATCTATGAGGTTAGAGGGGGAGGAGGAGGAGGAGGAAGGAGGAAGCGAAACGCTTACGGGCTGGAGACCTCGGCGACCAGGTCGGCCGGCAGCTCCAGCAGGCGGTAGCCACGGCCGTCCGGAGCGCTAATAAAAGGGATGCTTGTGGCGCTGTCCTGGGAGGCCATGTTGACGTGGCGAAGAGGTTTGTCGACTGCATTGATACCCCGCTAAGCAGATTGCTTAAATGGGGCAGCTGTTTTTTTAGGAGTCGCATCAACGCGTTGGCGTCCGGACCCCCCAGTCTGCATGCCAGCGCTCCGATTCTCTGCGGCCGTCGCCCCGGCCTCGCCCAGCCTCTGGCGTACGGCCACGCGAATGCAGCCCATCTGGACGTGAAGAGCAGGTCGGTCTCCCGGCCAGCTCAGGCCCAACCGTATGCATGTAGCCGTCAGGCGCTGAACAGAGAGACCCACTTGCGGGAAACGCATTCAGCTTTAAATGAACGACTCTCCACAATGCGGCGGCCCCGTTTCACCTAGCGCGACGAGACGAGCTGACGCACAAGTCGTTGTCCTCTTCCGCCTCGGTTTCGGATAGAATGGTAGACAGAGAGCCACCTCTATACGGGCATATGCAATAAGTGGCCAATCGAGACTAGCGCGCGTTTGTTTACGTTGTCGAGCTCTGGAGTACAGAGAGCCGACGCGGGGTCTCGCCGAGTTGGGCATAGGACGCGTTCCTTCCGCTTACGGCAAAGAGAGGAAAAAAAAGCAGAGGGGAAGAGGGCCCGAAGGCGGGAAGGCGGCAGGGCGAAAAAAGAGGCAGAAAGACGAGGGATTGCCCAGACCGTCGCATGTGGAATAGGTGTCCCGTCTCTTGCGGTGAAGGCGCCCAAAACCCCGGCCCAGTGACAAGAGCACAAAATTAGGACGAAAGAGGCGGTAAAAAAAGCAACAAAACCAGCACCCCTGCGCTAGCCTGGGGCTCCTAACTCTGCCAACTGTTTGTTGCGAACCATCGCCGGGGGGTTGCTATTGTTGTTGTTGTTAGCAAACCCACGATTATAACGCACAGCTTTTGTCAATTGCTCCTTCTCTTCTCTCCCATCCTGCTCCTTCCCGTGCCTGCGCCGATCATCGTTGCCTTGGCGTTCAGAGGGAAACGGTCGACCCGGTTTTTTTTCTTTTCCCTTTCGCTTCTTGTACACTATTTTCAGTCCGGCCATTTGTTTTCCTATACAGAGTACTGCCTCGCCGAGCTCTCGCCCATCCGGTTCAGATCGCAGCACTGGGCACGGCCGCTAATCGGTTTGCGACGCGACGACTGCTCGTCCCGGCCTTGGGGGTTCTGACGGCCGGAAACCTACCAGAGGAGCATTCGAGAAAACGGACGATAAGCGACACAATCACACAAGATAGCCCGCTGCGACTTCGCCTCGTCTTCCTGCCCGACCGACACGACAGACAGGAGGCACCAGGCCTGAACGACCGCAGCCCACCTCGTGCTCGGCCACCAGCTCGCACGCTGTCTTCTCTCTGGCCACAACCCCTTCTCCTGCGCCCTCGCCTGGCCCGAAAACCCTGACCGATTTTCGCCGGCCTTCACCGACCTTCTGTCAGGCGGCGCAGACTGCTCTCGTCCTCGTCTCCTCGTCTCGCTCGTCTCCCCACCTGCTGCCCGACCCACACTGGGCGCCCATGCCATCCGCCTAGCCATGGTGCGAGTCACCGAGGAGCTGGCCGTCTCCCCCGAGGCGGTCACGCTCTACTACGCCACGGACCCTCTGCTCGGCCATCTGCCCATCCTCGCCTTTCACGGACCCTCGACGACGGCCAACTTTACGCACAACAGCTCCCGCATCCAGGTCCACATCTACACGCCGGCCGGCTTCCAGTCCTTCCCGCGCCTGACCATCTCGCCCAACTCCCCCTTCTACGGCGCCGTCTCGTTTTTGCCCCGCGAATTCAAGGGCGACGAGGTCTGCCGGGGCCTCGCCTTTGCGCTCTTCAAGTATTTTAGCGAACTGTCCGACTCGGTCAAGACCTACCTTCGCAACCAATATCCAACCACACGTGGCCGCCGCCCGGGCTCTGCCCCGGCCCTCTTTGGCGAGCAACATGCCGCCGATCTGGCCAAGGCCATGGCCCTGGTCGACAGCAACACGCCCGAGCTGCTGCACACGCTGCAGTGCGCCTTGCAGGCCCAACATGTCACCAACCTCGATCTGGATCTCGTCCTCCCCCCCGGTGCCGTGACGCCGCTCAAGGCCGAGGACCTCGAGACCGCACCCGAGGATGAGGACGACATCATCCTCGACCCCACCCTGAGGCAGTACGACCCCGCCTACATGCCGCTGGTCAAGCTGTTTGGCGACCCCGTCTTCCTGCCGACGTCGAAGCTGCGGCGCGCCCCCTCACGGCCCAGCTCGCTCAACCACCGCAGCAAGGTCTTCACCAAGGACCAGAAGGTCGAGCTGCGAATGAAGATGGGCGAGCTCGTCGACACCGAGGAGCGCTACGTGCTCAAGCTTAACGAGCTGGTCAAGCACGTTGCCGACGACTTTCGCCAAAAGGCCGGCGACAGCACCGCCACCCGCGACAGCCCGACGGTCGACGAGCTCGACCGCCTCTTCCCCCGCTCGGCCGACCGCATCCTGCAGATGAACACGGCTTTCATGCAGGAGCTGCGCCGCGTCATGGACGACACGGAAGAAGACGCCGTGCGCGATCTGGAACTGCCCTACTCGTTCGGGTCGTCGTCTTCGCGCCACCGCATGGCTGGCGGCAACGGCGTCGGCAGCGGCGGCACCGGTGCTGGTTCAGTCCGTGTCAAGGACCCTAGTGGCGCCCTCAACATGGCCAAGACCTTTCTGGAGTGGTTTCCCAAGTTCACCGACTGCTACCAGGAATACATCCGTGCGAGCCAGAACTTCCCGCAGCTGCTCAACAACTTTCTCGATCGCCAGTCGGGCTTTCGCGACCACGTCTTGCAGACGATCGGCGAGCAGTCGCTGCGGTCGATCCTGATCGAGCCCGTGCAGCGCCTGCCACGCTACAGTCTCTTCATCGACCAGATTGTCGGCTGTCTGCCCATCAACCATCCGGCTCTGCAGCTGATGCTCAAGGCACGCGATATCATCACCAACATCTGCTCCATGGACGATCCGCTCGACGAGAAGCCCCAGGTGACCAACCGGCTGCGCAACATGGTCGAGTCCTGGCCGGCCGACCTGGAGCCCAGAGGACGCCTCGTGCTGGCTGCCGACTTTGTCGAGCTTGTGGCACCGTACGATGCCGATGCCTACAGCGTGGGGGCCCAGGACCGTGCCGGCCTCTTTCTCCTCTTCAGCGACTGTCTCATCCTCGTCAAGAAAAAATCTGGCTCCACGGCGACGGGCCGCGATCTTCTTCGTGAGATCGATAAGCCCTCGCCGGCCGGCTTGCTGGCGTCCATGACCAATGCTGCTGGCGGCCCCGGTACCTACGATGTGGCCTTTAACGGCTGGCACCAGCTGGCCGACGTGCGCTTCACCGAATCGGCCGACGGCCGGCTCGTGTGGATGACGTCAACACAGGAAATGAGGGGTGGCCAGGCTGGCGAGTTCACGTCAAGCAAGACGATCACGTCGCGCTGTTTTGTCCTGCAAGAGTCCTTTGAGGGAAAGGCTGCGAGATGGAGCGAGGACGTGGTGAAGGCGCGCATCGAAGGCCGCTTCTCCGAGGCCGAGCGGGAGAACCCGACCTGGACCCTGCGGTCGACTCGCCTGGTTGAGAGCAACAACATGGGCTTTCATGCGGCCGTCTTCCAGGAAGCCGCAGATCAGCTCATCGAGGGCAGGCGAGAGCCGGCTCCTGTGCGTGTTGTATTCGACAACCACAGGGGCACTAAGGGTGCCCCCATCGGGCACTATGGCGTCGAGATCGTCGTCGAGGTGCGCGTTGACAGCGGCAGAGGCAGCATCGGCAGCAGTGGCCGGGGCAATTATAATGACTCGCGGCGCCTGATCATGAACGCACTGGGGCTCAACGGCAAGCGGTACACGGACGACATTGCCATTGAGGACTTTCTGCCGACGCTCTCTAGAAGAAGTAGGTGTTTTCCTTTCTTACTTTTTTCTTTTTTCTTTTCTTCTCCGTCTTGGGCTCGCCTTCTAACACGCCGTTTAGTCATCCAACTCACGAGTGCCCAATTCAACACGGCCAACCCCAAGTTGGTGTCAGCCCTGGTGTCTTACCATACCAAGACGCTGCGATCTTTGAATTTCAGTGATTTTAGTGTGCGCAGCGAAAAGACAAAGTCGTTCCTTGCCTCAGCACCTGTAAAACTGCTGTCGAGCTTCTTGAGTGGAGGCACCAACAACTCTCCGATTGGAAACAACAGTTCGGCACATTCCAGCTCGTCGGACGTGGGGCATGGCTCCATCCGAGGGACACGATCCCAGCCTGGGAGCCTGTCACATTCGGCCAGCAACAGCCGCCATCAACAACAGGACAGCGCCTCGCTGAACGGCTCCTTGCGGGATCGGGACGGAGGACGGCCTACGCCCGACATAACTCGACCGGAGAACCCGCTTGTGCGGCTCGAACAGACGTTCACCGGCTACGTGGCGGCCATCCAGTCACGCAAGGGCCAGTTTGTTGGCCGGTTGCTGCTAAGCCGGGCATCCAGCACGGCGGACGAGCTGTCGGTCAACCTCTTGTACAACAAGCTGAACGAGAGCCCATTTGACTGGGAGTCGTCGTTCGACCTGCCGCCCGACGTTGTGTTTGCAGCGTTTGAAAAGTTCTCTCGCATCGCGTGGCGCGAGCAGATGGGCACCATTATGACGATCCAGTCCCTGGATGCGCTGCAGGAGCGTGCGGCTCGGAAGGTGGTCGGCGACTTTGCCGACTTTGTCAAGTATCTGTTTTCCGACATGGCACCGCAAAACCGACGGGCGTTTACGGCTCTGATCAAGCTCCTGGCCGATCTACTTGACGGATGCGACGATGACGGAGACCGAGGCGCGCTGACGCTGGCGTTTGCCGAGCTGCTGGTTGCGGACAACGGGGAGCCACACAACTACATCAACCTGCTGGACCTGTTGGTAGAGGACTGTGACCGGATCTTTGAGGACAACTCGTTCGGGGCCAGCCTGCAGATGCGGACGGCGTATGAGTCGTTCAACTCGACGGCGCGGAGCCAGAAGTCTGCAACCGGTTCAGTCACGTCCAACACTTCGTCGCTCCGCCGCAAGTTTGGGCTCGAGTCGCTCCTCTATCGTCAGAATAGCAACAACAACAGAGGTGGCAGCGCTGCGCTGGAGGCCATTGCGAGCGGTGTTGGCAACGGCAACGCGGAACCGGAGCGGTCTTCGATGTGGCGCAACTTGAGCAAGCACAGGAACCCGGCGACTGGCGACAATCTTCCGGTGACGAGGACGATTGTGTCGTCGCGAGTGAACCGATCGCAGTCGATCGACATGGGCAACCAGTCACCGATGGGCAGCAGGTCGATGAGACGGCCGGCGTCGCGGGATCGGCCTCCCATAGCTGGCGCATTTGACGAGATGCGGCCGTCGAGCTCACACCGGCCGACCAGCTCGCAGCAGCTCGAGACGATTGGCGAGCCGGACGTCGAGCCGGTCACGCCGGTGTCGCCGGTGATGATAATACCCGAGAGATCGCTGAGACGGAAGCGGCGGAGCTCGCTGTCCGATCTCAAGAGCCTGATGGCAGCGGCCAGCCTGGGGGAGGATGCGATAGCGTCGGCGCCGCTGATGGCGACAAACGGCCTCGAAGACAGCCCTCTGGCACCGGCGCCTCTGATGACGCCGGGTGGCCTCGAAGAGAGCCTCTTGCCTCCGGCACCACTGCGGACAAGCAAGACGACATCGGAAAAGTTCAACTCGGGTCCACCGCCACAGACGCCTTCTCCGACCAAGATGCCGACCAGCCCAGAGTCGCAAAATTGTCAGCCGTTGCAGCCACCGTCGCCAGAGCAGCAGCAGCAGCAGCAACGACCGACACTGCAACGACACCAGCGGCAACAGAGCCAGCCGTTTTTGTCGTACCAGCCGTCTCCACGGCAGAAGGAGAACGGGACGGAGACACCGACATACAGGACGGCTCGTGCTCGGTCTCCGTCTTCGTTCGTGGCACTCTCGGACCTGAACATGCAGGGCCACGGCCACAGCAAGACGCTGTCAGGGTCCAGCTCGTACATCCCGACATTGAGGGCTCCCCGTGGAGCGGGCGTGTTGTCTCCAGGCGGCGAGTCACCGGCGTCGATGCGGTCACCATATCTGCCGCCTCCGAGTCCGACCAAGTTTTCGACGGGGTCGACCTCGCCAACGCGGACGAACTCGGCCCCGGCGCAGAAGCTGCGTCTGCAGTCCCCGCAGAAGCTCCGGGAGCGGCTGCAGACGGAGAAGGAGGCAGTCGGCGAGGCCGATGCGTCGCTCAAGACGGAGCTGTCACGCATCGCAGCGGATATGGCCCGGGTGAACAGTGGTGGCGCAGTGAGCCCGCTGGGGCTTGCGTCGGACAGCACGCCGTCTCGGACAGGCGGTGGGACGGACGTGCGGCGGCTCGAGAGCAACCTCAAGGCACTGGAGGAGCACGTGTCGCAGGTGACGCAGTCGTTGGCCGACAAGCAGGAGGCGCTGCAGCAGGACATGGACAACTCGGTCCGGGTATCGGAGGCCAAGGTGCGGGCAATCGACCAGCTGTACAAGGAGGCGACGGCAGAGAACGAGCTGCTGTACGAGAAGTTCAACACGGAGCTGGGCAAGATTGTCAAAGCGCTCAAGGGCAAGGGACGCGACGACAAGGAGGAGCTGGTGACGAGGCTGAAGGAGCAGAGCGAGGAGACGGCGCGGCTGAAGAAGGAGAATGCACGGATGCGGCGGGAAGCGGTCAGCCTGCGGACGTTGCTCAAGGCAGGAAACAGCTGAGGGCGCAGGGAGAAGGGAGGACGCAGAGAGAAGGAGCTCGCATCTGGAGTGGATAGTACAGCATGTCCGGAAGGGATTTTCAGGGATGAGGACGGATAGGAAGGCCATGAGCGGATGGAGGCGTTTGCCAGCAGATTTTGCATGTTTCTGGATTGGGTGGGAGGCGCTTTTCAACACGAATCATTGCGTGGAATTCGTTCCGTTGCAGCAGGGATAGGACGTGAATGAAAGGATGCATTAAGCGTGATGGCCAGTCTGTTTAGGCGTCAAACGAGACCGTCTTGCCGGCCGGACCCTTTTTGGGCGGCGGTGGGATGACGGGCGAGTCGAGGCCGCGAGGAGCGGTCGCGATCTCGTTCCTGAGCGCGCCCTCCTCGACCCAGCACTCCATGAAGAGCGGGGCGGCATCGACGGTGCGGATGGTGGTGGTGGTGGTGGTGGTGGAGGCAGCCGCCCGTTTCCGCTTAGCGCCGGCCGTCTCTTCCGGGACCCAGGCCGCGGTGCTTTTCGGGGTGGCCATCGGTCCGGACTGGCGCAGCTCTGCGCCGTCGCCGACTTCGAGGGCCACGGTGAAGGAGCAGCGCGGTGGAAGCGGGTGCATGGCAGCGGCGGCCTGGGCGAGCCGGAGGACGGTAGCACGCAGCTGGTGGTGGAGGTCAGAGGAGGTTTTGGGTTGTGATGGGAGGTTGTCGAGATCGGCCTTGGACTCGGCGTCGTCGTTGTTGTCGTCGTCGCCGTAGTCGCCATAGTCGTCGGTCGTGTCCCACAAGGTGTCGTCGGGCGAGTCACGTGCGATCTTGGTCTTGCCACCGCGAGCCGGCACTCCTTTCTGGGGGCTGCGGCCTCGTCTGGTCTTGGCACCGGCAGCGCTGGGGTGCAGGGCCTGGCACAGGGCGTCGGCGCCGCCGGGCCAGGCGGGCACATGGCTGACGTCAAACACCCAGCGTTCGAGGACGGCGCCGGGTGCCGATTGAGACTGGCCAGCGCTCGGCGCCCACGGCGCGTGCACGACCACGGCCACGGTCTCGACGGCACCGCCGGCCAGCTGGGCCATGACGTGGTCGACCGCGTCGGCGACCCAGGCGCACACCTGCGGGTGGCGGCTCTGGTGGACGGGCACGCCAAAGGCGGTGGCCGACAGAAAGGAGCGGGCCGGATAGAGGCGGCGGTAGAAGAGGACGGCGTGGACGGCGACGCAGAAAAAGTCGCGCAGCGCGGCCAGCACGGCGGCGGCGTCGCCGAGCGGCACGGAGGACATGATGCGTGCTGTTGTCGCCGTTGTTGTATTCGTTACCGTCTTCAACTACGCGTGCCCTTGGCTTCAGTGACGTAGTTCAACGCCAAAACACGTGACGCCACACGAGGGGTCGGAGCCCAAAACAGAAAACGGCAGGCCCCCACCGCACCTCTTGCCATGTTTGTTTCTTTTGGCCTCCCCCCTCGCTCGTTCGCTCACGCGTCCCCACTTTTCAATGTCGGCCGTTATTTTTTGTCCTCCTGTCCTCGTCTCGACCAGTTTCTGCCATGGTTCAAAGGAGACCAACCGGCACAGTAATTCGTCCCGCCTTTTTCTTTTCCTTTGCCTGTCTTCTTGTCATCTGTCCCCTCGGCGCATCGTTGCAGACGGCGCCCGTAATCACGCCGGCCAGAGCCATTGATTGACAAGTCGGTCAGGTCCCTGTCACCTTTTGTCTCTCGTCTCTTGTCTCTCAGACTACCTCTCAGCATGGACGATCTCGTCCGCCTGCTCAACGACACGCAGCGGCCGGAGGAGGAGCCACGCAAGCGAGCCGAGCTCGACCTCCGCCACGCCGAGTCCAACCCCAGCTTTCCGAGCTTGCTGGCCGCCATCGCGGCAACGTCGAGCTATCCGGTCGAGATCCGACAGTCGGCCCTCTCGGTGCTCCGGCGGTTTATCGAGCGCAACTGGACGCACGACGCGGACGACGACGAGGATGACGACGACAGCGACGACGACGACGCAGGCGCGAGTCCGGCCGGCCGGCCACACTACACCGTGGCGGATGCCACGAAGCAGGAGCTGCGGGTACAGCTGCTGGAGCTGGCGACGCGCGACGAGGACGACCGCCGCATCAAGCCGGCCGTGAGGTGTGTTTTGTTCTTGTCCCTGCTGCTTGCTGCCCGTTTTCGTCTCTCGCTCACCGCCACCGCCATAGCTACGTGGTCGGCAAGATCGCCGCGGTCGACTACCCGGACCGGTGGCCCGACCTGGTGGACCACCTGCTGAGCGTGATCCGCAGTGGGACCGACGTGCAGCTGCACGGGGCGCTGCGCGTGCTCGGCGACCTGGTCGAGGACGGGCTGAGCGAGACGCAGTTCTTCGCGGCTGCTCGCGGCATCATCGAGGTGCTCTACCTGGTGGCGGTCAACGGCAGCCGACGGCCGATGCTGCGGGCCCTGGCCGTGTCGGTATTCCGCAACAGCTTCGACCTGATGGACATGGTCAAGGAAGAGCACCTGCTGGAGGTTAAGGGCTTCGCCCAGGAAGCCCTGCAGGGCTGGCTGCCCTTCTTCCACGAGATCATGAAGACGCCGTTGCCGCTGGACCAACCGGTGGCCACCGACAGCGGCCAGCAGTCGGAGAGCTGGAACGGGCTGGTGGCCCTCAAGCTGCAGTGCGTCAAGACGCTGCTCAAGATCAAGGCCGTGTTCGCGTCGCTGCTGCTGCCGCAGAGCCCGGCCTTTTTCGAGGAGACGTGGCAGGAGCTGTCGCTGCTGCAGGGCGCCTACGCCCAGCTGTACCTGGACCAGGACAGCCAGAGCCGGCTGGAGGACGCCGACGGGCTGCCGTACACGCTCGACTTCCTCGTGCTGGAGGAGCTCGACTTTCTCAACCAGTGCATCCGCGCGCCGCCGGTGCAGAAGGAGCTGGGCGGCCAGCTGAGCGCGAGCGCGGCCGCCCACGAGACCCCGTGGATGGTGCAGCTGATGCGGCTGCTGGTCGGCTACGCCCGCATCACGCGCGAGGAGGAGGACCTGTGGGACATTGACGTGTCGCTGTACCTGGCCGAGGAGGCGTCCATCACGGCCAACTACACGGCCCGGACGGCCTGCGGCGACCTGCTGATCAAGCTGGGCGAGTGGATCGGCCAGCACGCCCTCGAGGGGCTCTTTGCTCACACGCGAGCCGTCTTTGAGGGCACGGCAGCGACGGCGGCGACGCGCGACTGGCGCTCGCAGGAGGCAGCCCTGTACCTCTTCACCATGCTGGCGGGTGACCTGATCGACTGCGACAAGACGATCCCGCCCGAGATCTGCGCCGCGTACCTGCCGCTGGTCGACGTGGCCGTGGCCGCCGCGGCCGACGAGCCGCTGCTGCAGGCCCGCGGCTATCTCGCGGCCGGGCTGCTGGCCCAGAACTTTGCGCCGGCCGGACGGCTGATGGACCCGGCCATTGTGGCCGTCACCCAGGCCACCTCGGAGCTGGTCCAGGTGGCCTGCGTCAAGGCGCTCGACAGCTTCATGCAGGCCACGCCGGCGGGTACCAACATCAACAGCATCACGAACACAAACGCCGGCGCGGACGCGGCCTCGGCCACGACATCCATTGCGGCCGGTCGCCAGACGGCCATCCTGCTGGCGCTGCGCGAGTTTCTCAACAGCCGCGACGTCGACGACCTCCAGGACGCCGACGACCTGCTGGCGACGCTGTGCGACTCCCTGCGCCGCGCCATCAGCATCAACCCGGCCGTGGTGCTGGTCGACGACGTGCCGTCGGTCGACCTACTCTTTGCCATTGGCCGCTGCGGCGCCCGCAACTTCCACGTCACCCTGATCGTCAACGAGGCGTTTGAGGAGATTCTGCAGCGACTGTCGGACCCGACGTCCTACGTGACGCTGTGTGCCAAGGTGCTGCCGACGCTGAACGGCTTCTTTTCGTTCTCGGACCTGACCAAGGACGAGCCATTGATAACGGTAAGTGGGAGGAGGGAGTGCGTGTGTGTGTGTGTGTGTGTGTGTGTGTGTGTGTGTGTGCTAACAATGTAGATGGCCACGGAGCTCATCGCTCTCCTGACGCAAAACGGCACGGAGCCGCTGCCCAACGGATTCGTCGCACAGGTGGCGCCCAAGCTGAAGCGCATCCTGATGGAGTCGAGCGAGGGCGAGATCCTGCGGCCGGGCGCGGAGGCGCTCAAGAACATGCTCAGCCACGACCACCACCAGGTCTTTGAGTGGCACGACGAGCAGGGCAACAGCGGGCTGGTGGTCTGCCTGCAGATCATCGACCGGCTGCTCGGACCGGCCATTGAGGACAACTCGGCGTCTGAGGTGGGCGGGCTGGCGGCCGAGCTGGTCGAGAAGGCCGGCCACCAGCGGCTCGGCGACGGGATGCTGCAGCGGCTGCTGCAGGCCGTGGCCGTGCGGCTGAGTTCGGCCACGACCGCCCAGCTGATCCAGTCGCTGATCCTCGTGTTTGCCCGCCTCTGCCTCACGGCCGCCGGCGAGGTGGTCGAGTTCCTCAGCCAGATCACCGTCGGCCAGCAGAACGGCCTGGCCGTCGTGCTGAGCCAGTGGCTCGAGAACTCGATGAGCTTTGCGGGCTACGATGAGATTCGGCAAAAGTGAGTGTGTGTTTGTTTTGATTGTGTTGTTTCGATTGTGTTTGTGCTTGTTAAGTTTGTATTTGTGCTGACTAATCCCAGCGTCATCGCCCTCTCCAAGCTCTACGAGCTCAACGACGCCCGCGTCAGCGAGACGCAGGTCAAGGGCGACCTGATCGTCACGCAGAGCGACTGGATCATGACGCGGTCGCGGGCCAAGCAAAGTATGCACCACCACCATCCGCTCGCGCCTCCGGCCAGCGTGAACCCGGTCACTGACTTCTTTACCCTGCCCCCCAAAGATCCCGACCAGTACACGATCATCCCGGCGCCGCTCAAGATCCTCAAGCTGCTGATCGAGGAGCTGACGTCGGCCCAGGGCCAGCCGGGCAGCGCCGGCCTGGGCGTCGGCGGCGCCTTGGCAGCGGAGATGGGCGGCGGCAGCGTGGGAGGGGGTGCAGAAGGTGCCGGAGGTCCGGACGGCAACACGTCTGCCGTGACCGTGTCGCCGGCCAATAGCAGCGGCGGCGATGACGACAACGCGGGCAACGACGAGGGCGGCGCCGACGACGGCTGGGAGGACGAGCCCGACGACCTGCTCGACCTCAGCCTCGGCGCGTCCAAGGCCGACCTGCTCTCATACCTGGACGGCGGCCGCAGCCGCGTGCGGGACGACGAGACCCAGGCATACCTGACGGACTTTTTCCTGCACGCCGCGCAGGAGAACAAGGCCAACTTCCAGGACTGGTATGCGCGCCTAACGGCTGAGGAGCAGGCCAAGCTGAACGAGCTGGCGGCGCGCTGAGGTGGGCCGATAATCTGGGGGAGAAGGATACGGGGAGAAGGGTATGGGAGAAAGGATGACAAGAATACAACATTATCAAGAGCAGGACGCAACGTATGGTACAGTATTTTTAGTGGATTACGACGAGCGTCCAGTAATCTACAGCGTACTACCGGGCTGTACTTGCTGCGAACGGTAGAGTTGCGTAGATGCAGTACAATAGTGCTACAGCCTACTTTAGTAAACCATAGGTACTCCGTTAACTACAGGAAGTACTCCAATAAACTACGGCAGTCCAGCCAACTCAGTACCCCAGTAAACCAAGCACTCCACCACGTTACGGCACATGATCAACTAAAGCACTCATTAAATTACAGCACTCAATCAGCTACAGCTTTCCAGTAAACTGCAGCACTTCAAACTACAGCAGGCAGTTAACTACAGCGCACACGAGCCGTTGTTCAGACACAAAACAATTGAACTAAATGATATCTCCAAACCCACCAAAGCCACCACCGAACCCGCCGCCGAAGCCCCCGCCTCCTGGCCGTCGCCCACCGCCGAACCGCGGCCCCAGCCCGCCGACGCCGCCGGTGGGATCGTCGTAGCGGGCGCCGGGCGGGATCTGGAGGTCGAACCCGTCGCCGTCGCCGTCGCCTCTCTGGCCGCCAAACAGGGGGTCGTCAAAGGTGGGGTGCATGCCGCCGAAGCCGCCGACGCCGCCGACGCCGGGCTGCCGCAGGCCTCCGCCGAGGAACGGCCGCAGCGGGTCGCGGGGTCCGAGTCCGGGCGGGTGGAGGTCGTCGTGGCCGATGCTGGGCGGCTGGATGTCGCCGGCCGCGAGGCGGCCGCCTCCGCGGGGCGGCCGCCGGATCTCGTACTCGTCCTCAAAGCCGGGCGGCGCAAAGTCGCCGGCCGGGGCGACAGGCCGCCGGGGGGCGGCCAGCGGGTCCAGCAGCGGGCTGGGCTGGTACGGACTGATCGGGGGCTGGCGTGGCTGGCCGTGCGCCGGCACGGGCCCGCCTGCTCGGCGGCCGGTCTGCTCAGCGTCCTCGCGGGCGGCCCGGTCGTCGGCCGTCTCCTCGTAGCCGTCCTTGTGCAGGCCGGGCACCAGCCGCTGCACGATGTCGGTCTGGAACCGGGCCGCCAGCTGGGTCATGCGGTCGCGGCTGAAGAAGAGGCGGGCCAGCCGCGCCGTGTCGGTGTCGGCTGCCGTTTCGGCGTCCGTGTTGCTCGCCCGCGTCCACGGCAGCTCGCCGGCGGCGACGTGGTCCTGCACGACCAGCTCGATGCGCTGGATGCGCTCGGCGCCCGTGGCCAGGCCGCGGATCTCCACCTTGGCGCCCATGCGGTCGACGCGCACCACAAACGTCAGCGCCGACTGCGCGTGGGCGTACACAAACGAGAGCGCCGTCGGCTGCCGGTTCCAGCGGGCCAGCAGCCGCGGCGCGTCGGGAAACGCCTCCACCCGGTCCTCCTCGAAGCCGACCAGCCGGAAGCCCAGCTGGGCCATGCAGGCGTGGGCAAAGAGCCCGAGCGCCTCGTACGCGGTCGAGAGGTCGGCCGGCACTTCTGTCGTCGCCGTCGACCGGCCGTCAGCGTCGGTGGCATTCGCGTTGGGAGCTGTCGACCCGGAAGCTGAGCTGCTGCCAGGCCGGGCCGGCAGAGCGGCCACCATGGCCTGCAGCAAGGCATCGGGACTTAGCGGACTGCCGGGCGCCATTTTGGACACAAGACCGGATGCAGCGTCTTTGGCAGTGTTGGTTTGGGTCGAGAAATGCCGGGATGGAACAGACGATCGAGAGGGGACAAAAGGCAGCCATCTACAGCAGTCGGACTTTACAAGCTGCCTGATGACGTTCTCGTTTGCCTGGTGGCTGTGTGGGGACAATAGTGGGGGCGATTCGGCAAGCCCAGACAGCTTTGTCAGCTTCAGCCTTATGGGCGGGGAAGGCGCCACCGACCACGAACGACATCGTATTTCACGTTGCATATTTCTTGTATCAAAGCAGAGGAACAAGCGAGATCTGGGTCAGTATTTGATTGATTGTATTCATTCACGATTTACGATGTGCTTCCATTTCTTGTGAACTGGCGGATCTTTTTCAGATCTCGTCGTTCGACCAAGAAAGAGCATAAAGAGCATAAAGAGCATAAAGAGCATAAAGAGCAAAAAGAGCAGAAAGAAAGCAGAGAACTAAAGCGCCGTTTGCTGCAACAAAGACAAAAGCGTGCCATTGCCGGGAGGTAGTGCTTCTTGTCCGCTGTTCGACCTCTCAGACTAGAGCACGCGCTCTATAAACGACCGGTCTACGCCCCCCTGCTCGTTACCTCTAGAACTCCTCACGGAACCGGCTGGCACGCCCACCCTGGTTCTTGGCCGGGTCCACCATGTATTGGGGGCCCGACGAGGCGGGCTGTCGGGATAGAACCGGCGCTGGCCGTGTTGTCCCGTACTGGCCGGACGTCCATCGGGATGCGGACGCCGACCCCTCCGAATACGCCGCCGGTGCGGCCTGCTGCGCCCGCGCGGCCTGCTCGGCGAGCTGTTGCTGCCGCCGGGAGCCTTCGGCCGCCCGGGGTGCCGTCTTGTATTTGACGTTGGACGTCCGGGAGAGGCCGCCGGAGCGGCTCTTGTTGTTTTTGTTGGCGCCATGCGCCAGCTGGCGGTGGCCGCCGTCTGCTCCCCCGCGGCCGCCCGCTATAAACTCACGAACCCCCTCGTCGCGCAGCGCTCGCTGCAGCCGCTCCGCCTCCTGCTGACGCTCCCGCTGCTTCGCCTCGCTCCGTGACCCCTGGCGCGAGCCTTGCTTCTTGGAGGACTGGGTCGAGAGGTTGGAACCCATTGTAAAGGGGGGTTTGTTAGTAATTTTGAAAGGGGGGGGTTGTAGAGAGAGAGGGGTGCAAGTACTGCGTTGGCTTGGACGGTCTTCTGAGGCAGAGACGTGAGATGGCAGCAGAGCTGGGATTGCTGTTGCGTGTGGTGATCGGCGTCTTGGGACGAGAAGGATGATGTGCTTTGTTGCTGTTGTGCTTTGTTTGTTGTTCTTGTTGGATCTGGGACTCCAAGAAGCTGTTCAGATCAGCAAAGAAAGCCGTCTTTAAGTATCCATCCCGTCCGTACGGATCCTGGCTGTGAACAGGAGCAGAGAAGCCAGCCCGAACAGCAGCCATGTTCGTCGTGCCTCTGGACATCTTGGCATGTGGTAGGAGGACGCAGCGCCATCTCCCTGCCATCGTTCTGTCCGAGCAGGCTAACAGCACAGCAGCGTCTAGTTGAACGTGAACTGCATCTTCGTTCACCTTGCAGCTAAATATTGCGAACAAGTCGATCGTTCGTAACACAAGGAGAAGGTCAGGCCAAAATGGGTAAGACAAGAAAAAAAAACGTACAGCAGCGG
>LDEF01000047.1:136146-166031 GCA_001455505.1 Leptographium lundbergii
ATCTATGGCCGTACGTGCTGGAAAGAGGGCGTGTCTGGGTTGTATTGCGTAGAACAAACTCCCATTCGTGCAAGAGAGTATCATGCTTACGTAACACACCATCAGGTCCCTTCCTACGTAGACTTTCTTTCCACTGCGCCGCCATAGTAAAGCGGGAATTGTATAGAGCCATGTGTTCAACGGCTTCCCCATGTAACCTATGAAAAGAGCCGCCCAGCCTATTACAATGCCTGTCAAATAAGAGCAGCCGCCGACAACCTCGAGGTCTTTCATGGCCTCATGCAAGCAATGCTCATTATCCAGTATATCAGTGATACCTGCCGACTTACCTCTGCGTGGCAGCAGAGAAAATAAATAAAAATAAAAAAGACAGCAAGCAGTAGCTTGTATATGCGTCCGAGATCGACGAGCCAATGAGTGAAAAATGCAGTCCCCCAATGAGAAACGCCAATAGTATGAGAGAGGTGGGAAATTACAGGCGGTCCAATCCGCTGGCCCAGCGGCCCTACCAACGGCGGCTGGACAAAGTGCCTCTTGTTAGCCAGACAAACGGAACAGGAACAGAGGGGGCAGACGAACCTGTATGCAGCGGCCACCCTTGGTTGCTGTCGCTTCTTGATCTTCTGGTTTCCGCCAGACTTGTCAGACGGCTTCTGGAGGCCCTCATTCTCCCCGTCGCTCTCCGGCCGAACCATTCCAAGCATGGCCAGCTCCAGGTCGTCCAGCGGTGAGCTGCTGCGGCTCCTGGAGAAGCCGCTGCGGCCGCGATGCGAGCGTGATTTTGCCGCTGCTGGGCTGTGCGGCATGTGACGCACAGGACTGCGGCCTCGGCTGTGGCTTTGGCTAGGACTGCGACTGCGACTGCGACTGCGACTGCGACTGCGACTGCGACTGTGGCTTTGGCTGCGACTGCGGCTGTGTGTGTTGTTCTGGTTGCGGCAATGGCTATGGCTGTGGCTGTGGCTGTGACTCTGACTTCGGCTGTGACTGTGGCTCCGGCTGTGGCTGTGGCTCCGGCTCTGGCTGTTGTGCTCCCGTCTGGAGATGGGCGGTAGAGAAGGCAGACTGCTCGGAACCGAGAGGCCAGAGATGGCTCCACTGCCCCTGCTCGCCGCCAGCACGGGATCGACCCCGTCGTTGCTGTGGTAGCCAGAGTCGTGGCGGGTGCTGGCGCCGCTCGATTCGCGGTCTGATGTGCCGTAGCTCAGAACACGGTTAGGAGGGCGGCTGCTCCAGGACGACCCATTCGGCGGGATGGGGAGGCTGTTCTTTGACGGCGATGAGTCGTGTGTCCGCGCGCCGTCTTCGTCCTGCTTCCTTCCGTCGGCATAGGGCGATGTCGGCGTGCCTGACACTGATGCGATCCGTTTCCCGAGCACCACGGGCGTAACACTCTGTCGGCGAGGTGCTAACCAGTCGGTTGGCGACAGCCGGTTCCGCTTGATCCCTCTATCATCGTCAACCGTCAGATGACAGTCGTTGGTCCGCTTCTGGGAAGAGAGAGGTGCATCTAGGCCCTCTGACTCGGTGATCGTATTGGGCGAGCTCTGGCTCGATGCCTGCTCCAGTTCTGCCTTCTTTGCGGCTTCTTGTGGCCTGCCGCCCTTTTTCAGGCCCGGTCGAGACATCGATATCGGGGTTGGCGGCTTGGCAGGGATGCCATTGGGTACAGCAGGCGGTACGAGCTGACCTAGAGCTGCTCCAGCCGCTGTGTCGTTGCCCGGGCCTCGTCGTTCCGAATCAGGGGCAGTTGGTGCAAACCGTCGGCTTAGCGCTGCAGGCCCCGTTGGGATAGAGGGACCGCCGATAGGAAGCTCTGAAGAGCTATGGCGAAATCCGCTGGTGTTGGCTGGGTACTGTCTGCGGCCGCCTCTGTCTTTGCCAAAAGAGGCCCGTCCGCCGCGGTGGAACTGGCCGGTAAAATCGCCGCGCTTCCCAGGACGCCATCCATTGAGGTTGCCACTCCCCTGTGGATATCTGGGAGTATTGGGTAGATTGGACGGAGGTGACCCGTACAAGGGATACGACTGCGGCAGCGGCCGTCCGAAATCGTGATGTGCGTATGGCTCCGAAGCACTGGGCTGGCTCGGACCTGTGGGTGGCTGATGATGAGGCGCCTGGGGAAGCGGATGGGAGAGGTGTGGAGGCTGAGGATAATAGGGGCCCGAGCCAAAGGACGGGGGCGGTGGGATAACAGAGGGGCCTGTTACGCCTGACGGAGGAGACGCAAAGTACCCTGGCTGGGGAGGGTACGACTGGCTGTAGTAGGAAGTATCGGGAGCAGACCTCGAGTGTGGAGCGTGTGGCGACGGAGTTGGCATCGACTGCCCAAAGGAGTCGTAGTGAGGGTAATGGGGAGGCGCGGGGGCCGACGAGTGAGGCCCAGGATATGGCGGCTGTTGGGAAGGATATGTCCAAGGTTCTGGACCCGGCTGGTGCTGAGGTGGAGGATGAGGAGGGAGGACGTGTTGCTGGGGGTGGTAGCCGTGATAGGAACCTCCGTTGGCCGAGGGCGGAGGAGGAGGGAGGAGAGACATGGGTGGTGGAGGCGGCAGATGTGACAGCTGGTGATGGGGCGGATAGCGGCTGATCTGGGGCTCGCCCGCAGAGGGGGGGGGCGGATATCGTGTGACGACCATTCCGTTGGAGTGTCGACTGTGGGAAGACGCGGACGAAGACGCGTAGTGTTTTCCTCGGCTCTTGTGGCGAAGGTCCTTTGACGAGGCCTGTCGTTTCCGGTGTTCCTCGAGGCCGCTATGCCCGGTCAGCACGCTCGCCGGAAGGTGCAGGAGACGAGAAGATGCAAGAGACAAGACACGAGAGAGGCAGATATGCAAGAGAGGCCAGATACTCACGCTGGTACTACACGCGTGGGTTCTGGACAGGCGACGGTCTGGTGGCCGGACATGCCGCAATTGTAGCACCGGGGCTCGTCCATGAGAGCCGGGCGCCAGCCGGTCTGGTGCTCGACGGGCGCAGAGGGCGCAGGAGCCGCCAAAGGCCTGGTCTTAGTCCTGGTTCTGGTCCTGGTCCTGGTCCCGGTCCTGGTCCTGGTCCTCGTCCGAGAAGCGTCGGCTAACCGGCCGATGGGACCTCGAGCTCGTGGTGGAGCGGAGGCGGTCTGGCCTTTGCGCGTTGACAGGAACGAGAGAGAACCGCCGCCGGTTTCTCCTGCCAATGCATGCAGCCGGACCGTCCGAGAGCGCCTCTGGCAGACGTACGCCCGAGAGATGACGTTGGGGGGGTTTGCACTTTCACCGACAAGAGAACAGCACACGCGTGACGAAGATGGACTGACGGAGCCGCGTCGGGGCGCGCAATCCAGCGACACTGCTCGGAAGCCGATTCGGATTGAATCGTGGCCAAGAATGACGGAATCCGGCGATAGGTGCAGCGAGTGCGGCCGGGCGCAGAGGTCAGAGCGGCGACGCCTTTGCTGTCCGGTCGGGCGCGTGAGAATGCGCGGGTAAGAAGTGCCCAGGAATGGAAATGGCAGTTTTTCCGCGGCCGCGCTCCGTAAAGCCAGCGCAGAAGCAGCTTTGCGCAAAACCACATGCCCGCTTTTGGCTAGTGGCAGCCACGTGATGGCCCGTCACGTGGTACGTGTCCGTCCGGGTACATGTGGTCATGAGTGCTCGAGCTGGCTTGCCGTGTCAGCTTCACAGTAGTAATCAATCGAGGTCTTCGATTTAGACGAACCGGAGAGTCATCACCGAGCTTCTTAAGCCACAGCCGGACTGCAACGTTGTTACATAATGTCTTTCATCATGGCATCGTCGTCTTCTATAAAGCCTTTAGGCCCTAGTCTCGTCGAGATTAATCAAGACAGCATCATCTATCAACTTGTTCATATTGTACCCCGAAATACCTGAAGAAAAATGTACAACTTTGCCGTCCTGGCCGAGCTCCAGAGCTCTTTAGATGGGTGAGTAAATACCCAGCAATATCTGGCCCCGATCCTAGTTCGGCATGGACTAAGTCCTCCCCCAAAGGCTTTTCGAGACGGGCGCTTTTTCCGACCTCGTTGTCAAGAGCTCCAAAAAGACTACAATGTACACAAAGCTCTTCTTTGCCCAAGATCAAAGTTTTTTAGTGCATGCTGCAGAGGGGCGTTCGAGGTGAGACGAATCTGCTTGTCGCACTGCAGCCGGCCGGTTACTGACATCTTTGTAGGAGAGCATGACCGGAGTCGTTACACTGCTCGAAGACGACCCAGAGGACGTGCACTTGATGATGATCTACTTTTACCATCTCAACTACGATTCGCTTCTTCCGCTGGAAGATATGGCACCAATGTCCCCGTTTGATAGTGCCGGAGGTCGTCGATCGAGCCACACTGAAACAAGTCAAGTACGCCCGCCGCCGCTATCCCACCTCATGATCCATGCTAGAGCTTATGCAATTGCCGACAAATACGATGTACCCGGGCTCTGCGTTCTGGCGACAGACCTATTCAGACGGACTGCGGCTCGCTACTGGTACACGGGTGCCTTCCTAGACGCCGCTGAGTTCGTTTTCACGAGCACTCCCAATTCCGCGAAGCAGCTTCGCATGGTCGTCGTCGATATTATTGCGACACACCGCGCGATTCTTATGACGGACGATCGACTTCTAGATATGATCGACGACACTGACAGTTTGGAATCTTGCCGGACCTTGCGGGTGCTTAAAAGCCGGTTCCAGGACCTCAATCGGTGTTTAAGTCGTTGATTAGTGTGTCACGTTGGTCAGAAAGATGAGCCAACTTCAGATACACTAGTCGTCTCTTGACAGATTCACTAGTCTCCTGGGCAAACACGCTGAGGTCAGGTATTCTAAAGGCTGGTAAAATAATGACGTTTAATGTAAAAACGAAAGAGGCAGCGTGATTTGTAAGGCTATTGTTTGTTTTTGAGGGCGCATTCAGTTAATAAATTGGCACTTGGATCTTCGGACTACAGTGGATTCTTCGGACTACAGTGGATTCTTCGGACTACAGTGGATTCTTCGGACTACAGTGGTTTCTTTCGGATTATAGTGGTTGCCAGAGAAGGGTAGCTTAGTAAGATTCTAGCTGAAGCCTACCATGTGAATGAAAGGACAACTCAGCCAAAATCTAGCCAGTTGTATCGTTTCGAACAGTTATGATTCTCTTGGTTTTTGATAGATCCGTTGTATATCTCGGGATAAGATTTGTCAAGAACGGGCACAATCTGGTTCTAACGATCCCGAACATAGAAAGCACTTGCACTAGCTACCTAGAGGTCGAAAATGCTTCGGATGGGTTTAAGAGCGACATGCAAGGTGAAATATTCCGACAGTTGAGCAATAATTGGGGCTTGAAGTATCGGTTTATGAGGAACCGAGTTTGGGGCGAGTACGATCCCCTAATTATGTCTACATTGGCTGATTTCGACATGGTCAATATGCCCTAAGGGCCTGACGTTTTGTTAAAGACCCAGATTATGAGATTATAGTATACTCTGTTTGCCTTCAAAGCAAGGGAATTCTATCGTAGCTTTTTTTTCTAGAAAGTGACCACAAAATCGTGCGACCCTTGCACACTACATTCAGCCTTGCCCGAGTCGGTAATGTCTCATTCATGCTGAAAAACGCGTTGCCTGAAATCGGGTGAGAATACGGAGAATAGGGAGCTGATCGCCCACCCCATTCCTAGCAATTAAACACCAGCTCCACTTAATAGCCCCGAGATCGATAACCTTTAGAGAGCCTTATCCAAGACGCACATTTCTTACCAAACTACGGCTAGAAAGTAGATACATGTGAGATACAGAATGAACGGTGGACAGATCACGAACTTCTTGTTTCTCGAATTGATTTCGTCTGTGAGTTCAAAAGCCCCAAATGCCTACAAGTCCATCACGTGTGCTTTCAGGTGACCGCCTACTGCACGTTGGTTTACCCCTCGCCCCCACTTACGTTTCCAGAGAATGATGATCATCACGCGTACGTCACCGCCATTGTATACCTTCAAGAATCAGCTTCTTATCAAAGTGAAACGGACCTTATATCTATGCCAGCCATGGCTTCAACTTGCTCGCAAGACTTCACAGACGTCTCGTCGACAGTATATAACGGTGGCAAAATCGAGATGACTCCTAGCCAATCCTCGGCTACGGAGACGGAACACGACATCATGGACGAAGAAGTCGCTCCTTGGCCCGAAAACTCTTATATCATCAAGGCTCACAACAGCAGCCTGATTATCTCAATCGTCAATGGAAGCCTGCAGCTTCAGGAGATCTTCTCATCCCGAGGTGGATTTCACTGGGACTGCGTGGAAAAAGACGGGTGGTTGGGTTTCCGGAATTGTGTATCGGGAAACTACATCGGCCATAATAACAAGGGGAAGTTCATAGCCAATGTCAGGCATCACCGGGACCACGAGTACTTTTGCACCCGAAGACACCCAGAAGGTGGTTACATACTGCTGATGCGGCATGGAAACACTATGCGGAAAATGGTCATCGGTGAAGGTGGGACTTTGGAAGAAACAAAGGATGAGGGAACTCGTTGGTATTTTTTGAAGTGCTGAAACGAGCGAAACACAAGTAAGAGCTTGTAAGTTACAGGCTCGACGTCTTTAAAACCGGCCATGTATAGGATGCATATGACATGCAAGACACAATTCTACCAGAAAACGTGTATCCGATGTGGAATATTATAACATGGATACTATAATGCTTATTCATAGATGAAGCAGAGGTTAAGCTGAGTTGAACTCTTTTCTTTTTAAGTACCTGTTCATATGGCATCCAAAACCCCATGTATCCCAGTCTACTAGTTAAAGGCTGTAAGGGTTTGTGAGTAGGCCTTGATATACGCGTCGTCTCACGGCGGCACATATATAGTGCATCATGGCAAGCTGATGCCGCCATCGAAGATTAGATCGGCCCCTAGATGCACATGTCAGCATGACAGCTATAGCACAGAAAATTACTACCAAAGAGTCTCACCGGTCATGTAGCTGCTGGCATCACTGGCTAGGAAAACGTAGATGCCCTTGAGCTCAGCAGTCTGGCACATCCGGCGCGCGGGGATTTGTCGGAGCCACTCCTTGCGCCAGTCCTCCGGGACCGTAGCGAGCACTGTTTTGTTAGCATGACATATCAGACGATTTGTAGACGGATGAGTACGTACTGTCTGTTTCAATATATCCCTGTGGTTGTTAGTCGGCTGATATAGGGAGAATGGACACGGGCAGGAAAACTCACCGGCGACACGCAATTCACGCGGGCAAAGTCTACCCACTCAACCGCAATGCCCTTGGCCAGATGGACGAGAGCGGCCTTGGTGGCGTTGTAAGCGGCCTGAGGCTGGGGTGTGTTGATAATTGAGGCGCTAACGGACGCGGTGAAGATGATGGTGCCGGGACGGCCGCCGGCGGTAACCTGGCGCTGGAAGACGCGAGCGGCGGCCTGGGCGGCCCAGAAGGCGCCATTGACGTTGACGTCAAAGATGCGGCGCATGGCATCGACGGGATAGGAAATGGCGGCCGTGTGGCCGGTGATGCCGGCATTGGCAACGAGGATGTCGAGGCGGCCGGTACCGAGCTCGCGAGCGGCGGCCTCGATGGCAGCCTCTATAGCAGTCTGCTCGGTGACATCGCACTTGTAAGCGCGCGGCGTAACAGAGGCCGCGGATGAGGATGCAGCAGCTGCAGCCGTCTGGATCGCCGTGATGGCCACTTGCGGGTCGCTGGTCGAGTAGGTGATGGCGACAATGGCGCCGGCCTCGGCCAGGCCCTTGGCCACCTCGAGGCCAATGCCACGGCTGCCACCGGTGACAAGGACGGTCTTGCCGGCGAGGGAGAATTGGGTGAGGACAGGAGCGTCCGGGTTTGGATGAGCAGCGAGAACCATTGTGAGGGAGGGGGTGTGAAAGTAGTAGACAGACCGGAGGAGGGCAAGGAGAGTAGAAATGAGGCGTAGCAATATGGGAGAAGACGCAAAGAGAAATCCAGAGAGACGAGAATAGAAGAACAAGATCAATGGTGCAGATACAAATTCACCGGCTCAATTGCTGTCGTGAGGTTAATTTGCTTGGCTGCAACTAATACTGCCTAAACAGCCTAAACGGCCTCAGAGGAGGAGCCCATATGCCGATCGCATATACCCGGTACAGAAAGCGCGCCATCGCTCTTTCCCCTCCCGATGGCCGACAGCGGGCCAGTGGGACTGTTTCTTTAGCCTTTCCTCATTAGTCACTTTAGCCACCACATCGGTTATCTCGGTGCATTTCTGCCGCGATGCGCATGTCTGGAATGGTCAAGCAGCCGACCAACGCATTAGCGTGGACTGATACCGAAGTCTAGCATTGGTAAAGGTAAGAGACATTCGTTCTGGGTATTTTTCCTACAACCAGACGAGCCAACAAGCGACAGTCGCCATCGTGCAATGGAGAGCCCACGCAGGGGACAGCTGTGATCACGATACCCAATAGATGGGCCAGAGCTGCAAGAAGTGCGAGCTTCTTTCGCTGCTGTACTTCTATCATCCCAGGCAACCTTACAACATCTCCTGACACAGGGCCATGGTTTTCAATTGACTCAATCTGGTTAACCACTAGGACTAGGGCCGCCTGTCTTTGTATAGAAGACTCGAAGATAAAACGTGGCGACCCGAAACTTGTCTGGTATGAATAGTCTGTACACCCAGAGCAGAAGGCGCCAGATAATATCTTGACGCCTACATAGCTGCCCGTGTCTTGCAGGATGGCACCACTGATAGGCCATTGATGGGGCTCGTTGTCAGGCCACTAGCGGCCTTAATAGCATAGAGACGCATGTGGAAGCCTAGTTAGGACAGTGGCGAGACGCAGAGAATAAGTTAGGAGAAGGTGATCGACACGGTATCGCTCAATCGGGCTGCTACAGTAGTCGACCGTCAAGAGGCACCAGATCTGGAAGACGTTTGTAGACGTCCAGCCTAAGCTAGTAATTCAGCTGGTTACTGGTGGCCATTATTTGCACGAGTAGGACAAATTCAACCCAGTCGGGTACAGGGGCCGCCTAGAAGGGTGCGATTAGTAGCAACATCATCGGAATCAGGCAAGCTGGGGCGGGTAGAGGTTATCACGGGACTCCAGGCCGCTCACGTAGCCGAGAGGTGGGCTGACTAAGACGAGAGGGATAGGCAGGAGAGGTGCGAAAGAATTCGACTGGGAGCCCAGAACTGCTTCTGTATAGCAGTTTACTGTCTTTTTGTTACATGTCTGCCAGTGTTAGTTAGCAAGAAAAGCCGTCACATACGTACGTACCATTACCAATTGTGTGGTGGGGTTGAAGGGCTGAGCACACGAGACACTAAATAAAAGTTGTCACTCGACCTACTCGTACTCGTATCTTACCTCTTCTAATGGTGATGCCATGATTTTCTCGACATGCCTATTCGTGCGTGGGCCAGCGATTACAACCCCACTATAACGAATAGGCGGTCTTCTGACTTCCTTTGTTTGCCAAGACGATAATTTCAAGGCTGGTGATAAAGCTGCACGAATAGGATATATCCCTATTGGTTATTGCCGAGTCCAGGTTGCCGAAAGCCCGATGGCTGCTTATCAGGAAACGACATCAACCATCCAAGATCGTGAAACTTGCCCTTGTGAGTGGGCATATGTGGCCTGGTATAGAGGTGCTGACCTTCGCGTTGACAGATATAATTTCCCGTCAGCAACTACCTGTTCAATGATGATAGGCCGGCCAAAGGATTTAGTGCTCGAGCTCTTACTGTGTTGAGCCCTACGGTTTCAGCTTCGAGCCACTTAAAGGGTTCGGAATCGATAAAGGCCAGTCTTCCGCTGTAAAATGCCTATCACCATGATGGCCTGAAGCAGAAACGGACGCCCGACGGACCCATGCATGTCTGCCCTTCTGTAAGATATATTAATATTCTAATATCAGAAGCGTCTCAGTAAAATGTAGTTTTACATTCATCCTCAAACTACAGCGGCAACAGAACACAGCCAAAATACCGTCTCTGTTCATCCGGTATAAGACTTCCAGTTCACAATGTCGTCCAAAATGCAGGACCTTTTGCCATTTGTAGTCCTCATTTTCGTTTTACTCGCTGTTCGGCTAGACCGTGCTCCGTTCAGGAACTGCCTCTCTGTGACTATTGGTGCTCTAACGGTATGGGCCAACTGCCCAAAGCACTCAGTATGGGGCAATGTCATCTCATACGGTCTTGCGGTCTTGGCTTTCGCTATGTCTCCTCTCCGCCCACTGCTCGTTAGATTTGTTAAGCACTTACGACAGAGCGTCAAAGAAGACGCAACAAGACGACTAATTCGCGTCCTCACCAACCCGGATCCCATGAACGTCCTTCATAACCCGACAGACGCTGAACTAGAGTAGGACCTTGCGAGAATCAGCGTTTCTAACCTCACGTTTGACTGCTAACAAGCTTCTTAGTATCGTTGCGGTCCATGGGTTAGGGTCTTCAGTCGAGTCAACTTGGACGCATAAAACGTCAGGGAAACTCTGGCTGCGGGACTTCCTTCACCTGGACTTCCCCAAGGCCCGCATCATGACGTATCGCCACAACTCGAGTTGGAAATCCCAGGCCTCGGTTAAAGACCTGGCTGATTATGGAATACAACTGCTTGGCGCCCTGGAAGGGCGAAGACAGACGGAGGAGGTGGGCCAAACACCACAGACTGGGCTGTGATGGGAAATAAAAATGCTGACGCCACTTCGCCAATGGATAGTTAAGAGACCGCCCTCTGATCTTAATCGGGCATAGTTTCGGCGGGCTGCTGATCGAGCAGGTCAGTGCTCCTTTCTTCCTACTTGGCAAGTACAAGCTCTGGTCTCTAACGACTCTATCTACAGGCACTCGTGCTCGCGAAAGGACCTACGACCGACCCTGACACCAAAGCACGACATGATAGCCTTGCAACCAGCCTTGCCGGTGCCATATTCCTGGGCACACCTCACGCCGGCTCCGGCTACTCCTTCTTGGGAAAGCTATACTGCCTCCTCAACTACTGGGAAGGCGGAAGCCCCCACCTTCTCGGGTACATGGATCCAGGGGCAAAAGACATTGCGATACTCGAAGACAGTTTTCTAAAATTATACCCCCACCTCTCCCATGACTATTACGAGACAAAGCCCAACTACATATTCGGCATACAATTTCAGACGGTAGGGATGTTCCAGGAATCTCGGCTGTACCGAGAGTGTGTCTAATGCTAGAATGTTACCAGGTCGTTACGCGAGACTCAGGCACCCGCCGCGGCCAAGAGTGCGGTCCGCTGGATACTGATCACTTCGGTTTGAACAAGTACCATAGCAGGGAAGACGCGAGTTATATTGCCGTAAAAAATAACATGGCTAACATGTTTATGTCCTGGACTGGTAGGTTAACGCCTGCCTTTCTTCACCGTGGCCGGACCGTCATGACTAACGGCAGTTAAGGCAAGATGGAGGACAAGGATGATGAGTCAGGTTCATACTCCCCCTTTAACACTTTAGATTCGAGTGTAAAGCGCTTGCTGTGGAATAATGACAACTGAGAGAACTAGCTGCTAGAGAACTAGAACTGCTCAAGAATCTGAATCCGTGCAGCTTCACTGCCACTGAAGAAAATCGACGGCGAGGCTTAACGCCTGGCACTTGCGAGTGGATTATCCACCAAGAAGAGTTTAAGAAGTGGGGTGATAAATCTAACCTCCTCTGGATCTTGGGGAACCCCGGGTCAGGCAAGACTTACATCGCCCAGGTTAGTTGGTTGGTATGATCCGCCAAAGCGAGTACCTGACTGACTCTGTGAAGTGGATATGCGAGTACTTAAAAAAAGACAAGCGAAACGATCTCATGCGATTTTTTTTCGACGCCAAGAACAAAGATGTCAAGGACCTCTGCTCGGTAGAAAAGTTCTACCAGACAGTTCTGTACCAGCTGCTGGAGGGAATCCGAATGTCGCGTCCGAACAAGTTAAGAGCGAAATGTTTCAAGCTGGTTCGCAAGAATATTCTCCAACACGGACCGCACAAGAAGGCCTACATCGAATCGCTACGAAATCTGCTCGACGACCTGCCCTCGCCAGGATATTTGGTTGTCGATGCTCTCGATGAGTGCAAGGATACAGCCCCAGATTCTCTAAGGGAGTGGATGGCGAACATCAGGAGCTTTCGCAATTTGAAAATTGTCATCACCAGTCGCTCGCTGCGGGCCATCAATGAATTTTACGACAGTCCTCTCTGCATCAACCTCCAGCTGACCAAAGTGGTGCACAAACTGGACGCGGACATTGAGAAGTTTATCCTTGGTCGCATCACGAATAAAGATTCAAACTTTCCCTCGGAAATGCCAAGGGTAGTGGATGAGTTGAAAACTCGCTCAAGCGTAAGTCTACCGATCTATTCTGCCTGCACGGATTCCCTGACACGAGTTTCACTGCTACCAGGGCATGATCCTATATGCCCGACTCATGCTGGATATCCTGGAACAAAAAGCTAGCAACGAAGAGGAGTTATTGGCTGAGATGGTAAAACTTTCAGCTACGCTCACCGCCCTCTATGCTAATCGGCTGGAAATAATAAGAGACAAGGATTTTGCGAGACGCATACTGCTGTGGCTGGTCACCTGCCGACGGCCTCTCACGGTTGACGGCCTGCGAGGGGTCAATATTGTCGACAAGGCAGTGTGGACGAATAAGCGCTTTGAACTGGACGAGAAGAAGATCCCGCAAGGACTGGGCAAGAATAAGGCCGGAAAAGACCGGTTCCTGGAATTCCTACTCCGAGACTTGCTGCCGCTGGTCGAGATTCTCGACGACAAAACGGTCCGTTTAGTCCACACGACCGTATTGCAATTCCTACTGGGCGAGGATGTATTAGAGACGAATGAGAAACAGAATGGGAAGCAGTGTCCTACTGAATTCAAAGTGGACCTCGGCGCCAGTCACGAGCGCATTGCCATGACGTGCGTTACCTTTCTGCGGTGGAGCCTGACTCCAAACATTAGCGCCCGCAGGCCGGACTTCCTGAACAACAACGACCTCCACAATTATGCAGTCTTGGAATGGCCGGACCACTGCGAGAAGTCGGAGACGAGGATAATGGGCAGCGATGCCGAAAGGGATACGCTTGTGGGCTTCTTCGGCGACGAGGTGGCCTTTGTTGCCTGGCTGACAGCACGTGCTCAGTTGGACAGCTTGTTCAACGTGCATTTCGGATTGTACGGCACTGGGAGAAAACCCTTGGTTCTGCCACGACCGTTACACGTCGCTGTGTTCTTCAACATTTGGCAACTTGGGAGGCTGGTTCTGACCGAGTCCACGGTCAATATCTGCGACGCCACAGGCAGTACTGCGCTGCATATCGCCTCAGGGCAGGGCTATCCGCTGATCGTGAAAGAGCTGCTGGAACGAGGCGCCCGCATGGACATGGCAGATGCCAGCGGGGAATCCCCTCTTCACAGGGCAGTGCGGAGGGGAAACCACGAGAGTCTCGAGCAGCTGCTCTTTGCCGACACCTCTCGAGAGATGATAAACGTCCCCAGCAAGTACAAGTTCACCCCGATGCATGTGGCCTGTCAGCTGGGATGGACACGCTGCGTCGACATTCTGCTCCAACATCAGGCGAACCTGGCCAACGAAAGCGGGGCGATCGAGACACCTATCGGCCTGGCCATCGAGAACGGACATGTCGACGCTGTCCGGACGCTTCTGAAACACGACCAGTCTCTGGTCGCCCACTGTCGTCGACCCTTGGTCCAGGCTGCTCGCCGCGGCTCGATCGAGATGGTCCGGTTCCTCTGTGAGGCCGGTGTGGATACTTCGTACAAGGACCCTCTGGGCCAGACGGCGCTGCACAAAGCTTGTATCATCGGCAGAACGGACCTGGTTGAGTACCTAATCGATCAGGGCGGAGCACTCGTCGACGAAAAAGACAAGTCCGAAAGAACATCGCTATACTTTGCTGCCGAACGGGGCCACCTTGACGTCGTAAACGCCCTCCTCCTCCGCCATGCAAACTGCAACGAGCTCGATCGACGCCGGGAGACGGCCCTCTTCAAGCCGGCTGGCCGAGGCGATGTTGACGTGGTGGACTGTCTGCTCAGGGCTGGCACCGATGCCACCAAGCTGGACTTGTGGCAGAGGACGCCGCTGCGGTTCGCCGCCATGAAGGGTCACATGAACGTTGTGCGCATGTTGCTCGAGCGGACCTGCATCGATCAGAACATTCCTGACTGGGTCGGACGGACCGTTCTTCACAACGCGGCCGCATGGTTGCGAGAGAACCAGGAGGCTGTCATCGACGCCCTCTTCGACCACAACGCGGATCCGAAGGCACGAGACCAGGACGGGCAAACAGCTCTCCACGCAGCTGTATGGCGCCTCGCACAGGAGCCGCCCCCCACAGTCGACCTGCTAAAACGATTGATCAAGCACAACGTCCCAATAGATGAGCGAGACAACTTTGGAAGAACGGCACTCCATTATGCCGCGGCCACCCGAAACGTCTCTGCCGTGAGCTATCTGCTCGGTGCTGGTGCTGCACCGAGTGGCCAGTCTCTCCATACGGCCGTTTGCTCGAATGACATGGCACTCGTACGGCTCTTTCTCGAGCACAGCTCCGAGCTGAATCTGGCCGAGCGAGACTGGCGCATGGACACTCCACTCCATATTGCCGCCGCCAGCGGCTATGACGAGATCGTTTCCGCCTTACTCGCCGCCGGAGCCTTGACGAGGTGCCTCAACGTCGATCGGCACACACCTCTAGGGTCAGCAGAAAATGCCGGGCATGCAAGCACAACGATGCTTATCTGGAATGCCGACCCGGACCCCGAAAACAACTTTGAATCTCGCGTGGCGAGCTTTGATCGCTCGCAGGCAAACGCTCAGGATACTCTGGGCAGGACACTGCTACACGCGGCCGTCTTACATTCTCGCATGGACGTGCTCTCGCTTCTGATTGAGGCCCGGGCCAATGCGGATACCACTGATAATATTGGCCAGACGCCGCTTCACTACGCGGCCCAACAGGCAGGGACAGCCATGGTCGAGGCCCTCATCGCGGCAGACGCCCACCTTGATATTGGAGACACACGAGGGAGGGTGCCACTCTACCTCGCTGCCGAGGCGGGCAACGAAGCGGTGGCCCGAGTTCTTCTCGCCGCCGGCGCCAAACTCATACCAAGCTATGAAAAGCTCACCCCTCTGCATGCTGCCGTTCTTGGGTCCTCAGTCCAGACTGTCCGAGCGTTCCTCGAGCACGACAGGGCAAGGAAACAGATCCCCACGAAGGACTCCGACAATCAGACGGCAATCCACCTGGCAGCAGAGCGGGGACATGGCGAAGCTTTGGAAGAGCTGCTGAGACACAGCGAAGGCTTGGCCGCGGTCGACGCACTGGATTGTGACGGACGTACAGCTCTTTTCCTAGCCTCGAAGAATGGTCATCTCGAGATTGTGCGGGAACTTATCGGGTCAGGTTCCCTCGTCTACCGCACTGACAAGGGACGTCACATGGCTGTCCATCTAGCCGCAGAGAATGGCCACCTCGAGATTGTCAGACTGCTTCTCAGCCAGCTTCCAGGTCAGGTGGAATTGGCCCTAGAGAAGTGGAACGACAATCTTCCCAACTGGCCCCGCGAGAGTGACTGCTGTAGTCCGGGATTGCTCGAAGCCCTGGTCAAGGTTCAGGCATTGGTAAAGGATCCGGAAAGGTCGAACTGGAGCCCTGACCCTTCCAAGTGGGCCACACCAGAGAAGCGGCGAAAGCTGCAAGCGGACGTCGTCTCAAGTCTACGGACATTTGACAGTGAGCCCCACAGCGTCTGCGGCACGACGCTGATGCGAGCAGTGTTGGGTGGCCGTGCAGACGTGGTGAAGTTTCTCCTAGAGGAAGTCCCCGAAATGCCATTGGAGGCGCAACACTATTCCTTCTCCAGTGCACTCTCGCTCGCAGCGAGTCGTGGTGACACGGAAGTTGCTTGTCTGCTGATTGCGGCATCTGCCGAGATCAACAGCTTCACGGACAGCCAAGAGACATGTCTTCACAAAGCGGCCGAGGGCGGCCACGGCGAGGTGGTAGAGCTGCTGCTACAAAATGACGCCAATCCTGACTTGGCCCGACTACGCGATGGGTATACGCCCCTGCACATAGCCGCAAAGGGGGGACACGAAAGCGCCGTCCGCGCCCTCATCCGTGTCGCCTTTCTCAATGCAGCCGATGATCTAGGCCGCACGCCTTTCCACGTGGCTTGTATGGGGGGCCACACAGCCGTAGTTGACATACTGGTCGAAGCCGATGCTGACCTCGAAGCACGTGACTTTGACCATATGACACCACTCGAGCTGGCCAGGAACCTGGGCGAGAAAACAATAACGCAGATGAAGGAGCAGGCCAAAAAACAGAGACAGAAACGGTCAAGCAGACACTGACGGATAGGACACAACTTAGGCTCTGTGGCTAGCTTTCCAACGCCGTTATCCGGCCGTCCCCTCGTCTTGAGTAGCATTATCATTGATTGCCCCAACGTACCTCCTAAGCATGCCCACCTCGCCTCTTGCGATACAGGTCTTTTATTGCATATATAGCCTCTCGAGCCGCGAGACCTACAAAGGCCACCAAAAGCAAGAGCCAGGTGACAGCGACGACGAGCAGAGTAAAGATTGAAAACCCCCTA
Source organism: Leptographium lundbergii (assembly GCA_001455505.1). NCBI lineage: Eukaryota > Fungi > Ascomycota > Sordariomycetes > Ophiostomatales > Ophiostomataceae > Leptographium > Leptographium lundbergii. Next base: position 152,783 of record LDEF01000047.1, read on the forward strand.
GACACTTTTGCAAAGTCTTTCCACGAGACAGCCGAGTCGCTCATGGCTGGCAACGCGGCCAGGACGACCTGCATTGCACTCAGCTGCACGGAGACGATGGCAAAAATAAAGATGATAGGCCCATAAAAGCGGGCAAAGTAGGGGCCGTACTGGCCCTCGGTCTTGTGGTAGGCGAAGCGGAAGAGGAACACCTTGACCCAAAAGTTGAGCCGCGAAAGCCGCAACTCTCCGTAACTGTAGCGCTGCGAGACCATGCAGTTGTGTACGCTATCCACCGACCTGATCAGCCTCACGAAGTCGGAATACTTTGTCTTTTTGGGTAGCAGACGGTGATCCTCGTGCATGGCGAGGTCGAAATCGGATCGCCGCCGAATAAGATGGGAATATGAGCGGAGAAAGCCTAGAGCTGCCCTTCTCAAGTCGCCTTTCAAAGGTTCTCAAATAGGAGAGTCCGGGGAGATCAGGTAAAAGTCCCAGAACGTGTGGGACAGGAGGTACTTTGGAAGTGGCTTGATAAATACGCGGTTGTAATGCCAGACGACATGCAGTCCCGGATTCTCCGTAACGATAATCTCGCGGCCTCGTGTCCGCTGGTGTGTAAGGGACGAGATGTGGGAGCTGTCTTGTTTGGCAACGAGCCACAAGTATGGGGCTAAAAGGTCGAGGTCTTTTGTTTCCAACTCCTTCCAAAGATCTGCACCGACAGTTGCGTTGTTCAGAGGGATGCTCGGCTCGCCAGGGAGGTAGTCTTTTGGCTGCCCAGGCAGCCCAGCGGCTTGAGCAGGTGGTGTTCTGGTTCTTTGGAGAACATTGGTACCACCCTGGTTAACCAACGTCAGACTAGCACATAATTGGTTTTCGACTTTAAATGGAGGTTCCATTGCCACGGCAGCAAGACTTTTTTTAGTTAACTCTTTGCCTAATAGTTAGAAGGGTTAGTGCCGTAAAACAGGACTTGGCTAGAGGACTACGGGTACGTCGCATGTCTACGAGTACTCGTACAGTCGAGTGAAAGTGGAAAGTGCAAGGTTGAAGGCGAAATAATTAATCTACGGAGTATTTGTGGGGTTTGCCACAAGCACGTGCTGCTGTCACCTGGATCCACCGTCTTTGCGTTGGGGAAAGGCTAAAAAATATTAATAACAGTGCCCAGATCAATTGAGAACAGCGGCGAATCCCCCAAGGAGGGGAAGTAGAAGATCGAGGCACGACGCGAAGAGCGTCCGCAGTCGAGACCATCTTGTTGTCCCAAACGTTGATATACCCGTTTGTCGATAATCGCGTGCTCGAACAATCGTTGCTGCCCCATGTGAACGACGCCTCCGACCAAACCTACAGCCTGCATATCGTCGAATATGTGGGTTCTTTTACGAGCCCCGACAACAGACACGCCGTCCTTTGCCGGGAGAAGCAGCGCCGGCCAGAGCATCCGGAATATTCGCGACGACAGATACATAAGATAACGCACTACCGAACCGCGTCTATATCCGTTGAGGCTGTCATCGCCGTGATCCTCCGCCTGAGAGGAACGACGAGATTAAGAAGAGATAAGGGGGGCGATATCCAAAGGGAGAACAGTACCACCTCGACACGATGCCGAGCCTACCATGTAAGAAGGACACGCGAGAGGATCTGAAGGAAAGGAGTTGAGAGAGTTCTGACCTGAGCCCCGACAGCCTCGGTCGATCTGGACGAGTGCATTGCGCGCCTCTACAAGCGCGAGCTGCTGGCCGAGTCGGTGATCGAGGCGATCTGCGCCAAGGCCAAGGAGCTGCTGATGCGCGAGAGCAACGTTGTGCACGTGCAGGCGCCGGTGACGGTGGTGGGCGACATCCACGGGCAGTTTTACGACCTGATTGAGATCTTCCGGATCGGCGGCTACTGCCCGGACACCAACTACCTCTTCCTAGGCGACTACGTCGACCGCGGCATGTTCAGCGTCGAGACCATCTCGCTGCTGGTCTGCCTCAAGCTGCGCTACCCGCACCGCGTGCACCTGATCCGCGGCAACCACGAGTCCCGCGGCGTGACCCAGTCGTACGGCTTCTACACCGAGTGCGCGCGCAAGTACGGCAACGCGAGCGTGTGGCACCACTTTACCGACATGTTTGACTTTCTGACACTCAGCGTCGTGATCAACGACCAGATCTTTTGCGTGCACGGCGGCCTGTCGCCGTCAATCCACTCCATCGACCAGATCAAGATCATCGACCGCTTCCGCGAGATCCCCCACGAAGGCCCCATGGCCGATCTCGTCTGGTCCGACCCCGACGCCGACCGGGACGAGTTCTCGCTCTCGCCCCGCGGCGCCGGTTACCAGTTCGGCGCCCAGGTCGTCAAGAAGTTCCTCGCCGTCAACGGCATGTCCCACATCCTGCGCGCCCACCAGCTCTGCCAGGAGGGCTACCAGGTCCTCTACGACGACCGCCTCAGCACCGTCTGGAGCGCCCCCAACTACTGCTACCGCTGCGGCAACATGGCCAGCGTTCTCGAGGTCAGCGACACCGGCGAGCGCTTCTTCAACGTCTTCGCCGCCGCCCCTGAAAACGACATGCACAAGGACATGCAGCCCGGCGCCGGCCCCGATAAGACGGGCGACGGCAACGCCCTGCCGGACTACTTCCTCTGAGCCGGCGGAGGAGACCGGCGGAGGAGCAGGACAGGAGCAGGGCAAGGGCGAGACCAAGACTATGTCCGTCGTTTGGCCACCTGACCTTCCCTCGAGAGAACGTCGACTTCATTGTACCACCAGATAGAGAAAGGGCATTTGTTCGTCCGCGTGTGTATACCTTATTTTGCTGCTTGCCTGGTTGCTGGCCATCAGCCTTCTATCACTCTCAAGCGACCATGGTGCCTCATGGTAGGCTGACATTTAGGCGAGGATATGTATTATTGTTCTCCTGTACGAAATGAATGAATGCCTAGCTTCCGTGATGCGTAATGCACTTTTATGTTTCTGTTTATTTGCAGCTCAGCAACCACGCCATTATTCCACCCGTCTCGCCTGTCCCATCCTTCTCAGACAACCGATTCTTCCCCTCCCGTGTGACCAGCACCAACCAGTAGCCAATAATGAATCGTTATTCGTGTTATTGCCCTCGCTTGACCCAGCCGTATCATGCCTCGTATCGGACTCGTTTACCAATCCTTGGTGATGTCGAAGCTCCACTCAAACTCCAGATGTGACTTCTTGTCGTCGTCCACAAAGCTGGAGAAGGCGCTGTAGTGGCCGCGGGCGAGCATGCCAGTGGGTGCCTCGTCCTCTTGGACTACATAGCAGGCATCGTTAGCGACGGAGCAGCGCGGCTATGAGTGCAAGGGGGGAGACAACTTACATCTCTTTGTGTAGAGGGGCTGCTTGTCCGTGTTGGGAGCGTAGCTTCCCTGTTTGGAGGTTAGTCACGCGGCCGCGTCGACGTATTCACCAGGAAGGGGATGCACCATACAATCATCTCGCTGTCCTTGCTGACTTTGATGCCCTTCCGCTTGACGATCTGGACATAGCGCAGGCCACTGAGCACCTCGTGCTGCACCTTGAATGTAGCCACCATGGTGAAGCGGGCACCCTCCTTGATCGTGAACGGGTGGTCCTTGAGCGTGTTCTCGGTGCCGGCGACGCTGAGGTCGATCGTGACTGGGTCGCGGCCAGGAGTCTCCATGGTCAGGCTCTTGATGATGGCGACGCGGGGGTCGTTGGGGTCGCTGAGGTCTGCGCCGCCGCCGAGGCCGAGCGAAAGCTTGTACCGCTGGAGAGATTCATCGCCAGCATCTGTATTGGAGCCCGGGCGGTGGCCAGGGTAGGGGCTGAGGTCCGAGCTGGGTAAGGCTGCCTCAGCTCGGCCGAGTCCGTCCCCGCCATTGCCCTCCAACGTCAGCAAATCCGATCCAATGAGGTGCAGGACCAACTGGTCACTGGCTGTGTGCGTGGGTGTGGTGAGTGCGGGAGGGGATGTGCTGGGAGAGGCAGCAGCAGCAGAAGCAGTGTCGGCCTTGCAACGAAGCAGACGGAAAAGCTCGTCCAGATCAAAGGCAGTGACGGGGGCGTTTGGCTGCGAGTAAAACTCGCGTCTTGGTGACGGCGGGGGCGGTGCAGGAACAGAGACCGAGGCAGAGCCGTCACAGACGCCAGATACACTCATCGTCGGCAAGTAGACAGCGGCAGTTTGGGAAGTTTTGGGAAAGAAAGGCAGAGGAGCAGGACAGATGGGGTTTGAGGCCGAGAATGGTGGGAGGCGAGCGGCGGCTCGAAGGAGGGACGTGGTCAAAAAACAAGCAACTGTGCTCAGGCGCCCGCACAAACAGTTGGCTGGATGGTGGTGGCAGAGTGAGGCAGACGTGAGGCAAAGGTGAGGGGAATCTGAGGAGAGGCTCCCACGGAAAGTGAATGGCCAAGGAAGGTGTCACAGCCGCGGTTCTGGCTCCTGCCGTCATTGCAACTGCTATTGCCGGCACTGCTGCTGCTGCTGTTGCTGCCATTTCTGTCTCTCGTCTGCCCTTCCAGACAGAAATGCAAATATCACGGGTATCATGTCGCCCATTTACGCTGACGTACCCATCTGCTGGTATTCGGCGATGCTCTGCTTGGGCTGCGATAGCTTGTAGCCCGGCGTCTGCTCGTGGATGTCTTCGTCGTGTTCTTGGGAAGCCATGTTGTCGGATGGAGGGTCTCGGTCGAGCAACAAGAAATAGAGGCAAGTGAGGCGCAAAGCTAGAGATCCAAGAACGGTCACGCAATTATTGGTATATTCACCGTTCTGTTATTATTTCCAGTTTCTTTCAGCAAAGGAAGTTCCCGTATTTATCTACTCCGCCGGTGAGGGGCTGTCTCCTTGTTTCGGTGCCTTCCTGCTTTTCCTCCACGCATTGGTGGGGCAGGCACGTCTGCCGTTGCAGGATTGGGCGGTGAGCACAGGGCATCCTTCTGTTGGTTGTCGTCCAGTCGCGTCTCCTAGCCGTCGAGTCAGGACGGCCGTGCGGCCCCGAATCCCACGAGTGGCAGCGAGAGTGCGCGTCCTGGTGGTCCGGTCCTTGTGGACACCTCGCGGACGTCAACATCTGCGTCGCTGTCCTCGGGCGAGACGACTGAGCTCAAGTGGGAATTCCTTTGATATCTTCAGCCACGATGAGGCTAGCCGCCAGATGTGGGGGGTTTTCCAGGGGGCCCAGCTGTTACTGAGCAACGGATAGCTCCTGTTTTCCTTCTGGTCACGCCGACCCCCAACCGTGCCTTTCTGCGTGCTCCTCTTAAGCCTCAGCGCACGACGCTGCAGTGCCGACCATCGGGCTCGGGTCGTTGCAGAGTCGAGCAGATCTCGTCAGCACCGAGCACGTGTCTGGACGGGTGGGAGTGCATGGATAAGAAGAAATTACGCCTCGACCGTCTCAAGTACTGCTGCTACTGCGCAGGTACCCCCCCTCGTCCGCTAGGTAGGAAGATACAAGCGTTTCAAACACAGGGACCGGTCGAGCCGTCCTTGCATCAGCCCCCCTGAACAACGCGCTCCCTAACCGAACCCATAAAATTGTTCTCTGCATATTCATTCCGTAATAGCATGCATCGCAGTAATGCCAGTTGTGGCCGTTGATGCTTGCTTGTGCCGTCCTGCGAGCTCTTAGTCCCGTCTGCTAGTGATAGTGCAGCAAGCCAACTCGGGCCCGCTCTGGTCGCAGTCGCGCGTTCTGCGACAGGTGCCACCCGCCCAAAACCATTCCCTCCTTCTCACTGCTCGTATCTAACCTGCTCTTATTACATATCCTCGTACTCCGTACTAGTTGCTCTCATTTCTTCTTCTGCCTCGCTCCACCGGTTACCCGGCTCACTTTCCCTCTTGCAATCCCTGCCATTTTCCCACGGTCGCGACGACGCGCATTTTCCCCCTTCCTTTCCAGCTACAACCGCCTTTTCGACAGTAAAAAGTAAGTTTCTGCGTGTACATTGCACGCCCCCATCGCGCCTCCATGTCCATCTCGCGCTGACACGCCTCTGCGACCCCAGCCATCAGCCTGCGATAGCGACAGCCATCCAGCGGCCAGACAGCGACACGACATCTTCTTGCCCAGTGTCGCGCGCCCTCCAGCTCTTCCTGCACGCGAAACGCATCCGCGTTGCCCCCGTATCGTACGGACTCCAAATGGCTCCCATTACCAGAGTGCTTCCCGCACGGAAGAACAGCCTCCTTGTCGAGGACGTTCCCGATCGTTAGTTATCCCCCTCTTCCCTCCCGCTCTCCCACTCTGGACGGACAGTACCCCCACTGGGCTGTTCTGTCATGCGATTCTCCTCTTCTTCGGCGGACCGTGTGGCAATTGCGAGAAGGCCGGATGGGTGCTTGGTAGAGCGCGAGAGAAGCCGTTGAGACGTCCAGACCGCTTACCAATTCGGCTCCTCTCTGCAGACGAGGATCTTGTTGCGCGTCGCCGTCTTGGCCAGACGCCGCTTTCGTCGCGTCTGGTTGCGGCCGCGCCGACCGGCAATGATCGCACCACCGTCACGGACTTCGACTATGCACATCTCCGCGCGCCTCTGCCCAAGGGCATCGTGTCTGGCATCTTCAAGCCGAGCCCAAACAGCTACTTCTTGATGCGTCGCAGCAGCGACGGCTATGTGTCCGCAACGGGCATGTTCCGCGCCACCTTCCCCTATGCCGAGATTGAGGACGAGGAAGAAGAGCGCCGGTACATCAAGTCTCGTCCGACCACGAGCTTGGAAGAGACGGCCGGCAACCTGTGGGTTCCGCCCGAGGCTGCTCTCGTGTTGGCCGAGGACTATGGCATCGTCCCTTGGATCCGCGCCCTACTCGATGCCACCGAAATCCCCTACACTCCGCCTCCTGGCAGCCCGAACAAGAAGGCTCCCAAGGCGCCTCCAAAGCACGCCCTGAACCACCCATCTCTTGTTCCGCCCACACCCGCTTCGGTCACGCGCAACACTCGGTCCCGTCGCTCCGCTAGTCCCACCAAATCGACTGCGCCGAAGCCGCGTGCTATTGCCAGCCCTCGCAAGAGGACTACCAAGTCTGCTGCCGCTGCCGCCGCTGCTGCTGCTGCTGCCGCCTCTGCCTCTGCTTCACAGGCTTCCGAGGCGTCTATTGCGAGCACCGAAAGCACTCCGGCGCCGTTGTCCGCCGGCCTCACAAACGGCGACTCGTCAGCAGCGAAGGAGTCGCAGGTTATCCTGCCATCCGTAGAGGAAGAGGAGGACGTGGTCAAGCCAACCAGGTCGACCAAGTCGTCCAAGGCCAAGGCTGCCGCCGAGAAGGATGTCAAGGTCGAGGCCAAACCCGAGGTCAAGCTCGAGACCAGGCCCGACTATGCCTTTGCCGCGCTCAACCCACTTCTCTCCGGCGTGCCGCCCTCGCCTGGCGAGTCGGCACGTCTCTTGGCTGAGGCAAAGGAAATGGTCCGGGCCACCGCAGACCAGGCCGGGTCCTCCAGCTCGAGCCAGAAGGGCAAGCGCAAGGCGGAGGAAGCCGCAGAAGAGGGAACGAGCGCAGATGGCAGTGCAGCAGACGGCAGCGAGGCGCAGCCAAGAGCAAAGAAGGTCAAGACTGAGGTGCAGCTGCGCAAGGAACGTGTGCGGAAACGGGCACTTTTGGGAGTGGGCGCCACCATTGCCGTTGGGTAGGTTTCTTTCCCCACGCAGGCGCAGTCTCGCTGATGACTCATGACTAACATTTGGCAGCGCTCTTGTTCCCTTTGTAATGGGCTTCTTATAAATCTGAGCAGACGGAGAGGATACAGGACCGGGGTTTTTATTAATGAAAAGGGGGGGCGTGGTGACGGTGGAAGAGGCCGCTTTTGAATTAGGAGTTTCTGTGTTGCTTTCCATTTTCCCGTCTTTTAATCCTGCCCGACTTTTCTCAGCACTCGCCAGTCTTGGGTGTTTTGGCTTCCGTCCACAGTGCCCACATTTTCCTCTGTTTCGATTTGTTGTTTCTGATAACGCTGTCGTCACTTTGTTCTCTTGTTTATTTTTGCCTCGTGCTGTTTTATTTTGGACATACCCCTTGGGCCGCCGAGGACTTCCGCTCGTTAGGCAGGAGTTCTTCGGCTGTCTTTTCCCTTTGCATGATATGAGGGCTGAGAGGATGCGAATTTGACCTACAGGCGTTCAAAATTTCCTGGCCTTCTCCCTCACCCCAAACTACATATCTAGAGCAACTCTAGTAAACAAAGATCCATATTTCCCCACTGAGCTGCGTGTTCTCTGGGCGTAATGCAGGCCTGCTCGATTCAGCATTGGACAGACAGCGGCACAATGTGGGCAGGAAGCGAGCAGATGGAGTCGCCTCCACCAGTTCGTCAGACCTGTTGGGTGTTGAGCCGTGTTGTGCTTTTGTATTTCACGTGATCAATCACATGAGCGGTCCCTTACAGACGTGGTGTCGAGTTCGTGTAAGTGGGACGCGTCTGGGGTTCTGTTCTACGCGTCTGAACGGAAGCGCCGTCCCACTCTAACCAGCCCTAATTAGCAAGACAACAAAACGCTGACAGCGCATGAACGGCGGGTTACCACGACGCCGTCACGATGCTTCAAGACGGACGTGCTTGATTGTTGTATTTCTCATTCTGGTCTTGCTTTGTGTGGGCAAACGAATCGCGAAAACGTCTTCCCCTACGCACAATGCTTGCGACAGCTCCACTGCCAGCCGGCGGATTCTCGCTTGGTGCATCTTCGGCGCCAGCAATGGGCACAGCGACGGGACAGCGAAAGCGGGCAGTAGGCGGTTTCGTGGACGATGACTCGGACTCGGACTCGGACTCGGGGGGCAGCAGCCCGGAGAAGGGCGTGGAAGGCAGCCAACCACGGCCAGCCAAGAAGCGAATGCTAGAGCATGAAAGCAGCAGTGGACGGCAGCAGGAGCAAGGCGAATCTGCAGCTGACAGCGAGCTGGCGCCAACGATGACGGACATACTCGACACACCCATACCCGACGACGTATCGATTCCGGACGCCCAGGTGATCTTGGACGAGGAAGACCGCTACGATCTGCTGTTCAGGGCGGGACCGGGCGCCATGCTGCTCGAGCCAGAGCCGCCACGGCGGCTTCGTGTGCAGACGTGCTCCGGGCAGTCGATACCGATCCGCGAGCGAAAGGTGCAAAAGGCGGTGCCATACGAGGCGATGGTGGCAGCACGGTCGCGGACGAAAGAAGGGCGGGCGAAGCGGAGCTTCTATGGCATCGACATCCACGAGCTGATGGACGGAGCGCAGAAGGAAATTCGGGAGAAGAAGGACAGGGAGCGGCGAGAAGAGGAGCAGGCGCAGGCACAGGCACAGCAAGCGGAGTCGTCGGACACGATGCCGACCAGGACGTCTACCGCTCTGCCAATACACTCGATTGGACGGCAGCCGGGGGCAGACGGTGCCAAGAAGAGCAAGACGAAGCGGTCGACGATGCTGTGGACGGAGAAGTACCGGGCGCGCAGCTTTATGGATCTGGTGGGCGATGACCTGACCAATCGGCTGGTGCTGAAGTGGCTCAAGCGATGGGACCCGGTGGTGTTTCCGCACGCGGCCAAGGGGCGACGGCGGCCGGTCAGCAACATGCAGGGCAGCAACAAGCATGGCAGCAGCGGCAGCGGGGCGGCGGACGGGCAGCAGCAGCAGGCGGGGGACGAGGAGAGGGCGCATCGCAAGATCCTGATCCTGACGGGGCCACCAGGACTGGGCAAGACGACGCTGGCACACGTGTGCGCGCGGCAGGCGGGCTACGAGGTGCTAGAGATCAACGCGAGCGACGATCGCAGCCGGGACGTGGTCAACGGGCGGATCCGGACGAGTCTGGGGACGGAGAGCGTCAAGACGATCGAGCACGCGACATCACGGCCGGTGACCAAGGCCAAAGCAGCGGCAGCAGCGGCGGCAGCGGGAGCAGGATCAGGAGCCAGGACAGGGGGGTTCTCGCTGCTGGCAGCGTCGACTGCACCGACAGAGCGGACGGAACCGGCCAAGGTGGCGCGGCCGGTGTGCGTGATCGTGGACGAGGTGGACGGCGCTGTGGGCGGCAGCGGAGCATCGGGCGAGGGCGGGTTCGTCAGGGCGCTGATCGACCTGGTGCTGGTGGACCAGCGAAACAGCGGACCATCAGGAGGAGGGACGACGGGGTCGGCGGCAGCAGCGACGGGGCGGAACAAGCGAAAGAAGGACGATTTCCGGCAGAAGCGGCCACTGATCCTGATCTGCAACGACGTGTACCACCCAGCACTGCGGCCGCTGCGGCAGTCAGGACTGGCAGAGGTGGTGCACGTGGGCAAGCCGTCGGTGGAGACGGTGGTGGTGCGGCTCAAGAGCATCTTTGAGAAGGAGGGCATTGCGTGCGAGAAGGAGGCAGCACGCAAGCTGTGCGAGGCAGCGTGGGGGATGGGATCGAGTGGACAGGAGTCCCGACGAGGAGCAGAGAGCACGGCAGAAGGCGATCTGCGCGGAGTGATGGTGGTGGGCGAGTGGGTGGCCCGACGGCTGCGGGCGATGACAGAAGCAGCCAGGGCGGCGACGACGATGCCGGCCAGACCACAGCTGACGCGGCAGTGGGTGGACAGGAACGTGATGGCCGACATGGCGTACGGCAGCGGTGGCGGTGGCGGCGTGGGAGCGCGAGGACTGGGCCGGGGAGGCGTGCGGGAGATTGTCAACCGGGTCTTCCAGGAAGGCGGCGGGTTTCCCAAGACAAACGACAGAACGGGATCAACGACGCAGCAGCGACTGCGCGAGATGGTGGAGACGAGCGGCGACGTGGACCGGATCATGACAGACGTGTTTGCCGAGTATCCGAAGCGGGACTTCAACGACGACCTGTACCTCAGCAAGCCGGATGCGGCGTACGAGTGGCTGCACTTCCACGACCTGTGCTCGCGGCGGGTGTTTGGCAGCCAGGAGTGGGAGCTGCTGGCCTACACGAGCCAACCGGTGCTGGCGTGCCACGAGCTGTTTGCGACCTCGCGGCGACACGTGGCGACGGGCGAGGGGGGGGACGGGGGGCGAGACGGGGGCAGCGCGGCAGCATCGGCGTTCAGCGGGCCACGAGCCGACTTTGCGGCGCGCGAGGCCGAGAAGCAGACCCGGGCAGCCCTGCAGGCGATCCAGGCTCAGCTGCCGCCGTCGCTGCTGCGGGCGCTGCGGAGCGCCGAGGACGTGGCGGTGGACTTTCTGCCGTATCTGGTGCGGCTGGTGTCGCCGGACGTGAAGCCGGTGCTGGTGAACGTGAGCAGTGGCAGTGGCAGTGGCAGTGGCAGCGGAGGCGGCAGCGGCGGCTTCAAGGGCGCGACGACGTCGGTGGCGAGCGTGCGGCGCGAGGGCGAGCGCGTGCTGGTGCGGCGGGCGGCCGAGGTGCTGGCCGAGCTGGGTATCGCGCTGCGACGGGGGCTGCTGGAGGACGAGGCGGCGACGACGGGGCCGACGACCAGCCAAGGCGCCTCGCGGCCGCAATGGGTCTACCGCATGGAGCCCGACATTGACGCGCTGGCCGCGTTCGAGACGGCCGGGCCGCTGCTGCTGCCCGGCGGCAGCACGCCGACGCGCTATGCCGTGCGCCAGGTGCTGGACCAGGAGCTGCGCAGGACCTTGGCCCAGCGCGAGGTCCAGGCGAGGCAGGCCCGCTTCCAGGCCGGGCGGCCAGTCGGCGAGGCGGCCCAGGCGGTGGCGGTGGTCGTCGCGAAGAAGAGCTCGCTCGACGCGGCCGCAGACGGCAGCACGGCCGCAGACGGCAGCGCGGTCAAGCGCGACTTTTTCGGCCGCATCGTCGTGTCCAGCGACAGCAGAAACGAAAACGATGGCGGTCACGTGGCCAAGGCGGGCGGACGGGTCTGGGTCACGTTTCACGAAGGGCTGAACAATGCGGTGCGGAAACCGATGACGGTGGAGGAGTTTGTGCGGGGGTTGTAGGGGGGGTAGGGGTAGGAGAGGGAGGAGAGGGAGGAGAGGGAGGAGGGAGAGGGAGGATATGAGGGGGGAGATACGAGGGAGGGAGGATATGAGGAGGGATGGGTACGAATAGATGAGAACAGGATGTCTGATAGACTACGGAGTGCTACACCAATCACATGTCACGTGCACGCGCTGAGCGAACCAGAAACGCCAGCCAATCAGCAGCGCGAAATTAGACGCCGACGACACCTTGGCGAGGAGCACGAACAACGTTTTCGTGCTGTGCCGCTGAACAAGTCTATTTCTGGCTGCGACTGGTGCAGACGAGCAGACGGCAGCCGCTGGCTGGTCGACAAATGGCCGAGCTGTCAGGAGCAGTCTGAGACTGGCCGCGTCGTAGGATGGGCCTGGCTGAAGGCCGTGTCAACAGGCTGGGGGATATATAGGAGATCCGTCTGCTGTCTGTTGGGTATGGGTTCTGTGTGGATTTTCAAGTGATCTTGTCGTCTCCAAGGCTGGCCTCTTACTCTCTCAGTTTCAGTCTTGCTCTCGCATTCTCTTAATCTCTCCCTCTCACCTCTCATTATCACTCTCTCCCTCTCACCCTCTCACCCTCTCACCCTCTCACTCCTCCTCTCCCATGGCCCGACTCCTCGCCACCGGCCGGCCGGCCGGCGAGCCCGCCGTCGTGCTCGCCCTGCGTGCCGCCATTGCCGTCCTGTCGCTGGCCGTGCTCGGCCTGGCCGTCTTTGCCATGACCGTGTCGCACGCCATGGCCGTCGACCTCAACCTCTACCAGGACGGCGACACCTACAGCTACTCCGGCTACAACGGCACGGCCGTGCTGCTTGTCTTTGTCGTCGCCAAGACGCTGCTCCTCTACGGCCTGCTGACTTGGCTGGAGCGCCGCCACCCCGGCGGCCTTGCCCGCCCGCTCGCCGTCCTGGCCTGGCTCGTCTCCGTCGTCTTCTGGCTGGCCGCCTGGGGCTGGGCCGCATCAATCGCGGCCGCCTGGCTGCACGCCGCCTGCGCGGACGGCGGCGACGACGACGGGCGCGCCTGCGCCGTGCTGCGCCGCGACAGCAACAAGGAGGGCGCCGCCCTGGCGGCGTGCGCGGGCATCGGGGCGGTCATCTGGTGAGTCTGTTGGTTCCCGGCGGCTCGGTTTCTATTGTTGTTTACTGTTTTTCGCTTTGCTTGTTTTCTTTCTTTCTTCTTCCCTTTCTTTTCTCTTTCTTTTTCTCTTTCTTTTCTCTTTCTTTTTTCCCATTTTGTCTCCTTCTTTTCTCTTTCCAATCTCTTCCTTTTCTCCGTCATTCTTCTTCTTCCTATCTCTTCCTCTTCTCTTTTCCTCTTCCCTCTCTCCTCCCCCCCTCCCCCCCC
>LDEF01000048.1:0-164132 GCA_001455505.1 Leptographium lundbergii
ATTCCCGGCCGACGCATTTTTGGTTACATGGCCGTTGATATGTTTATGCGAATCGCTCCGTGATGTGCTGATTTTTTGTTGAAGTGGAGATGCCATTTTTTGTGGCTTCGTCAATGACCGGGGGTCTTCTAGTTCTGCGGCATTAAGGCAGGAAAGTCGATCACGTGCACTTTCTAACGGTTGCACAAGAGACAAATATCGCATATACAGGCCAAAACAAAGAACATCGCAATTTCAGTTGAGTAAACCCAGTATGCCATTAAACTACTTCCACTAAAAGTAGAGCCCTTGATAAAGAAAATCGAAACTGCTAACTTAGACCGCTGTGGCGATTAAAGTTGTTACGGCGTTGTTAACGGCTACCCACGTTCAAAGTCCAAAGTCCGTTAAACAAGCTATCTAACATAAAGTTACGTCGTCGTTCGGTCGTGCGGGTCGCCTGTGTGTAGCCTAGAGGTCACGATTGAAAATATGGAGCGGATTAATGATGCAGATTGGAAATCGTCTTTCATTTCGGTCTTCAAAGAAGGCTGTGCTTGTTGGAGAATCACATAGGAACGCCAGCTTTATTTTAACCTTTGAGCGGTTAATGACATGTTTCTCCCACCTGCTGCTGCTAAAGTAATTCTTACCGCGGACGTAAGATAGCAATTGGCTCTGCCAATCTGTAGCTAGGCAAGGCGAACTGTCTGGGAGTTGCGTGCCATGTTTGTTGGAGGTCATGTCTCCACCCAGGTAACGTGTTCAGGTCTTCTCTTGCTTTGGACATCGCTGATAGGTGTGAACAAGTTTCGAGCGCCTCTGGGTGGAACTTGTGAGTAAACGGAGTATACGCCGTAATGTTGTCAGCGATAACGAAGACAAATAGTACTCCTGAAGAAGATTAGCATACTCCGTATTTGACGAAGAAAATTATCTTGAATTTTCTAAGTTACTATCTTCTGCCAGAAATTGGCAGTGGATTAAGTAGGCATCAGGTACGTGATCCGTCAGTATTGTATCGACCAGATAGATGTGCCTAGTATTATACCCCACTTCCTGTGTATACGAGGCAACGCACAGCAATGCCTAATACAGGAACTCCCTAAACTCGTAGATAATAGCAAATCTTTAACTTGACAAAGGTATTTTTAATGGTGTGATACTCTGGCAGTCATCGGTTTTTTGATTGCCATCGGTAGAGACCACCGACCTTAACAAGATTGGCTTATTTATCGTCCAATGCTTTCGTCGTCATCTGTCATCTATGTTTCAACTCGTGTTCTAATTTATAGCCAATGGCTGGGCAACGGCAGAGAGTGTGACGCATGGCTGCCTAGTCGTATCTGTCGGTTCAAACTGGGGTTTGTTTTCCTACATAGCCTCTTCCACGCCTTTTTTTTCTACTCTCCCCTCTCCTCTCGGTTTTATTACCGTAAAAGCAAGCGTAACTGCAAACTCGCCCCTCCAAGACAGACTTTTTCCCCGATCACAACATCAACAATCCCTATGGAGGACAACAATAGGATTTGCAAGCAGATTGAAACGTGGTATACGTATGCCGTTCCCCGTCGACAGAATGTCCTTGGCGATTATGCTGGCCGGGAACTGTGTGCTATCCATGGCGAGTCTTTGCTTGTATACTGTATCGATGAAGCAAAAGTCGATTTTCACGGTGAGCTATACTTTTCGCAATTTTCTCCTTTTATTCCTAGCCTTTTAGGCTACTAACTGCATCGCTGCTATTGCTACTAGACGGTTTCCAGTTGCTGCATGCCGTCCATGCCGTGGAGCTTTTCTTAAGCAAGCTGCAGAAACGTGGATGTCGTTTCCAGGTGCTCTGGTTCGCTGACCATGAGGGTCTGTTGATTGAAAGTGGACTCGGCCAGATCGACCCAGACGTGGCCGATGCCGCCGACACGAAATTCTGCAAGCTCCGTCTGGCTCGGGCTGTGTTGATAGAGCATCTTCAACGGCATCCACAGGTGGCGTCCAGTTTCAGCTTCGAGTCGATGGACAGTAGCAGGTTCCTCCAGCATCTGGCAAAGAACCCACAGCGGCTCTTTTTCGCGTCGGACCGCAGTAAAGTATTCTCTGCATCGAGTGATGGACAAAACCAAGGCGGTTTCATGACATTCCAGAGCGTCATCTTTCGTCTCAACACTAAGGGCTACACGGTGGCCCTGATGGACGATATAGAGTTCCAAAGCTCCGAGGCAAGACGTCTGGTACTTTTAATTGCCTTGTCTCTGGTCTAACGTCGACAACAGGTCAGATGTACTCTGTTTTCCGCCACACGTGGAATACCCTTTTACAAGGGCGACTGGCTCCCTGTTCCTCTGCCACAGGTATACTACGATTCAAAGATTCGACGATACATACGACTTCGCAACCCTCCTGCATGAAGTAGATCCCTGCTCGATGCGAGAGCTTGTGTCAATATCAGCTCTGGCTGCTCTCTTCAGGATCGACAGCAGTGCGTCGATGATAATACTGGTGGTAGCGTTTCTCGCTCATCTTGCCATTTTGAAGCACTGTCCGC
This sequence comes from Leptographium lundbergii, assembly GCA_001455505.1. Taxonomy (NCBI): domain Eukaryota; kingdom Fungi; phylum Ascomycota; class Sordariomycetes; order Ophiostomatales; family Ophiostomataceae; genus Leptographium; species Leptographium lundbergii. The sequence goes on from LDEF01000048.1 coordinate 2,522, forward strand.
TCTCAGACCGCCCAGTGCAGCCTCGCCTGGTATGGAGCAAAGACGACTTGTCCATTGTCGAAGCGTACTGCGAGCTCTCACGGAGGGTCTTGGCGGAACGCCCTTGGGAAACGGCCGCGGATTCCACCTCGACCTCCGTAGTTTGGGATGCATACGATCTCGTGGACGGGTAACTGTGGCTGGCAGTCCTGAAAGGTCAAATCGACGTGCCGAACCAGACCAAGATGGCTTCCGACTTTTGTGGCCTGGCCGCGCGTCTCTCGGCATTTTGTGGCGTCGACTTGCAGGATTATCTGCCCCGTTTCCTAAGTATCTCCTCGTCGCTGGTAACGACGTCTCTCACAGTGCCATCTACCGTCGTCGCTGGTTCCATCCTTCCGTTTCAGCACCCGGACTTTGATGACTTTCTAAGAGATGTTGCCGTGCCGGTAGATTGGAATGCCGAACAAGCTCTGGCTAGCAGCCAGAATTCGTCTCTGGTTTCACAAGAGGAGACACATTGGCACAATACCAAGAAGCTGGCAACAACAAAAATACAAAAACCGGACCCCAGGCTAACGTTTCATCTGCACCGACGCAACCAGCGTTTCATGACGCAGATTCGAGACTATGCTGCCAGCTTGACCAATGCGACCGGGAAGATTCTTGACCGCGAGACCATCGTCACAGCGGTACCTCCCAAGAAGCCACAAGCGGTGGTACAGAAGGGTACCAAGGGAAAATCTGCGGAAAGAAAGGCGGTGACGAACCACAAGAATGTGGCACAAGAATACCAAAAAGCCAAGCAGGTCCCGGAAATTGTCAGGAGATGGCGCTCCGCCTACGAGAGCCTGCAGAAGGAAAAAGATTACCTCAAGCAGTATGAGGCGGCCACGAAGTACTTTCAGAACCTGTCTCCGCTGAGCCGCGATATTGTTGGTGCCGACGTGGTGCTCCACGTTTGCAATATCCTCGGAAAATGCCTATGCGACAGCAGCAGCAAGTTGACACGTATCGGTGAGATCGCCTCCAAGTGTTCTGTTTTGTTGGTGAAGAGTACATACAGATTGTTGACGCATCACGTTAGGTCCTGATATTACAGCTCTCATATGGGCTCAGATTCACGAGCTGAGCCGACTGTCGCTGTCTGCCGAGGCTGTGCAGATCACCCAGGACCTGTGCAAGGCCGTGGGGGTTCCAGCCGGGCGGCTTTCGGTTCGCACGGACGGTCTCAGAACTCCCCTCGAGTCACGGCCTGCAACGGTGCGTGTGATCAGCAAGCTCATGATGACAGGCAGTGGCAGGCAAATAGCGAATCAGGCGGCCAGCTTCCGGCTCGGATATTGTGGGCCGTATCTGGAGCGAGGCTTCGACTCGCAGCCGGATGCGCGCGTGATAAGCTTTGAGCCGGATGCCTGGCAGCGCAAGGTTCTGGATACGATCGATGAGCGACAGAGCTTGTTTGTGGTGGCGCCAACGTCGGCCGGCAAGACCTTTATCTCCTTCTACGCCATGAAGCAGGTGCTGCAGCAGACCAACGACGGCGTGCTCGTGTATGTGGCGCCAACGAAGGCGCTGGTCAACCAGGTCGCCGCCGAGGTCGAGGCGCGCTTCTCCAAGACGTTTCCGCAGAGCAGCCGTGGTGGACGGTCGGTCTGGGCTATCAAGTCACGTGACTACCGCATCAACAACCCGACGGGCTGCCAGGTGCTGGTGACGGTGCCGCACATGCTGCAGATCCTGCTCATGTCGCCCAGCAGCAGGGCTGGCACTAATCCGTGGCCGCTGCGCCTGCGATGGATCATCTTTGACGAAGTGCACAGCATCGGACAGTCCGACGAGGGCGTCGTGTGGGAGCAGCTGGTGCTGATGGCGCCTTGTCCCATCATTGCGCTGTCGGCCACCGTTGGCAACCCTTTCGCGTTCATGGACTGGCTGAAAGGCTGCGAGGAGGCCAAGGGACGCCAGATCCGCATGGTCATGCACTCTTCGCGGTACTCGGACCTACGCAGCTACATCTGGAAGCCATCGAGCCACTTTAAATTTTCCGGCCTTTCGAAAAAGGATAATCATCGGTGGCCGATTCCTGGCTTGGAGGCTGATGGCTACAACGAGGACACACCCTTTATATTTGTGCATCCGGTGGCCAGTCTGCTAGATCGGTATATATACGCCTTGTTATTTAAGTATTTTGTACTTTGTACTAACTACTTAACAGAAGCAGAGATTCTTTGGACGACATTAGCCTCGAGCCACGAGGGTCTTTGGCTTTGTGGCGCAGCTTGAATAGGCACCAGACTGCAGGCTTTCCACTTGACCCGTCATTGGACCCGGAGGCTTTCTTCTCCTCCCGCGAAGCGGTAAGCAAGCAACAAGCCGTGGCCTGGGAAGCCCAACTGAAATCGGTTCTTTTACGCTGGATGCACGACCATCACTCGCCTTTTCCAGCAGTGCGGAGAGAACTTAGACCAGCAGGCCTCGCAGGTATTCCAGTGAGGTGCTATGGACCAACCAAAGTCCTGGAGCTGCTGACCGACCTGCGCCGACATGGAGCCGTACCGGCACTACTGTTTCTGTACGACCGTACGCTTGTGAGATATCGGCGCATCTGATAGTGAAAGGGCTTGTGGACGCCGAAAATTCGTGGAGGGCAAACGGCTCTGAATGGAAGAAAACCATGACAAGCTTCGAGAAGTATCAGAAATCCAAGACAACAAAGAAGACGCCAAAGATATCGCGCAGTGCAAAGGGAAAAAGAGACAACGATGATGAGGGCACGTCCAAGTTTGAAAGCATGCGCGAGGCTGCCAGCCAGGAAGGCAGCAAGTGGCATAAGTTTGATCCAAACGCACCGCTAGCAGACTTTAGCCTGGCCAACCACACGAAACTTCCTGCGTCGGAACTGGAGAAGCATATCGAAAGTCTCGACGGTGCCGGTGTGAAGCCCTTTCTCCTGGATGGACTCCGCCGCGGTGTCGGTGTGCACCATGCCGGAATGAACCGTCGGTATAGGCAGATGTAGGTTCTCCTTTCATTCAACACCCCCTCCTGTCCTGTCTCTTCTAATTCAATAAACACTAGTGTGGAAATGCTCTTCCGCAAAGGCTTCTTGACGGCCGTCGTGGCCACCGGAACTCTGGCTCTCGGCATCAACATGCCATGCAAGACAGTCGTCTTCACGGGCGACTCGACCTATCTAAACGCCCTCAGCTACCGCCAGGCCGCCGGCCGTGCCGGTCGCCGCGGCTTCGACAACCTGGGCAATGTCGTCTTCTACGACTTTGCGCCCCAGCGCGTCATGGAAGTGTTCTCCTCGCGGCAGCCCGATCTCCGGGGCCACTTCCCGCTTTCGACATCGCTGATCCTGTGCACGTGCATGTTGCTGCACCAGACAGACCGCTGTTCGTTTGCCCGCGAGTGCGTCGTGCGCTCGCTCTTGTCGCAGACGCGCATCTACCTCGGCGGACCGGTCGGACAGGACGCCATCAAGCACCACCTGCGCTTTTCTCTCGAGTATCTGCGCCGCAACCAGCTGCTGTCAGCCCGTGGAGTGCCTCTGAACTTTTCCGGCCTCGTCGGCCACCTCTACTACGCTGAGAACAGCGCGTTTACCTTTAACGCGCTGCTGCAGGGGGGCTACTTCCACCGGCTGTGTGCAGGGTTTGCCGACGGCGCGTCCGACGAAGACGGCGTGCTGCGGGCCATGGTCCTCGTGCTAGCCCACATCTTCTACCGACAGCCCTGTCGGCGGTACCAGGACCAGGCTTGGCTGGCGGCCGTGGTCAAACCGTCGTCGTCCATGGTCCTCCTGCCACCACTTCCATCGGATGCCGCGGCGATCCTGCACGCGAACAACGCCAAGACGCAAATCATCTTCCAGACCTACGTGCAGAGCTACGTTCAACAGCATCTGGCCGACCAGCCCGACCAAACTCTGCCGCTGACCGGCATTTCCGTCGGACCACAAGGCGATCACAACAGCAGCAGAGGCGTCCAGCTGCGGTCGCCCTTTGCGGCTCTGTCGGGCTTCACCGACGACTTCCAGTCGGTGCACGACCTCTGCGACACCGTGCGCGCCGGTGTGTTTCTGGAGGAGGCGTCGGTGCCATACTTGTCTATATCGCCGGAGGATACCGACGGCGTGCCCTTCAACGCCTACATCTACGACTTCTTCCGCCACGGCGACCTGAACGCGCTGAAAAAGGGCAATGGCATCAAGGAAGGGGATGTGTGGTTCTGGCTTCAGGACTTCTGCCTGATTCTGGCGACCATCATCACCAGCCTGACTCTATTTCTGGACCCAGATGCGGTGGCCATGGACGATTTGGGAATGGAGGAGGACATTTGGGGTGACAAGGACGACCAGGATGAACAGGACATGGCCTACGAAGACACGAACATCTAACAGATGTCTTCTGCGGCCACTGGTATCGCGTCCGTCGCGCGTCTGTGGAAGGAGAAGTGGAAGGAGGAAAGGGTGGCCGATTCCTGGGAGGACGAGACGGATTCGGATTCGTCCAGTTCGACCACCACGACAAACTCGTCATCGGTTATCTCCACTAACAGACCCAGGGACATGGATGGCCAGAAGAATCTCCGGGATGTGCTTTCAGCCTTCATAAAACTGAAGACGCAGTTTGATGAAAAGTTCCGCAAGGTCTGGGCGTGATGGATACTGTATTTTGGAGGACTGCCTATGCCCACAAGTATTTGCACATAATACTATCTCGGCTTCTGTGCATAGGCCACATAGCCAGGGAAATAGGCATGCACATTTGGACTACGCCATTCCCGGCGCACAACGGCAGCATACACCGAAATCTCTGCAGGAGTCCAGCCGAGTTGGGTCGCCATTAGGCCTATAAATCCTTCCAGGTCGTTAGCGAAGGTGGCGAAGGTGTACGTGCCGACTTGACGTTGGCGCTCGTCTTTCGGCCAGTCGGACAGTGGAAGCTGAAAGGCATTAGCCGGAAGTAGCTATATAAAAACTTGGCCGCAGGCTTACCCTCAGCAACTTTTCGGTAAGGCCAACGAATCCTGCATCTATAAGACCATTGTGCAGCTTGCCTTCCTTAATAGGATTGAAGGACATTGGAACCCCAAGTTTCTTAATGCCCTCTGTAAAAATGAGGCCCCATTGGGATAGAGCCATGTTGTCGTTCACGCTGCCGTCGTCCGAGTGAACAACGCTGTCGAAGTCGAAGGACTCGATATAACCGCCGGGCTTTAACACCCGAAACGCCTCTTTGAACAGCTTTGTCCAATCCTGGACGCAGCCCGTCAACCACCGCAGGTGTATGTAGTCAACGGAGTTCTCTTCGAATGTCCATGGCCTTGAAAAGTCGTCGATTTGGCTACACGGAGGTTTAGTTAGACGATACTGACATAGGACCAAGCATTCATAGAGAGGGAGAAGACGTACAAGAAAACGTTTGGTGGCACCCATTCCGGCTGGATGGGCGATATATCAGTGCCGATGACCGTCGCCTCTGGATGCATATCTGCAAAATCGCTGACTTCATTAGCCGTCGAGTTCTTTGGAAGCAAGTTTTGGCGGCTAGGTCGTAACAAACATTGCCCAAATGCCAGTTCCCGTACCAATGTCGATTGCTTTCTATCACATAACACTGTGTTAACCGCAGTGCCTTTTCGGTAGGCGTCCTGACTCACGTCAATATGCTCTGGCAGGGGTGCAAGATAGAGCTTGTCATCCAACAGAAGAGTAAGCGCATGGTGCCTGTTCTAAAGTTTAGTACAAAAAGCTTCCAAAACACGTCTGGTACACAGTGTTACCCAATATCCAGTGAGATGTTCTGGCGCTCGTCATTGGGACCCCTGGTCCCGTTAGTCACGGCATTGTAAGATACCCGGTACACAGAGTAAACATACCAATACTGCTCTCCGGAATCATGGTGATACCTACGTCCGTTGATCTGGCGATATTCCATGATACTCGATCTTAGAGAATTCGTAGAGCTGTTCAAGGAATAGCCCATTGCAGAGTCACCGTCATCCTAGAGGCCTTCAGCACAGGTTGTTCTTCTCCCATCTCGCCTTCTCTCGATGGGGGAACCTACTTCATCAGTCTCCAAATCCACCCAGACTTGAGGGGGACGGAGTTGGCTTGGAGATTCTATGGCAGGGCCAGTCGGAGAGGCAGCCATTCCCGTGCCTGGCACTTCTTCTTCCACATTTGTCCGGCCAGCCATGACGTCAACAACAAAACGTCAATGTAGTCACAACGTTGTCGCTAAAAGGCGTCCTTGAAAATTCTTGTTACTACAAAGTAGTTGAGTGAAGTAAAAAGGATTACGAATACTCCATAGATTATGGGGAGGTACGGAGTAGAAAAAACGAATGCAAGTTATACGACAAAAGGTTACCTCGTGAATCATATGTTCCTCCCGCCACTAATTGTTACGTCTTCAGCAAAGAGGGCTTGGCTGTTTAGCGTGCTGCAATGCATTCTGAACTTTTACGGCGAGTAAATATTGTATTGAAGATGCATGCGGGGGACCAGGTTACTCTGTCGGATCCGTGCGACGGACATAGAGACACAGCACCCTTGCAGCCACACTCCTTAACAAGGAAGGCAGTTTGTCGACCTTGCACGCACACAGGGGCCATTGCAAGATCAGAGGGCTTTTACGCAAATTATTTGTTAGCCTACCACTTCCCATTGGTGCAAATTTACAACTACTATGTACGGAGTAATGAGGAGTCGTATGGATGTAACCTATCGCTCTAGCAGACACGTCATTATTTCTCGGAAACGGATCCGCCTTCCCGCCGTCGAATGGGTGTGGATTTCTGACAGGCCAGGCTGCATAGGTGGTCTAAGCAGGTCCACCACTCCCCAGTATAGAGTACGAGGACACGTACTACGAGTACGAGTCAGCCCGTCTGCGATGAGCAGTCAACCTATGTCGTCCGAAATCTATGCACCTACGGAATATAGTCACGAGATGTCCATTGGGCCTTTCACCTTCTGCAGAGAGTGAAACTCGAATGAGTGGATTAACGAACGTACCTTGCCATAGAAAACGTACAAATCTAGCGGGGTGCTACCCAGCAGAAGTCACAGGGGCATGCTTGGTGGCCGGCCAATAAGAGAGCTACTGTCTGAGGTACATAGTAAGGACGACGATTCTGTATGGCCATTGTTGGATTCAACGCAACCAGGATGTGTGGCGTTCGCGGCTCTGGCCCGCCTCTTATCTGCATGCGGTCCTCCTTCAATTTTTCGCGGAGATCATACCATTTAGGGTACGGAGTACTAACCACGTATATGGATTAGAGAATACTCCGTACCGGGTTCCGAATAGAAGCCATGTCTACTGGGGCACGTCCACTATTCCCTACAGAGATCCCGCAAATCCCCACAACACTATGTCCAGACGCAATTTTGAGAATGTGAATCGTTGTATGCCAATACTAGTACAAAACAGGTTGTTATGTATGGTTGCTTACTTCTTTATTTTTGTCCTTTTTCTTTGCCTTGCCATTTTCCGACGTTGCAGAAGCAGGCCTCTAGGGCGGCCGCATAACTGCTTCCATGTGTAATTATCAACGTATCAGACTCAAAAACGTTGTCGAATGCATGAGTCGGCGACTCTTCGCTATCCACAGGCTCAATGTAACCACGGCACGGATACAACCTAGGCATTGGAGCAGAAGACTGTTGTAAGTTATGTCTACGGAGTATAGATACAAATGTGATAAGGCATGGCACGGATGTCCTGGCCAAAACAAGAAGAGCAAATCAGGAGTGATAAAGCAGATAATAAAGAGACAAGAAAAAAATCATGCAAGGCTAGAAGTTTTAATACGTGAAGGGATTGGAACTGATATTTGCAGCTAAACTAACTTTCTTTATTTTTTGAGGATATTATATTTAAGAGTAATAAGAGTAAGACTAAAAAGTCAAAATGTATAGCCCTGAATTTTTTTAGCGGATAAAAATGTGAGCTCTTTGGCACACTTGATCCCGATGAAGATGGAACGGTTGTATTAGATAATCTTTGACTTCACAGCCTCCTGCATAAGCGGACTCGATCACCCTGTCACGTTCTATAGAAAGGTAACGTCCACGTTTATCAGCCCTCTTGCAGAAGCCACCCTGTCTACAATGCAAAAGTCATGAGAAGAAACTACAAAAAGAAGAAACTAGCTTCTTAAAAGAACGAGCGGCTGCGTCGTCGAATCAATAGGAGGTAGTGCCGCAGGAGTTTGATTGCCTGGACAGAGAGTATTACTGCTGGGTTTACGCCAGCTCTGCATATGCTTTCACACACAAAAGTAATAGTATTTATCACTTGTTCCCTACAAGCTACGGGCTATTATACTAAATGCTCGAAGCCATTAGCTAGACGCTTTTTCTTTAGACTAATGAAGTCAATCGTCCGTCCTGTCCTGTTTCCCTGCCCTTGCCAGCACTTCTCACAGTTGGCTCGAGTGGAAACACCGATTTCTCCGGGGTCATGCCGGCGTAAAGGTGGTCCCAGCGGTCTTTTAGTGCCTCTGGCGTTGGCCATGCGTAATCTGGATCACGAAGCCAAAGACGAACCAGGTGGCGCCTGATGATAAACAGCTGTTAATAAAAGGCAGAGTGAAAATGTAGCCGTGAGCTATGGGGAAAGATAGCTGGCCACGAAGAGCAAAAAACGTACTGCTTCTCAGGAGAGTCTGTAAAGGCACCCCGAGCATGGAAGATGCTCAAGTTGTTGACATACTGTATGTCGCCCTGGTGGAAGTTGAGGGCCACCGCGTTTCGCTCCGCCGTGAAGTGGAGAGCGTCGAGCGCCTCCGCCTGCGCCTCAGTGATGGGCGGAATGTCCGAAGACCGTGGTAAGCCCCAGTAACCAGTGAACGAACGCCGAGCGTACTGTATGACCAGGCGAGGATTCTCGGTCGTTGGGGACGAGGGATCGTTCTTAAAGCTGCCCACTGCAGTCGATATCGGCACCTGATGCAGCAACGGCCTCAGGACAAACTTGCCTGCTGACTTTCCAAACCCATCAAAGGCCCATGGCTCCGCTAGAGTGTTGATGAGGTCGGGTCGCTGCTCAGCCAACTCATTGTAGACGCGATAGCTGCTGGACAGGTAGCTCTCGCCACATTTCGCCGACTCGGCCAGCGCAAACAGGGCGATCACATCGCCAGCGTCGGTATGAAACACCTGCTTCTCAGTCGTGTAGGCAGGCGCACCGATGCTGCCGGCATCCACCCTTCCCGTCAGATCCTTGATGTGTGCGAGTACGACGTCTGCTAGCTTGCCCTGGTACTGCACGTCCTGGCGTCCTCGTAATGGTGCCACGTGAGACGAGATGCCGGCGTAGATGATGATGTTGTCCTCCAAGGTGTGCTCCGTCACTGGCACGCCGCGCACGACCTTGAAGCCGTAACCCTGGTGCAGCTCTCTTGATACATTACGCAGCGTGGCATGTAGATTAGGTAGAGGAAACGTTTCCTGGCTGACAAATCCTAGAGGCTTGCTAAGAGCTACACAGATATAAATAATTAGTAATCTTCAACAGTTCCCTCTATCAATTCCGGCGTGATTACACTTGAAGTGATGCAGCGCACTATGGATCTCCGCAATGTCGTCCGAAGTGAGTACATAGTTCCAGTCGTAGCTCCCAGCGAGGCTGTCGCGGTCCCAAACCAGGTCCGAGCTCAGCTTTTTTGGGAACCCTGCAGGAAGCTCATGGTCAAGCTTTTCCGTCTCTGCTCGCCTCTTCGACCGTTTCGTATACTTTTCTAGATCCGGTGTGTAGGAATATCCGGCTGGCCAGGAGGGCCATGCGAGACTTGAGGTGCGATCACAGCTGCTGCCATATCTGTCTTCCATGTACTTTCCTCGTCGTCTTTTCTGTCCCGTTATTTAGCTGCAGTTGGTGCGGTCTGTTTAAAAGCCCAGGATTTGGTTGACGTCTCGCAATATATACCACATTCCCATTGGGCCGGATGGCACTACCGAAATAGCTGGTGCAATGATGCAATAATTCGATGGCGCAATGAGGGGCATTAGCCATTAGCCAACGGCTTGCCGGCGCCGCACGCCATCGATGCATTCCACTTCGTGATGTGAAAAACACGTGGCAATAGGCAAGGTGGTTTAGCACGCAACTCTTTATGCAGTGGAAGTTATGAAAGCTGGATAGGCTCTTGAGGCACTCTTTACGAGATTTCAAGCAGCCGTCAATATAAATTACTAAATCGCGTAAGCGGTAAGAGAGCTTAAGAAGCTCCATCGACGTATTGTGTTTAGTTGAGAGACCTGCACCAGGACGTCTATTCTCATTCAATTAGGTTAGTTCCCTTATACGGCCGTGTGTCTGCCTATCTAAGTCACATATGACCCGGGTTGATGGTTGGATGCATTGGGCTGTAGTCTGGACTGGGGAATTGTACTGACGGTCCTGTCATTGTGATGTAAAGTGAACAGATTTCGAAATAGTTGGGCATCTGTGTAGCAGAAGAACATATGCCGGTATTTAGATATCTTACAATGTCTATTTTATATGGAAACAAAGATAAATAGCGTATATGAGGAAAATGGCGTATAGATAAGTTAGATCAGAGATCTACCCAAGCAGCTTTCAATGGGGGAAAATGCTACCACAAAAAACCGTCCACATGAGGCAACATGTACACGCGCAACTAGACAATGACTAATATATATACTTTTAGCGGTACATGGCTCCGCACCTGTTCGGTACCCGGCTCTCTTATAAAAGCGGCTTCCCCCCTTTTCTCGAAATATTGCTATTTAGTACCGAAGAGTTTGGTTACTCTTCTTCAAGCTTAGTGATGTAGAAGTAGTATATTCCGGCATCCGGCCAGTCCTTGGCGTCCATAGCTCCCATCAGCACGTTGTCCGAAACGCGACGTAAGGAGTCCATAATGGCAACCGTGTCGTACACCATTGCGGCAGAGACAACTCCCCGAAACTTTACTTCACGCAGCTAAAGAACGGATCAGTTGATTTTCCTATCTCAGTAAAGCTCTGGTGAACTCACTCTTGCATGTCCATACTCGGAAAGCCACTTTCGCTCCCCATTGTCGTCGTAGACCACAACGGGATCGATGTCGTCGACGGAGCGGAACTCTTTTCCTGCCCACTTGAAAGTTTGAAGCAGCTTGTGAACGGGATGGCCAGAGTCAAAGCTGCCTCCCGTCCACTTGCCCGTTATCGATTCTGGAGCAACGGTTGGAAGCTCGTCGAAAACTTGCGCAAGCTCAGACTCCTTGAGAAGCCCGCCAGCTTTGGTGAACTCGTTGAAACGCTGTACGGCACTGTTACAACCAAACGCGTCTATTAGCAACGCATATATTTGAGGCGTGGACTTTCAGTCTCTGAAACTAACGTCATTGTCATCGTGGTGAAAAGTATAATATGATCGAACAAGAGAAGGATCTAAAATGAAAGTGACACAGAAGCTGCAGTATGTCCTCAACTTCTGTATTTATATCCACAACACTTCCGTCAACAGATACGTGGGGTTACTCCGTATTTCCACTCGCGGGCAGCGACATCCACTATCATACCATTTTGTATGTAATCGCGCCGGCAATGCAACACAAAACAGTGGGCAATTTTTTCAGATCTCTGAGAGTGCGCTTTATGGGGTGATATGCGTAGCAATCGAAGTGAGCCGCCGTTCATAATAAAAAGCATTTTGTCAACATAGCACATCTGATCGTCATAAGGCTAAATAGGTCGCAACGGAAAAGATAAGGCTGTGTCGACGGGGATCTGCGAGCTAGATGATCAAGCCTTCATAACAGTGTTTTAGCTGATTAGCAGCCTTGTCCGGAAAGCTTCTCTACGATTCATTGTCAGAAAGGAAAAGCAATGTTCACTAGCACCACGTCAAAATCGCGACATGTTTAGTAATCCCTTGATTTCTGTCAGCAGTTCACGACATGGATGTATAAGAAACAATACCAACCTCTGACTTTCTGGCGAATACTCCTGAAACGTATGTTGCGTTGTATCGTCTCGGATCTGGGTTTCCGTGGGGCCGATTTGTTCCTTAATACGGAGTATAAAGGCTAAACTCAATACAAATTGCTCAACTATCCCGTCTTGTGGAGCCGGGACTTGTTTATCCCTCGCCTGACTTTAGCCTCACGCTCAAGTACGTAATATGTATTCCGGTGGTTTTAAAGACGGCACGATCTCAGTCCCGGTGTCACTAGTTCAATCCAGAGACGAAATTAGGTCTCAAGACGTGACCCCAAGCTTTCATGGCTTTCGTAGCTTAGACCAGTAGATGTCCGCATCCTCCATGACTTTCTTGTACCAGTCATCCAGTGGTCCGACAACGCTAATGTCCTTTTGGCCACCCTTGATGATCTGCTCGCTAGTCCAGTTCATCGTCATGTTCTCCTTGTTAAAGCGGCCCGTCAGATCCAGCAGCTGGTCGTTGGACGCCCCAAAGATGACCCGCCCAATGTTGGCCCAGTAAATCGTGGCCGTGCACATGGCACACGGCTCCCAGGTCGAGTACAGCGTGCACGTCCACAGATACGGCTGCGAGTAGTGGTTTGCAGCCAGCCGTGCCAACGATGCTTCTGCGTGCTCAACATGCGACACGGACTGATGCAGCAAGAGCACCGTCTCGTTGTCGGGGCCGACGAGAATCCCCGCAAACGGCCGCTTTCCGTGCTGTGTGTGCGCTTTGTGCTGCAGCTCCAACACTTTTGTCATGCTCTAACCACACGGAGGACAAAAGGTAAGCCACGCACGTTGGGAAGGCCTGGGATTCCTCGGCTCAAAAGGCTCTTACAGCATCAATCTGAGCCTGGGTAGGCTCCGTACGGGGGGGAAAGAACCCCGTGCTATCTGCTGTAGCCATTTCGGACGTGTGTTGTGTTCTCCAAGTTCAAGACAAGAAATGTCGTCGTCAGAAGAGGCGCTGCGCACACGTAAATGAGAATTAATTGGTCTAAATAACCCATTTTTATCGCGGGCAACGGCGATAGCCGCATCTGCTCTTATCAATACTAATTATTGGTTTTATCTGTAGAGGCTAAAGCCCAAGATCCGTTTTCTACGAGACCCTCTTGACGTGCAGTAGCGCTGGGGTTGTCTAACTCTGGGAGGCCATTTCCGGATATAGGATATACTCAAGGAGATTGCTATAATGATGACAATTTCAAAGTAACAATCAAGTGTCCTCAGCATACCGACTTAAGACAACCGATGTATTAGCAAAAACATTGTCATTGACTCATACTACATATATACAAGAGGGCTTTCCCCTGTCTTGGCTCCAACACGGCCGTCCTCATGCCGTAGCCGGCACGGAAGACAAGGTAGAGGAGGTCTCCTTGGCGTTGCGCTTGGTCTGCAGGGCGGCAAAGTGGCGGTCCATGGCGTTCTTGGTGAACTGGGCGCCGGTGACGGCTGGGTACTTCTTGGCCGGGCCCTGGATGACGGCGTCGGCGCAGGGCTGGTTGAAGAAGGCGATACTGTAGCGCTCGCCGTAAAAGTCACCGGGCTCGCAGGGGGCTTTGACGCGGTGGAAGGTGGACTTGAACCGGTCGTCGGACCAGCTCATGAGGAGGTCGCCGATGTTGCAGACGATGGCGGCTGAGTCGGGCTCGACGCGGGTCCAGGTGTCGCCGAGGCCGAACTCGGTGACGGCCTCGCGGCCGGGGCAGATCTCGAGGCCGCCCTGGCCAGGGCGCTGGAAGAGGAGAGTGAGGAAGCCCCAGTCGGCGTGGGCGCCGGCGCGGTGAAAGATGGCCGGCGGCGTGTCGCTGTCGGGCGTGGGCGGCTCGATGGGAAAGTAGTGCAGCAGGCGGAGGACCGACTGGATGCTGGGCCGGGAGGCATCGTGGAAGGGCAAGAAGTAGTCGTCCTGGAAGCCAAGGCCGCGAGCGAAGCAGATCATCAGCTTCTCAGACAAGGCCTGCAGGCGGTGCATAAAGGCGAGGCAGTCGTCGCGGAAGCCCGGCAGGTGGTCGTCGCCCATCCAGAGGCTGCTGCCCGGGGCCGTGCCGCCGTGGTCCATGTTCTCGCCAAACTGCAGCTGGTAGGACTCCTTGGTGTCGGGAGCCCCGGTGCTCGGCCGGATCTGGTTCATCTTCTCCCAGCCGACGTTGAGCGGGCTCCACGGCACCGTAGCCTTGACGGCGTCGGGCAGGGCGAAGAAGGCGGCCGAGCGGGCAAAGATGACGTCGATCTCGGCGGCCGTAATGTCGTGGTCGACGAGGGCGAAGAAGCCGACATTCTCGGAGGCGTCGCACAGCTCGGCCGTGATCTCGTCGATGCGGGCGTCAAAGTCGCGGAGGGAGATCTGGTCGTGTCAGAAAACCAAGCCGGCAGAAGGGCCGGGGACGGACGGAGAAACATACCCTTGGGATAGGCCGGTCGGCATAGGTCGTTTTGGTGGCCATGTTGACAATGTGGGGTATCGCGATGTGATGACTCAGACGGCGGCTCGTTTGTCTTTTTCTTTGACTATTGCTTCTTTTCCTTCTGCTTCACATCTCCCGGACGCTCGTGGTCTGTTAAATACAAAAGATGGCAAGGCCTGGCAGCTCGTCGGATCGATCTACGGCTGCTTCCGCCTTCAACCTTGGCGAGACAGGTCGATAACCGCCAGATAGTCGCGATTGCTTGGTCTGCTTTCCAGAGGCGGCAGGATCCGACGCCTTATCGCAGGGACATTAGTAACCATTTTATTCCTTTTGTTCGGATTTTATTTTCAGGTCAGGCGGACATTGGCGGAAATAGACACAGCTTCCCCACCCCAGCTGCCAGTCTTCGTTCCCAGACCGGCAGCAGCGAAAGGCGTGCCTTCTGTAGTCGGGGTGCATTGCCTACGGAGTATTGTGCGTCCGCGTTGTCTCTTCACGCAATCGTAGAAGCAGAAGGGATTGGCAAAGATTTTCAACTTCTTCCCGCGAAAAGCTTCACAACCGAGCTCTACGCCGGACGATATTCGGGCGAGGTCTGGAGTTGCAGGCGACCCCACTCGCCAACGCCCATCCCCGGACAAGGGCCAAGCTTTGCTACAACCCCGTTAATCGGCCGCCGCTGTCTGTTTTTCCCAACTTATTCCCGGCTCACAAGAGAGGATCGGCAATTTTCCCGGTATGCCTTCTGCATAGATGGGGGAGAGGGGGTGCTGGACTTCGACATTACTGCTTTCCTGGATCAAACAGCCGAGGTGACCCTGCTCCTGTTCAACCAGAGAGCGTCGTTTCCATCTCTTTTGCCCTCTTTCAGCCATGGCTTCGCCCTTTGTGTCGGAAGGGCCTTCTCAATATGCATCCACCGAGCAGACAGACGAGAGGACGTACGACAAGGAGATGACGACCAACGGGCGAGAGTCTGGTTCCGAGACGGCCACAGACATGCAGATTGAGAAAGAAGACACCGATGACGACGACGATGCCATAGACACACGACCCCCAAATTCAGGCAAGGATGCCTCGGCCCTGGAAATTGAGCGATGGTACCTTACATTCGAGACGTTACTGCCGACAGCCAACACGGTGGCAGCCAAGGCTGGCAGCGATCCCCCGTCAGGAACAGCAGCAGCACCGCCGCCTCCCGATCTGTCGCCCTACTCAGATCCGCACCTGTGGCCCGAGAGCACCAAGAACCTGCTGCTGGCGCTGTCCTGCATCGCGACCTGTCTGACGGCCTACTCGGCCGGCTCCTTCTCGCCGCCGGCCCAACGCATGGCCGACACGTTCAACATGACGCTGACGGAGATGCTGGCCGCCGGCATCACCATGTTCTGCATCGGCTTTGGGTTGGCACCGATGCTGCTGGCGCCACTGTCCGAGACCAACGGCCGCTACCCGGTGTTTGTTGTCAGCGGCATCGTCACGGTGGTCTTCCACATTGTCTGCGGCACGGCACCCAACTACGCGGCCATGCTGATCGCCCGCCTGCTCGTCGGCGCCGGCAACTCGGTCTTCAGCACCATGGTCGGTGGCGTGATCGCTGACATGTGGCACGCGGCTGGACGCAACACTCCCATGGCTCTCTTCAGTGGCTTCGTCATGATCGGCACCGGTCTCGGGCCTCTCATCTCGGCCACCATCACGTACCGCACCACCTTTCCCTACAACGGCCACGACCGGCTCGACGACGACAGCCTGACGGCGCCCTGGCGCTGGGTCTTTTGGCACCAGGCCATCTCCAACTGCGTGCTTGTCGTTTTCCTCACGCTGCTCTTCAAGGAGAGCCGCGGATCGGTGCTGCTCTCGCGTCGGGCTGCTGCCCTCAACCACTGGTACGAGTCGCTCGAGGCGGCCGGGTACTACGGCGTCTGGCTGCCCGAGAGCGCTCGGCCGGACGAATACGGGTCCACCGACATGGCAGCCGAGAAGAAGACGGCCCGGGCGACCATCACGGGCGAGTCTCGCCTCCGCCGCATCCGCTGGCTCGTCAAGGACGACGAGAACCGCACGACGATCCTCCACATGGTGGCCGTGTCGGTGTACCGGCCCTTCCACATGCTCTTCACCGAGCCGGTCGTCTTCTTCTTCTCGCTCTGGGTCTCGTTCTCCTGGGCCGTGCTCTACCTCCAGTTCGGCTCCATCTTCCTCGTGTTTGAAGACGTCTACGGCTGGGACATTGAAAAGGCCGGCCACGCCTTTGCCGCCCTGATCGTCGGCGCCATCCTGGCCACGGCCCTGGGCATCTACCAGGACCGCCTCATCGACCGGCTGATCCCGGCATCTCTGCGTGCCCACCTCGACTTTGACGCGCCCGAGAGCCGGCTCTATGCCGCCTGCATCACCTCGTTCCTGCTGCCGGCCGGCCTCTTCACCTTTGGCTTCTCCGCCCGCTCCGACGTCCACTGGATCTTCCCCATGATCGGCATCGCCCTGGCCACCGGTGGCATCTTTGCCATCTACCTCTCCACGTTCAACTACCTCGCCGACGTCTACCACCGCTTCGCCTCGTCCGCCCTGGCCGCCCAGAGCTTCTGCCGCAACATGATGGGCGGCGTCTTCCCCCTCATTATGCGCCCGCTCTTCCTGAACCTCGGCATCGCCCGCGCCAGCGGCCTGCTGGGCGGCATCGCCATCGGCCTCACGCTCGTGCCCTGGGTCCTGGCCATTTTTGGGGACAAGATCCGCCGGCGCAGCAAATTCGCTATGGTCAGTTCCGGCTTCTTTTTCCCTGGCAGCTTTACTGCTTACTAACATGTCACAGGCCTTGAGCGATCCTTAGGAGACAGACTGGTTCAGAAGCATTTTGCAGCAATTTGATAAGGTTTTATTGGTCTGGGAAGAAACGTGAATATGAGTCTAAAGCATAGCACAAGAGGAGGGAATGATAGACAGATGTAGAGAACAGCACAAAAAAGGCATTGAATATACGGTTGTTATTCCATGTCGTCTGGGCTGATTTCCACCGGACTCTCGTCTTCGAGCTCGTCTCCTTTTCCGGCAGACAGCTTTGTCCTTGCCTCGTCCAGGTCCTTGTCTTCGTCAAAGGCGCTGCTGCTGGTCTCGTCTGGAGCCGCGCTTGTTCCGACATCCCGCTTGGCTGTCTTGGGGTGCAGTTTGGCCAAGACTTTTGGACTGACGGTGCCATCCTCGTCGACGTCCTCCTGGCGCAGGAGTGTGATCTCCACCACCAGGTAGACCTCGTCGGTTGTGCGGTTGCGCAAGACGTACCTGCATTGTCAGTTCTGGGACGAGAAGTAAAGGAGAGGCAGGAAAGAAAGAAAGACAAAGAAGAAGAAGAAGAGAAACCCCACCGTAGGCTCTGGCCGTCCCAGTACTTCATTATGGGCAGGTGGAAACCGGGCAGCCGGAGGGCGAGCTCGCGGAAGTCGAGGTAGGCGTTGAAAAAGTCGAGCCCGTACGACTGGCCGTGTGCCCAGACCCAGCTGGACTTGGCCGCGTCCGTGAGCGCCCACTTCTGGCGAGCGGCCGGGTCGTCGGGGGGGCAGCCGGCGGCGGCGCGCAGGGCGAGGCCGGCCGCGTCGCCGCCCTCGTCGAACCAGAGGCCGCGGTCGTCGTGGGGTGCGGCCGGGCCAACGTGCAGACGGTTGAACGAGCTGAGGGCAGGGCCGTAGAGGTAGGGGCGGTCGGCATAGGCGTCGCCGTCGATGCCGGGGTCGATCCACCAGCGCATGATGCGGAGGGCCGTGTTGAAGCCGGGCGGCAGGTGGTTGCGGATCGGGTGGTCAAAGTCGTTACCCCAGAGGAGGTCATGGCCGGAGATGCCGGTTTCGGGGTTTTCGGGGGGTTCGGTCGTTTCGGGGTTCTCGTCCTTCTCCTTCTCTCTCTCGTCTCTCCCCCTCGACCCCCTCGGCGTAAACACGATCCCGATGCTGTACGTGTCCCCGTTGGCCGCGTGCGGCGCCGCCGCAAAGTACGCGCTCGTCGGCGGCGACGCCCGCGGCAGCCCCCGGTCGTAGCCGTGGATGCGCACGCAGAGCGCAATGTCGGCGGCCGCGCCCTGCAGCCGGACCGGCCGCGGCTCGTTGACCGGCACCTCGACGTGCGTGGCCCGGTCGTACGACGTGCCGGCTGTGACACGCAGCAGAAAGCCGTCGGCGCTCGTGGAGGCGGTCATGGCTGATGGAGAAGGGGTGTGTGAAGAGAGGTGCGAAAAAGAGACAAGAAAAAGAAAACTAGAATGGAAAAAGGACGCTCGATGGCATGTCAAGATTGCGCCAAATCCCAGAAACTCATTGACGTCATGGCAGCCCACCAGTGGACCCTCCAACGAGCCTTACTCACCATCCGCACGACGTCGACAAGACGGCAGAGCATCCTCTCACGACCAATTGGTTGGAAAAGAAGAAAAAGAGTCGCATCCCGGAATTTCCAAATCAATTTCGCCGGGAGGACAGTGCAGCTACCCTACGTACGTGGAAGGAGCGAGCGACCCGCGATCAAGATTACAAAGCACACTCCTTGATTTAATGTACGGTGTAATCCGTACATATCGGTGTTTGCCATAGTGATAAAATGCAAACCATTACCAGGATTCGTACGAGATATCTAACTTGCCAGTTGCCCCAAGTAAATGCTGCCCAAGGTGTATCCATGCTGTCCTATCCAACGCTAATTTCGAGTTCCTTTCGTCAATCATTACGGAGTACATTTCAAAAAAAAATATCCGCCTGCCCTTTATATGGCTAACTGCACCAGACCAGATTCAATGCCGCTTACACTGGGCTTGGTGAAAACATCAATATCCACCCGTTTGTAAAACATGACGTGGGCCCATGCAACCCAGTACAGCCCCAGCCAGTCGGGCGTGATCAGAAACAGTCGACAGTCCAAAAACTCATCTGCCGGTTGTCAGCTTGTTCCCAACTCTCTCTTCTCCGTCGACCCACCTACCGTTTCGGTAACCACGATCAGCGACATGACCCTGGCTGTAGATTCCTCGCATGCCGGCGAGAACGGAACCTTCTGCGATGCCCAAGCTGGTGCCGCTATTGTCCGTCGCGCTGAGGTCGTCTGCCACAAAGGTGACTTTTCCGCGAGGCACATTAATGTCGCCGGTCAGCTTGATGGCCTCCAGCTTGCCGCGGTAGATGTGCGCGTTGCGTCGCCGCTCTTCGTACTCGGCCGTCGTCTCACCGTCTCGCTGTGAACCCACCACGTCGGCTTCGTCAAACGGTCTGACGTCGTCGGGCTGGTGAATCAGTACAAGCTCATAGCCGTGCCCGCCGTAGTCCGCCATGAAGATGCCCCGAAACGGCTTGTCGGCTGTGGGCGTGTAGTATACCGAATCGATGGTCGCGAATGTGTCCACCGTGTCAATGGGGTTCCGAAGTTGCCGCATGGGTCGGACAATGTTCTCTTGCAGCCCAACCACAGGACTGTGCACGTTGTCTTCCCACGTGCGAATGTGAAAGGCGTGCTCGGAGAGGTGGGCACGCCTAAACGGCCGGCAGTGGACTCCGTAGTTGTCGTCCTTGTCGTCGTCGTTATAGAGTAGGCTCCCGCCAATCTCAGGGCTGTTGGGGGGCCAATGGTCCATGAGCTCCTCCGGGGGCCGGGACCTGAAATTGTATTCCTGCCTGAATTGCCCCTCAGACAGGACCCGATGCGGCGCCGGGATGCGCGGTGGTGGCGCCAGACAACAGGGGCTGTTTTGCAGGGCCTTTTCCTTTTCGGGAGCCAGGGGTGTGGCGAAGATGAGTCTTCGGTGGAACAGTCCTCCGTCATTGGGCCGGCCCTGCAGCACGACGGGGAGGTCGCGGAGCCATCGACTCTGCCGGCGGGGCAACGCACGTCCCTCGTCCGTCGTCGGCGCGTGTAGCAAGCGCAAACGGCGAAGCCGATCGTTGGCGTCCAGCACGATCGTCGGCTGCTCGACAAACAGCTTCAGATTCGCCGTGTCGGACGGTCTGGAAAAGGATGCCCGGCCGTCCTGCTCGGGATTGTCGGCAGTCCGGGGTACGGGCAGCAGTCGGTAGGCCTCGATGCGTGCCCTGCGAGGCTCGTAGCGGGCAATGAGGACATCGCCCACCCTGTCGTCGCCGCCGAGCCAGATCTTCTTCCGTGGTATGAACCAGCAGGGGTAGTGGGCCACGTAGAGCTCGCGGAAGCTGTCAAAGGGGTCCGGTGAGGCCAGCTTCATGCCCGGCACGCTCTCCTGCACAAAGGCGCGCCACAGGTAGTCGGATGTCGCATAGCGGTACAGCGCCCGGGACGCGCGCGACACGGCAGCAAGATCCAGTGGTGTGAGGTGCTTGAGAATCATGTGCACGATCTCCATCGGTAGAGGCATGTCTTCCCTGTGTTGTCCTGCTTCTGGTCAGACTGCGAATAAACGGCAAACACACGAACACGCAACGCTTTGGCTTCTTACGGGATACATGAACAGGGGCAGCCGACAAAGGCCCCTGTCGGCTGTCGGTGCTGCTTCCAGCCATCGTGTCCGAAAGGAGATCGGGAGGTGGGAAAACGATGGTTCGGCCTGCTGACAGACGCCTGGGGCCCACCACAACAAGGCCGGAAACAACGACCGGACAGCGTCGTGGCCTGCGCATCGTCGCTCCTGCCCGCCAGGCGAGGAATGTGGCGGTGCGGGGTAGCGGTGGCAGGCCCTGTTCAGCCTGCTGGGGACCACAGCCACTAGCCGCCGGGGAGCTGAGCTTCTATTCGTAAGCGTGACAACGCGACCGGAGAGAATCCGTCAACAGCCGCGCCCACGAGAACCGGAACGCCCGCGCCCGACCAGCCAGGATGATGGCCGGTCTTTTGTCCCTGGTGCAGGAGCTGCTGCCCATGATCATCCCGGGGTCGGTGGAGATCACCAGGGCCGACGAGATCCGGCCGGCCTCACCGCTGACCGACGACGACGAACCGACGACGACGATGAGGACGACGACGGAGCCGATCGGTGCCGACGAGGCAGGCGACAAGGCGGATGCATCGGCCCTGGGCAGACAAAGCAGCCCGCCGAACGCGCCGGGCCCGAGCACAGAACCGACAGCCGATACCCCCACCGATGGCAGCTTGCCAGAACGGCCGCTCAGCAAGACGACGAAAACGACGGAAACAGCCAACATCCACCCGGAAAGACCCCAGCCGTCGACGTCCAATACCCCCCCTCCCACCGTCTCTGCCCGTCGTCGCCGCACCGGCGTCTCCATGCGCGATGCCATCGTCCACAAGACCGACCGCATGTGTGCTGTGGTCCTGACGGTGAAGCCGCTGTGTTCTACCGTCGTTTTTCACAATGCAGAGCAAGGTACGCCTTATCGCCCCTTTCCCTTCTCCCGCTGACTCCCGCTGACCTCCCTACAGAGTCCATTGTCTACGCTGTTGCCGGCACCGCCGTCCTGGCAACACTTTCCGAAGAACACGACTCTCACGATGACAGCGACTCGACCGTGCCGCCTCCACCTCCAAGCCGTCACGTGCTCGGCCCCGGAGACTTTGCCTTTATACCTGCCTGGGTCGAGCACCAGGTGTCGAATGAGAGCCCCGACACAGACGTCGTCTGGGTGGTAGTCCGCACAGGTCCCGAGCCTACTGTCGTGCCATTGTCTGAATGGGGTGGCCCTGAAGCCTGATTTAAGGCTGCAGAGCTACAGCTTACAGCGGATGAGGTATGGAAGAGGGAACAACACGTGCGGGTGCAATCAATTGCCTATCTACTGGGACCGTGCGATCCAGCTCTTCAGCGTCTCCTTCAGATCGTCTTCCTTCAGCCCCAGCAGCGCATTGCCGCTCGTCTTGGGGTCCGGCGCGTGTCCGGCGCCATCCTTGAACTGCCACACGCGCAGCAGCTCGCCAAACGCAGAGAAGTCGCCCTTTGCGAGCTTTTCCTCGCCCAACTTCTGCAGGTCCGCCGTCTTGGTGTGCGAGATGGACCACTTGGCGCCCGTTTCGGCCTCGACAATCTTGAGCACGTCGTTTTGCGACGGCGAAAACGACGCCACCTCAATGTACTGGTTGGCTGTCTTGTCGTCGGCCGTGCCAAAGTGTTCGCCCGCCTGCTTCAGGACGGCAGCGACGGCGCGGCCAACAAACTGCAGGTTGGACGACTGCGACTTCTCGTTGCCCGAATCATAGATCGAGGCAGCCTTGGTCTTGGCGTCGAAGCCACCAAAGCCGTGATCCAGACCCCAGTCGAAGAACAGGCCGGTGGCGATGCCGGTCCAGGTGAAGGCGCCCTTGGACGCGTCTGCCTTCTTGGTGAGGTAGTCGACCGTGCTGACCTTGGCGGCAACGATCTTGCCAATGGGCGTGTCACGTGCCTTGCGGGTGTTGATGCCAAACTCGGACGGGATGAAGCGCTTGACGCCGACGGCAATGGCAGCGTCGACGAGCGGGCTCTGGTTTCCCAAGGCGAGCGAGCCGAGAGTGGACACGACGGCGTCTTGTCCGTTCAGGGCAGCCTTGAGGGAGTCGACAGAGCTGTAGTCGACGGCCTTGATGGCCTTGACGCCGTCCGGGAGAGGCTTCTTGGAGTCGCGGCTGAGAAGCGTGACGGTGAAGCCAGCCTTGACGAGCTCTTCGACGATTGGCGTTCCGATGTTGCCAGTTCCCTGGGCGTATGTTAGTATGCTGAGCGGAAGAGAAGCCAGGAGGGCAGCAACGTACTCCGGCGACGGCTACGTTCTTGATGCCCATGTTCGATGATGTAAATAGTTTCTGTTGCAGGTACAATTAGCGGGTGATAAGAGCGCTCGAATGAGGGGGACAAAGGAGAGGGGCATCCGGAAAGATATAGCCGTCGAATGACATGATATTACAAACCGAGAGCGAAGAAGGCGCCACCGGCAGGCCAGCCGAGCGGAGAAGGAGCGGCGGGATCGCCAGGCAGAGGCACGCAACAGCCGCGCTCCAGAACAGGCGAGTCTTTGAGGACGTCATGGCAGGCAGTTCGGGTAGTGGGGATTGCGTCAGCTCTGTTGCGCGGAAGGCGGGATGTTGGGAGGTTCTCGTGGCTGTTGCCCGTTTCAGCTTGCAGCTTTCGGCAAGCTGTTGCTGCCAGCTTGCAGCTACCTGTCCTGATCGGGTTTGCGGGGCGGTACGCTGGAAAGAGTGGCGGAACAGCTGGAAGGCCAGGTACCGATCTGCAGAGCGGATAATTGAAAGAGAGCCTCGTATTGCGAAACGGCCTCGAAAGACGGAAAAATGGCGTGCTTGGCCGCCCAAGACGACAACGGCGATGCGAACGGCGACAGACGCGTCGGATCTAACGGAATCGCAACAGACACAGAAAATCACTCGGCAGCACGCAAGATGGACTCATTCACGGTTACGTGTCGACATATGCACGTCTCGGCATTCCTACAACGTCAGGATGATGGTATACGCCGTCATTCTCTCGGGTCGCCCGCCTCCACGAGACATGGGTGTGAAAATGAAAACAGTCGAATAAAGACGGAAAGTAGTGATGGTAAGAAAAGTGCAACAAGAAAGACGATGCCGCGCCGGGAATCCCTCCGTGCCCTCCCAAGGGCATCGACAAATTCGATTAGTACCAATACATTATTTTATTTTCTTCAGCGGCCGCGTCAGGATCCGGATGTTGTCGAGGAGGCCGTCGACCAGCTCGCGGTAGGCATGCGGCTCGCCGTTGGCGGCGCGTCGGCCCTGCTCGATGACCATCTGGGGAGCGAGTTCGACCTCGAGCTCGTGTTCCTTTTCCTCGCGTTCCATTTTCTGGGGGGTTAGCGTAGGGAGAGAGAGCGGGGGGAGAGGAGAAAAGGAAAGAGGAAAAAGGGACAGAAAGAAAGAAAGAAGAAAGCCCCCCCCAAAAAACTCACATTCGGTCCCGGCACCTTGTACGTCACCTGCGTCAGGTCGATCTGGTAGTGGCTATGCGTGTAGCTGAGCCGGTCCTTCTCGCGGTCAGGCTGCCGCTCGCGGCCGCTGGCCGCCGCCAGCCGCTCGACCTCCTCGACCGGGCCCTCCCAGGCCATCTCCAGGTTGACGCTGAGGCGGCAGTCCAGCGGCGAGTCGGGAAAGTGGATGTTGAGGTCGCCGATGCGGGCCTTGACAATCTTGGCCAGCACCTGCTGCGTCACCTTGTCGTACGTGATGCGCACGCGCACGCCGTGGCGCCGCTGCAGCAGGTTGCGCACGCAGGCCGGCAGCCGCTCCTGCAGGTCCAGCGGCAGCTCGTAGAACCGGTCAATCTCGCGCCGGTGCTTGTAGACCAGCGGGACGCGCGCCTTGGCTGGCGTGCTGGCCGGCCGCTGGCTGCTGTTCGTCTCCTGCACCAGCTGGTTGAGGTACTCGTTGTACGTCCGGTGTTGGGCCTCGGTCATGCTGCTCCGAAACGTCAGCCGCCCCGTGTCCTCCAGGAGGCACTCGGACGCCACCGGAAACGCCACCCGCTCGTTGGTGTCCTTGCTGATCAGCGTGCCCAGCTTGGCCTCGATCTCAAACTGCACCCCCAGGCCCTGGATCTCGGCCAGGCTCGGGTTCTTGACCACGTTGAAGAAGAGGAAGTTGGCCACCTTTTGTGACATCTCCTCGTTTGGCTTCTCGCCCGTGATCGACTCCTCCCACGGGCCCAGCAGCCCGGCCGTCGTCGTGGCTGGTGCCGCTGTCGTGGCCGTGGCAGCTGGTTCGGCTGCTGCTGCTACTGCTGCCGGCAGATCGGGCGCCCCCGTCACCGACGACCGCAGTGCTTCCGGCGACGCGTGCCGCGACGTGTGGCGGCTCGCATGCGAGCTGGACGACGCATTCTCTGACTTTCCGTTGGCGCTGGCCCGCGCCTGTGCCGGCTTGTGCACGATAAAGTTGGGCACGTGCAGCCGGCCGTTGTCATAGCGCTGCGCCCACACCGGCAGCTGCTTGTACCGGTGTTTCTTGACCACCTTTGCGGCCGGGGCTGCGTTTGGTGCTGGCACTGGCGCTGATGCTGCCGCTGGTGCTGTGGCTCGCGGTCGTGATTGTATCGCCGGCGACGTCGTCCAAGGCCGATCGCCGTCCACGCTGCCGTTGGGCTTCTCAAACGGTGCCGCACGCCGCGTGTCTTTCCTCTCCAGCTCGTCCGGGTTCAGATCGCGCTCGTCCATCTTCCGCTTGGCCGTCTGGCCGTTGGGAGGGCGGTCCACGTCCATGGCCGACGAAGCTGGCGCCGGTCCCGGTAGTGCGAGGGGGTGTGCCGGAGGCTGAGGTTGTGCTCGGACGGGAATGGGTGTGGGAGCCGGTGCCATGACCGGTGCCGGTGTCGGTGCCGGGGGCCGTGGCTGCGGTGGCAGCTGGGTCTGGCCTGCGTCGAAGCTGGCCTGTCGTTCGACTCGTTCAGAGTACCCAGGGAGCACGCTGTCAAGACGAGTCTTGGGGCTGACGCTGACACTGCGTCCGCGGTCACTGCGCGACAGCGATCGTCTGCGCGTGTCGGCCGAGACCTGGCCGTACGCGGCTTGGCTGGCAAACGACGACTGGCGGTCCAGTGGCAGCTGATGTGGGGCCGGCGAAGGATGTGATACTCGAGGTGATACGTGGGGGGGCAGATGTTGGTTGGCCGGCTGGGGGGACTGGTAGGGAAAGTAGGATACCGATGACAGGCGCTGCTGGAGCGGGCTGGCAGGCAACGGCTGCTGTTGTTGCTGTTGTTGTAGTAGCTGCTGTTGTTGCTGTTGTAGTAACATCTGTTGTTGCTGTTGTTGTTGCTGTTGTTGTAGCTGCTGAGGATAGCCAGGTCCGGCAGACGGCGCCCGTTGTTGGGCGGCAGACAAGGGCGGCCCGAGCGGCGTGGGAGGCTGCTGCTGGTACTGTTGCGGCAACGGGGGACGTTGGGCGACGACCGGGCTGGCTTGGCCGTAGGGCGGGCCAAAAGGCTGCTGTTGTGCAGCAGGTGGCGGGTGAGGAGGGTGCTGGCTCTGGGCCGAGGTTGGGGTGGGAGTGGAATGGGTGGACTGCGACCGCTGGTGCTGGTGGATGTAGGCGTGCTGACCGCCGGACGGACCGATAGGGGGCGTCTGTGGCATCGGTGGCTGGCCCCCCTGCATGTACGCGTTGGTGCCTGGGGGGCCTGGCATGCCCACCGGGCCCGCCGACTGGGGATAGTCACGCGACGGAAAGCTGTTTTGGTTTGCGCCGGGCGGATACGGGTGCTGCACAGGGCTGACGGCCGACGGCGGCTGGCTGGCCGGAAACGGATATGCGCTGCCGACCGACGAGCTGCTGGGCGTGTGGCGATAGGGCGAAGGGCCCGAAAGGCTGGCGCTGCTGGGCGAGCGAAGGTCGGCGGAGGCGTGCGTCTGCAGCGGCGGCGGCACCGGCCGCGTGCCGTAGGGTCCGGGCGCCGAGCCGCCAGGCGTGGTCGAGGGGGAGGCGTAGGCCGAGGGCGTGTGCAGGTTGGCGGCTGCGTATTCGAGTGTGGATAATGCCCTTCCGGGCGACGCGTGCATGGAGCCGTAGTCGCGGAACGGCGAGGGGCCCGTCTGCACCGGCGTCGACGGCGGGCCCTGTTGGGGAGCGTGCTGTTGGGGAGCGTGCTGTTGCTGTAGCTGTTGCTGCTGTTGCTGCTGTTGCTGCTGCTGCTGCTGCGGTGGTTGTTCCCGCGGATTGCCCGTGCCATCGTCGTTGGAGTTGAGCAGCGACCGGAGGTTCATCATGGTGAGTGCGTGGTCGTCGTTTGGCCGACAGCCCCCCTCCCGTGCGAGGCAGCAGAATGGGCGGGTCGCCGCCGTTGGGACGCGCGCGTCTGGAGATTAATGCAGGTGTCGAAACAGCTTCGGTAAGCGTAGTTGGTGGGCCCTCAGGCTGCGCACATGGTCCGCACAGCTGCTCGGATCGGTCGTCGTGGCGATGGCGAGGCCGCGTGCGAGACGGCAGGTGCCGGATGTCCGATGGCAGCGCGTCCGCGCTGCGCCGTTTGCGTCGGCTCAACGGATGGCTCGTCGACGACTCGACGCTTCTTTGTCTCGCTGGCGCTATCCCTCGCCGCCAGATGTTCGCGTCCGCGGCGGCCGGCCAGAAAAGAATCTCGTCGTCGGGGCTGGGCTGGGCGTCGCTTACTGAGATGCCGGGCCGCGCGTCATCCTCGTCCGCGTTGGCGATGGGCAGAATCAAGGGGGATCAAAAGACAAAAAACGGTCATAGAAACAAAATGTCCAAAAACTACGGATTACAATCTGGATTTCGCCTGGCTCCATTAGCTAATACGGCCTTGGCTGCTCAGCGCAAAATTCTGAATCGAGCCCGGCAACTGCTGACTCATCCCCCCGTCCGACCAATCAGCCCCTGCACGAAAATGGCTGCCCGCAGGTGTTAGCGTTTCCCTGGCCCCGACAGCCTTTCTGCTAACACGCCGCCCAGGTCTTCCTGTTACGTGGCCCGCTGCCGTTGACGCCATCTGCTAACAGAGACACATGGCAGCCGGACAGCCTGCACCGCCGGCCGGTACCGTGCATTGTGGCACTGCCAATACCAGACACGAAGACTGCAATTTGTCGTCGCAGCCTCTCATATCGCTCGTGGCTTGCTGCTCGCCTTGTTTTCATAGGCCTGCTCCCGAAAGGACGCGTTGTGCAACGGCCAGCTGAGACGGTACGGAGTACTTGCACGTAAGATACGGAGCAATAAAACGCGTATTCTGTGGATTACGTAAGCCAATCCTGGCCCCGTCACGTGTAGATCCCATCTCACCCTCTTCCGCATCCGCTCTAGCCCCATGGCGTTGCTCCAGCTTCGCTAGGCAGAGCTGTGCCTGACGTGGATTCAATCGCGGTCCCATCGCCTGCTTCGCTCTGCTTCGCTGAATCGACAAACCCTTCCTTTTGTCCACCACCACCACCACGTCGGACTACCAGCGTCAGTATCACCGACAGCTCGGCATCCCACCATCCTTCCACATCAACGCCTTTTTTTCTGTCGTCTTTACGGAAACACCGTTTTTTGTGCTTCTTGCCCTCGTGTCCACATCTCAGCTATTGTGCAGTCATCCTAGCAAGCAAATAAAAAAAGCAACCGCCGCAGACTACCCGCCACCATGCCGGGCCTTATCACAGCCACCGGCGTTCTCGGCTTTCTGTCCGACGAAGAGCCGGAGCTAAAGGTGTTTGCCCTCAACACGCTGAACGACGACATCGACACCGTCTGGACGGAGGTCGCAGGCGCTGTCAGCCAGATGTACGTCCCTCTCTCGCGGCCTGACCCGGCTCTCTCTGCTCTCTAGGCCTGCTCTGACACAGTCCGCAGTGAGTCCCTCTACGAGGATGAGCAGTTCCCCGAGCGCCAGCTGGCGGCCCTGGTCCTGGCCAAGGTGTACTACCACCTCCAGGCCTACAACGAGAGCATGTCATTTGCCCTGGCTGCCGGCGACCTCTTCAAGCTCGACGACCCCAGCGAGTTCGAGGAGACGATCATCTCCAAGTGCATCGACCGCTACATTGCCACGTCCGTGGCCAACCACCAGCCGGCCCTCGACGTCCGTGCCAGCGTGACTCTGCCCTCGATCGAGACGGGCTTCGGTGCGGCCGGCGGCGACGGCTCAAGCCTCATGTCGCCGACCACGCCCTTCTCCCAGTCGACGCTGCCGTCCAAGTCACTCCTCTCGCGCGACTCCGCCGACAACACCATGCTGGACCCGTCGTCGTCGGCCGAGACGAAGGACGGCCGCTCCAGCTCCATCGTGCCGCTCGCCGACCAGGCCACCAAGAAGGCCCTGGACCACATCATCGAGCGCATCTTTGCCAACTGCCTCCGGGAAGGCCGGTACCGCCAGGTGGTCGGCATTGCCGTGGAGGCCAAAAACCTTGAGGTGCTCAGCCGCGTCATCAAGCGGGCCAGCGAGGACAGCAAGACCGCCAAGGGCAAGGCCGTGCAGGACAACGGCCAGGACGCGGCCGACGAGCTGATGGAGTACGTGCTCGGCATCTGCATGGACGTGGTGCAGGAGCGCGGCTTCCGCACCGAGATCCTGCAGCTGATCCTCGTCCTGCTCAACGACATTGCCCACCCGGACTACTTTGCTATTGCCAAGTGCGTGGTCTATCTCAACGCGGACCAGGAGGCGTCGGACCTGCTGCGTAAGCTGGTGGACGAAGACGACACGGAGCTGCGCGTGATCGCATACCAGATTGCCTTTGACATGTACGACAACGGAACGCAGGAGTTTTTGGGCAAGGTGATTGGGGACCTGCCGCGGCGGCCGCCCAAGTCGGACAAGGCCAAGCCGGACGAGGCCAAGCCGAAGAACGGCGAGACAGAGGTGGACGAGGGCGAGTCGGGCGAGTCGGAGCCTCTGTTGCACGAGGAGACGGAGGCGGACAAGTCGGCCGAGAGCGTTGCCGTGGCATACGACAACATCCGCAGCATCCTGGACGGCAGCACGACCATCCGGCTCAACGTGGAGTTCCTCTTCCGCAACAACCGGGCCGACATTAGCATCCTCAACAAGGTGCGCGACAGCCTGGAGGGCCGCAACTCCATCTTCCACACGGCGCTGACGTTTTGCAACGCCTTCATGCACGCGGGCACGACGCACGACAAGTTCTTCCGTGACAACCTGGAGTGGCTGGGCAAGGCGGTCAACTGGTCCAAGTTCACGGCCACGGCAGCGCTGGGCGTGATCCACCGCGGCAACATCACGCAGGCGCGGAAGCTGCTGGAGCCGTACATGCCGCGGCAGGGCACGCTGCAGCAGGGGTCCCCCTTCAGCCAGGGCGGCGCGCTGTATGCGTTTGGGCTGATCCACGCGAACCACGGGTCGGACGCGCTGGAGTACCTCCGCGGCGTGTTCGGGTCGGCCGAGGACGAGGTGATCCAGCACGGCGGCGCGCTGGGGCTGGGCATCGCGGGCATGGCGACAGGCGACGAGGACATTTTCGAGATGCTCAAGACGGTGCTGCTGGGCGACTCGGCGCTGAACGGCGAGGCCGTCGGGCTGGCCATGGGCCTGATCATGCTGGGGACGGGCAACGCGGCGGCGCTGCAGGCCATGTTTGCGTACAGCCACGAGACGTCGCACGAGAAGATCATCCGGGGCTGCGCGCTAGGCATGGCGCTGATCATGTACGGCCAGCAGGAGGGGGCGGACGGGATGATCGAGGCGCTGCTCAACGATCCGGACCCGGCGCTGCGGTACGGTGGCATCTTGACGGTGGCGCTGGCGTACTGCGGGACGAGCAGCAACAAGGCGGTGCGCAAGCTGCTGCACGTGGCAGTCAGCGACGTGAGCGACGACGTGCGGCGGATCGCGGTGATGAGCCTGGGCTTCATCCTGTTCCGCAAGCCGGAGAGCGTGCCGCGGATGGTGGAGCTGCTGTCGGAGTCGTACAACCCGCACGTGCGGTATGGCTCGGCGATGGCGCTGGGGATCTCGTGTGCGGGCACGGGGCTGTACGAGGCGATTGACTTGTTGGAGCCGATGATGAAGGACCCGACCGACTTTGTGCGGCAGGGCGCGCTGGTGGCGCTGTCGATGATCCTGGTGCAGCAGACGGAGGCGCTGAACCCCAAGGTGACGGCGATCCGGAAGACGCTGAAGAAGGTGGTGGGCGACCGGCACGAGGACGCGATGACCAAGTTTGGCGCCGCGCTGGCGCTGGGGATCCTGGACGCGGGCGGGCGCAACTGCACCATCGGGCTGCAGACCCAGACGGGCAACCCGAACATGGCCGGCGTGGTGGGCATGGCCGTGTTCACGCAGTACTGGTACTGGTTCCCGTTTACGCACTTCTTGTCGCTGAGCTTCAGCCCGACGTCGGTGATCGCACTGGACCCGGACCTGGCCATTCCCGACGTGCGGTTCCACTGTGCGTCGCGGCCGAGCCTGTTTGACTACCCGCCGGAGCAGGAGGTCAAGGCCGAGGAGGGTCCGGCGCTGATTGCGACGGCGATCCTGTCGACGACGGCCCAGGCGAAGCGGCGGGCGCAGAAGAAGGAGCGGGCAGCCCGCCGTGAGAGCATGGACGTGGACGCGGTGGTGCCGGCGGTGGCGGCCAGCAGCGGCGGTGACAAGACGACGGCGACGACGACGACGACAACGACGGGCGACGCCGACAAGATGGACGTGGACGACGACAAGACGGCGGCCGGCGAGGACAGCAAGGACGAGGCGGAGGAGGCGATTGACGACAAGAAGGACGAGCCGAAGAAGAAGGCCGAAAAGGAAAAGGTTGGCTACGAGATTGTCAACATGTCGCGGGTGCTGCCGTCGCAGCTGAAGTACATTAGCTTTCCGTCGGGACGGTACAAGCCAGTGAAGCCGGTGAGTGTTTGGTTGTGGTTTTGGTTGTTTGGTTGTCTTTTCACGATTACTGACAAATTAGCCTACTGGTGGCCCTCTTCTGCTGATCGACACGCAAAAAGACGAGCCCAAGACGCTGATCGAGGAGAAGCTGAAGAAGGTGACGATCGAGAAGGCGCCGGTGGCGGGCGCCCACAACACGAGCGGTGGCGGCGGGTCGGGGTCGGGAGGCGGCGGCGTGACGGCCGGCAGCCGCAGTGCGATGCTGCGGGACCTCTCGCAGGCACTGCAGGCGCCTCACGAGCTGCGGGCCATCACGGAGCTGCTGACGCAGAGCGGCGGCATCAACAGCGCCAGCACGGCGAGCCGGGCAGCGGCCGCCCGCAGCGCGGCTCGGCTGTTTGCAGGCGCGCTCAACAGCAGCGATCTCGAAGAGCTGGCGGCCGCGGCGGCCGAAGACGGCAACGGCGGCCTCCATGGCCATCCGGCGGCCGGTGCCAGCAACGAAAGCGGCAGCGGTGCGGCGGCGGCTGCGGGCGTGCTGACGGCTGTTGACGAGGACGGCGACGGCGACGTGGAGGCGCCGGTGCCGGACGACTTTGATTACTTTACCGGGACAGAAGAGGAGGATGAAGAGGAGGAGTAGGGTCTTTCAGAGATTAAAGTCACGTGGAGTTGGAGTAGCTTTTACTCTTGTCACGTGGAGTTGATGGAGTAGCTTTTACTCTTGTCATGTGGAGTTGCGATGGCTTCTGTGAGAGTTAATGGAGCTCATCACGTGGATGTCACTCGTCACTGTACTCTTATTACATGATCAAACTTTTAAGCCTACTTTTCCCTCGTGGAGTTGATGTTGGTCCAACCGCAATGGGTATCCGTTACTCATCACATGGATAATGAATGTCGTCACAGTACTCATATTACATGATCATACTTCTAAGCCTACTTCTCCGTCGTGGCAGTATCCGTTACTCATCACGTGGATGTCACTGTACTCATATCACATGATCATACGCTACTTCCCAAATCCACACCCCTCCGTCGTCCAGCCGCCAACAGTCGGACACACGCGCACGCGGTGCCACGCCGTCGCCAGGTTGCCGCGCACATTGTAGATGCCGTCGTGGCGCTCGGGCTGCGAGTTGTAGGCGGCGTCGATGGCCTTGACGACGATCTCGGCGCAGTCGTGGCCGTGGGGCAGCAGCCGGCCGGCGTACCGCCAGCGCTTCCAGGCCCAGTCGCGCGAGCCGGTGGCGACGATCTGGTTGTCTTCGGCCTCGTCTGGCCGCCGGTCCAGCAGCTCAGCCTGGTCCCACGTGCGGCCGCCGTCCAGGCTGACGTCCACGCGCACAATCTCGCGGCCACCGCCCGAATAGGCATAGCCAGTCACAGCGACAGGCTCAGCGTCACCAGACAGGTCCGACAAGTGCGACAAATGCTCCTTCTGCCACGCCCGCGGGTCGCCTCGCTCGCCGGCCGCTGCCCGGGCGCCGTCGCCCCGCCGCTGCACCTCCGCCTCGTCCAGCCATTGCTGCCCCCCCTGGCGGATGTCCTCGCGGCCAACCCAGACGCCCGTGATGGCGCTCGTCAGCGGCATCTCCTGGATGGCCGGGTACCGGTCCCAGTCGGGCTTGCCGCCCTCGTTGGGCCCAAACAGCTTGTAGTCGCGGCGCTGCCACTGGCTCGGCGACTCCTCGTCGGCCACGACGACGCGCGAGAGCCACTTGACCGACCGCGCCGCCACGTGACCCGGCACCACGGCACGCAGCGGGAAGCCGTGGTCGCGCGGTAGCGGCTCACCGTTCATGGCGAATGCGAGCAGCACGTCGCCGCGGGGGTCGAGGGCGGTCGGCAGCGGGATGCTGGCGGCGTAGGCCTCCATGCCGGCGAGTTGGACGTGTAGCCGGTCGGCCGCCGGGAGGTCCTCCCGCAGCCCAGCGTCTGCCAGCACGTCCCGCAGCAGCACGCCGTCCCAGACGGCATTGCTGATGGCCCCGACGCCCCACTGGAGCCCGTTGGTCTTGGCCACGGCGCGGGTCATGTCGCTGCGCCGGTTGCCCGAGCACTGCAGCACGGCGGTGACGCGGTGATGGCGAAAGCGGCGGCGCAGCTCGTCGACCGTGTACGTGTGGACGCTGCCGTCGGGCAGCTCGACGGCGAGTTCGTGTTGGCTGGCTGTTCTTCCGTCGACCACCGGCACCCACATGTGGTTGCGCACGTAGAAGAGCGCGTTGGCCGTGACAAAGTCGCGGCCGAGCTCGGTGCGCGGCGGCTCCGCGTTGCACGGCTTGGCCGTGTGCGTGAGCAGCCGGCCGTCGCGCACGGGATCGCTGGCAAACGGGTCGGCGATGCCGCCGGCCGCCGGTCTGCCGTCCACGAGATCGGCCGCGTCCACGAGTCCGATCAGGTACTGGGCCAGGATGTCGGCGACGTGCGGCGCCTTGTGGATCGTAAACAGGTCCCAGTACGGGTCGATGGAGCCGCCGGCCGCCTGCAGGATGACCGGGCCGCCCGGATGGGCCGCCACCCAGTCGGTGATGTCGTAGACCTTGTCGCCCGACGTGACCCACGGCATGGCCGACTGGCCGTCGTGCTTGCGGATGTCGGCGAGCCGGTACCGCGGCAGCGACGGGTCGCGGTCATCGCTAGCCGTGCTGTCGGCGGCTGTGCTGTCGGTGTCCTGCCCGTACGGCTCGTCCACTTCGACCGACAGCGGCTGCAGCAGCGCAAAGACGGCCGAGAAAAGGCCCACGCCGGCAAGGAGCGTCAGCCGTGCAGACTCGGGCCCCGAGCCGCCCTTTCGCGTCCGCCGCCGGTCTGTCGTGTCGGCCTGGGCCGAGCGCTGTGCAGCCGCGGTGCAGAAAGGACAGCGTCGCCGGGTGGCCGTCGGGTGGGCGATGCTGGGTGCTCGCCTTGATGGATGGCCAAACAGGCTGGGGCCGTTCCATTCGAGCCACGCTGTCCTCGGGCTGTCGATCCGGCGCAGCGCCGCAGACCGCATGTGAGCCGCAGACCGCGTTACCAACGATGCCGTCGCCATGGTGTCGGCGTGTGCCAGGAAAACGAAGAGATGTCGGGAAAAGCAGAAGGGGACGTTGTGTTCAGGAACGTGGAAACATGGAATAGGACAGCTATGAAGAGCTGCCTAAGCAACCGATCCTAGTTCGAAAGAGGAAGGAGTACAGGACAGAGGTCAGATACGAGGAAGGAGCTGCTGAGGAGAAAAACAAACAGCAGCCGGCAGATACGAGTCAGCCAGCAATTGCGCTGAGAATGTCCCACCGCTGTTGGGAACGTCTGGACAGGCTCATTCTCGCACGGCCAGAGAGCGGAGGCCAACCAGACGGTGCAGTGCAGATGCAGCCCGAATGGCGGTCACCAGCAGAGCGATAAGAAGAGGTGCGTGTCGACGCAAAGGACGGAAAGCGCGCCCGGTCACAAGCCCTTGTCGGAAACCCGACAGCTGCAGCTGGCCTCCTGCATCGGCCTTATGTCAGCACAGGGATCGTTTTTTTTCGATCACGTGAACATGCCCTGACCTTCCGGAAATCGGATCTGGCATCGAAGAGGCCGTCCGATCGCCGACGACGAAACAAACAAGACGTGCTAAGCCGTGGACGGATCGGTCTCGACTAGACAGCCGCCGTGCGGGTCTCGATCCCCGGCGCTGCAGCAAGCTGTCGGTGATGGCACGTGGACGCTCTGCCGGGGCTGCTCGACCGCTCCGAGGCCGATGTGCGGCGACAAGACCGTGCCACTACGACATCTGTACGGCCTGCTAGGCTGGACAGAATTAGCAGACCGAAAAGGCAGGCACGTCTGCAACCGCACCTGCTCGCTCGCAAGCGAAACGCCTGCTGGGCGTCTAACCGGGCAATCTGGGGCCGCCGGCCAATCAGCAGCCCGCCAGCCCGCCAGCCCATAAATAGCTACAGGGGTGTCTTGGCCAGAGTGGGCAAGTGACCCCTGACAGTCGTCCAAATAAGGCAAGAGCAAAGCTCGATGCGCGCGTCTACGAGAGACCAGACGACTGCTCCCTGATCACTGCTCTGCTCCTTGTTCTCC
Organism: Leptographium lundbergii; assembly: GCA_001455505.1. Lineage (NCBI taxonomy): Eukaryota > Fungi > Ascomycota > Sordariomycetes > Ophiostomatales > Ophiostomataceae > Leptographium > Leptographium lundbergii. Next base: position 38,187 of record LDEF01000048.1, read on the forward strand.
CCTCTCCATCCTCTTCCGTCTTCCGTCGTCCATCCTCCACTTCTCGTCGTCCTCTCGTTCCCTCTGCCCGTCATCTGTCTCGTACCAACTGCGCTTCCTTCTGTCATGGGCCCCCTGCTCGTCTGTATGCATCCAATTTGTTTCAAAACAGCCGCCGGCTGTCTGTGGCCCTGTCTATGCTCTGCCGACCTCGTCTGCTGTTCAGAGACGTGTGATTCGATCCAGGATCCGCTTATCCGCCGTTCTGTCTTGTGCATCTCGCTCTGACTTTTTGTCTGGCTGCATCCCTCTGTTCTACCTTGGGTACATCTCCTCTGTCCTGCAGCTGCATATCGGTTCTGCCTGTCTCCCCCCATCGTCTCCTTCACAGAATCCTTCACAGAATTGGCATCCGGCGAAGTCTCGTCTGATGATCCGAATGGCCTCGTCTCTCTCCAGCATGGCACCTCCACTCGTCAATGCGCGGCGCGTGCGGCGCATAACGGCCCTCTGCCCGTCCATCCATCCACCCTGGTGAGGCTGTCTTCCAGCCCGTCTCTGGCCATCCTATTTTTGGTTGGCAAACCTTGCCGCCTCCATGCTACATTGAATGGAGTGCCCCGTTTTCCTTCCCGCTTCCCGCATCTTGCCTCGTCAAGGCCGTGCACGCTGCTCGTGTTTATTTTGGTGTCCACTTTCCTTCCTGCTGGCCCATGTTCTTCTGCACTCGATCCATGGATGCATCGTCAGGACGACAAATGGCAGGCCAAGGTCGCTCTGTCCACGAACCCGTATCTGGTCTCTGCACCTTTCGTCTACTGGACACGGACGTGGCTTTCTCTACCAGTCTCAACTCTGCTGTGGCTGTTCTGCCTTCCTTCTTGCCCCCTGTCTTCGTGCACAGATTCATAAAGCTAGCCGCCCGGCCTAGAAGCACCCTTCCTCTACCCTGGGCCATTTTGGCCTCTTGCCTCTCACCTGTCATATTCCCTCTTCCTCTCTCCCTGGCACCAGTTCATTTCTCTCCCCAGGATCCACCGTGGGCCCGGCCAATCCATGTAGCCGCCCAAGATCTCGAGGCAGACGCCATTCCAGCCACCCTGGCCAGCCAATATCAAAGGCCGCCTGGCTGCCGACTCGCTCCTTCAGATACAGACGATGCACCCGATACGCAAGCCCGGTTTCAAGACGCTGTCGTCTGTCCTGATCGCTTTGCTCTCGCCGTCCCTTTGTTTCAGCCTGCGGAGCTGCATCTCGCCCCAGCAGAGCACCTGCACAGCACCTGCACACCCATTTTCGCCTGTCTCTCGGCCGTCTTCGAGCCTCCCTCTCGCCCACTCGCACTACCGGACCATCCCACTCTCACCCCATACTCTGGTTGTGGCCGAGCATCAGCTGGCTTCTTGGCTTTCTGGCTTTCCGTCCTTGGCCTCCCAGCTCGTCGCTCTTTTTTTATCCACTCTTTTCTCCCCGGCTCCGTGGCTGTCCTTGTCTCACAACCTCTCCCCTGTCTGTCGGGCGGCTGCGTTAAACGCCCTGCCTGGTCCTCACAGCGGCCGAGGCCGCTTCTGTTATAAGAACGAGCCTCCACCGCTCGTGGCCACGGCCGAGTCTGTTTCTTTCTACTTCCTCAGACCATCTTCGGGCCAGAACCTACTGTTTCCGCTTTCCTTCTGTCGTTTTCCTTGTCTTCCCTCTCCTTCTCTCCGTCTTCTTCCTGTCCTCTCATCTCGTCTTCTTCTCTCGTTTCTGCCCGCCCTACAGCCGGCCTCTTCTTATCTGGTCCCTCGTTTGATACGAGCAGACTCGCCGATCGGTCGTGCCGTCTATTTCTGTCTGCCCTGACTCCAATCACTGTCACGGCAACTGTGTCCCGGGCTGCATACACGTGGCATACGATCTACGAACCCGCTTAATTGGTAATTGGCCGCCGTCAGAATTCTTTTTTTTCAACCAATTTCCACCTCATCGACGCATTTTCTTTTCTCTGTCCGGTTGGGCACCTTCAGCTTTGTCATCTCTCCTATTTCCCTACGGCAACGGCAAAAGGGCGGTATAAACGCATATCTCGGCGCATCATCGGCTTGTATCACGCTACGACTTTGTTGACCTCGTTCGAATTCCATCTCCCGTTTCTTCTCCGCCTTTTCGCTGTTCAAAATCTATCTGTCTATCTGTCTTATTTCTGCAGCATGCCACGGCTGAGCCGGACACCCAGCAACAGTTCCAACACGTACAGCCAAACACCGCAAAGCACCATGTCCTACTATCATCACAGTCGGGTGCCGTCGATGTCGGGATCCTACTACGAGCAACAACTGCCCGACAACGCTGCTGCCGGACATTCATTCCAAGATCCGTTTGCCGTGAGCCTGCCGCTGACGATGCCGCCGGCGACGATGGGCATGGGCTCGACCGCGCTGATGGGCGGTACACCGGGAGGCAGTGGAGGGAACAGGGGCGGTGGGACGATGAGCAGCTTCCCGCTGCACCACCCTCGGTCGTCGTCGGGGGCCTGGAGCCCGCAGGACGACGACGCACTGCTACAGGCACGGGCGCGGGGCGAGAACTGGGCTCAGATCCACACGCAGTTCCAGGGGAAGACGGCCAACGCGTGCCGCAAGCGACACGAGCGGTTGATGGAGCGACGCAACGCGGACGACTTTGACACGCGCAAGATGGAGAATATTGCACGGGAGTACATGACGATGCGTCGAGAGATCTGGCAGGGGCTGGCACAGCGGACGGGCGAGAAGTGGACGACGGTGGAGCAGAAGGTAAGTTGGGGGCAGGAGACGGGTCTTTGCGGTCCTTGTTGACGCACGTGCTGACGATGGCTTGGTTGCAGTGTCTGGCCAGCGGACTGAAGAACCTGCAGAGCGCATCCCGGTCGGCCCACCGGCGCGAGCGGCTCGAGTCAGGCTATGTGATGGGAGGAGGCGGAGGAGGCCACGTGTACGAGGACGAGTCTGGCGGCAGCGGTGGGGGGATGAGTCCGGGCGACGACGTGGACGTGGAGCCGATGGGCAGCTCTCCTGGGGGCAGTGTGACGGGCAGCGGCAATCGGTCGGTGGCGAGCAACAGCAGTGGCAGCGGGCGGTCGCTGCAGCCGCACCATGACGGGCTTCAGCTGCAGCCGTCGCAGCCGCGTCGCCACCAGCACAGCAGCAGCGTTGGGGCGCAGCCGCAGCCTCTGCACCACCACCGCATGCACCAGCAGCCGCACATCCACGCGCCTCCGCCGCCACGGGTGACGATGGCTCCGGCCGTGCAGGACGTCGGGTCGCCGGGCGCGTACCAGGACTACTACTCGACCCAGGCCGGCTTCTCGGGTTCGCTCCGGTCGATGGGCGTGGCCCATGCTGCACACCAGCAGCACCAGCAGCATCAGCAGCATCAGCAGCATCAGCAGCATCAGCAGCATCAGCAGCACCACCCGTCGCATCACCAGCAGCACCAGGACGTGAGCCCGTACATGACAGCTACGCATGGCCTTTCGGGTGGCCGGATGTCGGCAGCCGACATGGGAATTGCATCGCTGTTGGACCGGGGTTCGTCACGTGGACCGCTTCAGTAAGGACAGGACATGATACCCGTTCGTTTTGTTTTTGGCTGTTTTTGTTTTTGTTTTTTTGTCCGTTTCATGGCGGCTCTCCCTGCTTGTTTGAATTCGGTGACCATTTGGCGTCTGGAGAGGCATTCGTCGGCGTTGGGGGGTATTTAGGTCGTCAGGAGTTGCCATAATGAAGGATTCGGGGTTTCAAGGCCTGTATCAGACTAGGACAGTGAAAACCCCAGTACACTCCGTACAATTATAGTGCTATTTGCCAGCACTCTCTAGCAGTCACTATTAATGCACATTGAAGGGATGCCCATAAGGCATTACGTAATATGACAATTGCCGATCTCATCCAGCGTCTATCGTACAAGGCACACAAGCTCCCCTTTCTCTTCACTGCCTCGGGGACACGGACAGCTGCTGCTGCTTGTCGTCGTCGGCCGCCCAGACATACTCGTCGTCGTCGTCATACTCGTCGTCCTGGTCGACGCGGTCGGGATGGCCGGCGATGCTGCGCCACACGCGCGCCCACATGCCCTTTTTCTGGAGCAGGGCGAGGACCATGAGGGCGGGCAGGTGCCAGACGCTGGCCCAGAAGAGGGCGCGTGCCGAGCCGCCGTGGCCCTGGAGCTGCCAGAAGCGGACGGCCTCGCGGACGAGCCAGACGTTGACGGGCAGGCTGGTGGCGGCAAAGGACCACTCGGTGATGCCGGCAGCACAGAGGCCGAGGCAGATGGGGATGAAGGCGAGGCTGTAGCGGAGGGCGACGCGGCCGTTGCGGGCGGGATGGACCCAGGCGAGCATGCGGAGGCCGGCGCGCTGGTACTCGGCGCGGACGGACCAGGAGAGGGCCATGAAGTGGGGGAACTGCCAGGCGAAGAGGAGGGCGGCGAGGAGCCATCCACCGGCGCTGGAGCCATCGGGGGCGAAGAGGAGCTCTCGGAACTCGGAGTGAGAGGAGGGTGTTCCAGTGATCCCGGTGGTTCCGGTGGCCGACTCGCCGGCAGCGGCGGCCCAGCCCATCAGCGGCGGGATGGCGCCGACGAGGGCACCGACCCAGGTGTTGGCGGCCGAGAGGCGCTTCATCGGGGTGTAGACGCCGGCGTAGAGGGCAATGTTGGCGGCGCCGAGAAAGGCCACGGTCGGATTGACGCCCAAGTGCAGGGCGGCGACGCCGACGACGGCGCAGGCGACGGCAAAGGCGAGGGCGGCGCGACGGCTGATGAGCAGCCGCACGAGCGGGCGGTTGCGGGTGCGCGACATGCGGGCGTCGGTGTCGGGCTCGTAGAGCATGTTGAGCGCGTTGGCGGCGGCGGAGCAGAGGGTGGTGCCGACGGTGAGGAAGAGGAGCGTCAGGGGCGAGAGCGAGGGCGGCTGCTGGGCGGCGTCGAGCAGCTCGGCCGTCAGAAAGGCCGGGATCGGGTAGAGGGCGTAGGGGGCCATGGCCGAGAGGACGACGAGGACCGTTAGCCGGGGCTTGGCGAGGGCGAGCAGCGAGGAGAAGACACGGCGGGAGGAGCGGTGCGGCTGGGCGGCGGCGACGTCGGAGAGGACGGAGGAGGCATTCTCAAAGAGGTCAGTGGGGGTGGAGGGGGTGGAGTGGAGGGGGTGGAGGGGGTGGTGGGTGTAGTGGATGTGGTGGGTGTGGAAGAGGTGACGGAAGAAGTGGTGATAGTGGTGGATGTGGTGGGAGAACTGGTGATGCCAGTGGTAGGTGCAGCCTGCCGTCGGGCCTGACGTCGTCGATGCGGCGCCAGCTCGGCCGGCCGTCGGGCGAGGCGGTCGAGGATCCCGTTCGAGAGGAAGTAGTTTTGTGCGTCGTCTGCGCTCGTCGTCGTTGCCGTCTCGGCCGTGCTGCCGCTCCTTCGGACGGATGTCCCAGCGGCCGATGGAGGCCGCGCAGCCGCGAACCACGGCCGCACCTGCACCGACGACCGGGTCTGGAACGGGGCCCGCACCACTGCCAGCCAGGCCGGCCGCCTGCACGGCCGTGTCGTCGCCACGGCTACCGGCACCTTCACCGGGCCACAGCCAAAGCCACACAGGCCGATGCGGAGAGAGAGTCGAGCCGGCGGCCGCATTCTGAGAGTTGCCGGCCGCGACAGCGCTGCATCGTCCGCAAGACACAAGACGCCGGAGGGCAGAGCAGGCGAGGGCCGAGGTCAGGTAGTCGGGGCCCGGCGGCGTTGCTCTCGGTCGGTGGGAGCGCAGTCAGCCCATGGCCGGGTTTTCTTGTAATTTTCAATCGGTGCCAGCCACAGTGTGGCGGGCGGGGCGTGCAGCTGGCGCCAGCTGGCGGGGAAATGGAGTCCAGACGGATCTTGCTAGGGACAAAGTCCCAGTACATGGACAACATGGCATGATGCCGATCTGACGACACTCGTCGAGTATGACACTGCGCATGCTCGCCGTCACGGGATCTCGGTCCTCTGTGGAGCGACGCGACATGCTACACGCACGAGGCAGCCTGGACGCTCAGATCGCCCACTGCAGTCGGAGCGGACGCAACTAAGGTACGACCGTGTCCAAACGGCGGCCGGCACCACAGCTGAGCGTATCTTACAAGTCAGGCCATAGCATTGGTCTCGCTAATGCCCCCCAGCAGCAGCTGTGCAAGTGCTACCTTTCCTTGCCCCCGGCATCGCTCGTACTCGTGCAGATACCGAGGTAGTCAGATACGATTGTACAACGATACGCACGGCAGGTTGTCCGTCATGGCACCCTGCAGGTACACCTCCGCAGCCGTGCTCCGTACCAAGCAATGCACGAGTGACAGTCCGGGGTAGCTTGCCGGCTACGGTCCTACAGGCGGGGGCTGGACGTCTTCGGGCTCGTGGTAACCAGACTGCACCTCGTGGCAAGCCACTACACCTCGCCATCCAGACTGCACCTCACCATCCAGCGACCGATAGCAGAGTAAATATAACCTGATAACGCTATTTATAGCCGATTGCCATGCGCAGGATACATGGCAATGTGCAGACATCATATCAGTACTTGAGCTCTTTATCGCGTCCGGATGGGGGACAGGCAGGGATTCCCCACTCCCGATGACCGAAACGGCTTCGGTTGGCCTCTGGCCTGCACCTATCGACGACTATGGACTACTGCCAATGTCTGCCACACTGTTGGATGGGACGATGGGCGTGCGCACGACCACACCCGCGACAGGACGGCGGGTTCCGACCGCCAATGGCCGCGGCATGAAACGATTGCGTGATTTAGAACTGTGAAGATAGCAGTTGGAGATGGGAGCTGGGAGATATGGGAGCTGGCGGTTGGAGTGTTGGAGTGCCGCATTCGTCCTGTGTTGAGCTGAGGTCGTTCCCAAACCGTCTTGTCGTGGAGGGTAGAGATAATGCTGACATGTACGAGAAGAAGAGGTCGGCGTGATATGCCCTCTCCAACTGATAAGACGGCTAAACTGCAGAAAAGGCCGGCTGGCTCCGATACAGCCAATCAGTGCGGCTGGAGGCCAAAGCACATGGGCCGATGCACAGCGTCGCAGCAGATTGCATCTTCATCGTTACCTAACAGGCTGGCAGGTATTACTCGCACGCTGTGCAAATCTCGACAGCAGCGATGTGACGATGGACTCGGCCATGAAGCTGTAGCTGGCTGCAGCATGCAGCCATAACTGGACTGTTGGTGCGCGTAATAACGGAGTCCGATATGCTACCCCCTCCAGGGCTCGGCTACTCCGTCAAGTGGGTCCGTCAGGATGGGTTGGAAAGGGTCGAAGCCATTTTCCAGACAGGGTTCGCGAGCGTTGGACGAGAGCCCGCGAGAGGTGGAAAAAGCGCCTTCACACAAAGCGAAAAATCGTTCTAGAATGCCTTGTGGACCAGGCAGCGAACCGGTTCCGGCAGGCAGTCGCGACACAAAGACGGGCCAACAGGCGGACCCGCAAAAGCGGAACTAGCGCAGAGGGCGGATAAGGTTGGGCGTGCTGATTGGCTACAGGACGATACGGCACCGTTGGGCCAGCAGCAGCGGTTTGGGTTGCGTCTGCCAGAGGCTTCGCATTGCCAATGGGAATTAGTCGGTGGCCGAGCCAGCTCTTGCGGCCTTCCTTATCAGGACTGACGGGCCGTATGCAGCAGGCAGGGCCCCACGCCACCGCGAGGCAGGGCGTCTGGAAAAACAGGCTCACTGGCCCGAGCCTGGATCCACGGCTAGAGGCCCCGGTGCCCTGAGGCCCTGGTCCATCCACCCATGCGGTGCTGGCGTGGTACGGCATGGAGCTTGCCACCGTCGTGCGAGTCGAGCAGAAATGAGATACAGCCGGCGGCGAGAGATTGACTGATAAGCGGCGAGATTGTGCGTAGTACATTGTACGTAGTACATTCTGTAGTACCGGTACGTGGTTGCGGACAGTGCAAATATAAAAAACGGCCAGGATCCAGTTTCTGCATTTGTGCGCCTGTGTGCTTCCCGAGTCCTGTACTGCAGTCCGATCTCTCCTCACGACGAAGACTACCGGCAGGATGAAGAAGCCAGACACGACCGTCCTCAAGCAGAGGTTCACCTCGGTGAAGGCATGGGAGCTGCCGAAGCAGTCGGGGTCTCTGGCACCGCCAGATGTTTACGTGAGTGGGGGAGGTGCAGAGAGACGAAAAAGAGAGAGAAAAAAGACAAGAGGCTGACCGGCCAGTCCAACAAAGACATGGACCCGACGCCCATCGAGGACCAGACCTGGACCGTCTGGAGCATCCTCGCGTACTGGGCCACGGACGTCATCAACCTGGGCACCTGGGAGACGGCCTCGTCCATCGTGTCGGCCGGCCTGTCGTGGCGCGAGGCCATTCCCTGCATGGTGGTCGGCACCTTTTGCGTGGCCATTCCCATGGTGCTCAACGGCGCCATCGGTGCCAAGCTGCACGTGCCCTTTTCCGTCATCACCTCGTCCTCGTTCGGCTACTATCTGCGCTACTTTTGCATCTTCTCGCGCTGCGTCCTGGCCATGTTCTGGCTCGGCATCCAGGGCGCCAACGGCGCCCAGTGCCTAACCGTCATGCTGACGGCCTGGGCCCCGGCCTATGCGCGGATCCCGAACCACCTGTCGGCGTCGTCGGGCATCACGACCATGGGCATGTGCTCGTACTTTCTCTTCTGGATCATCCAGCTGCCGCTGCTGCTGATCAAGCCGACCCACCTGCGCTACGTCTTCCTCGTCAAGATGGTGGCCGCGCCCATCGCCGCCCTGGCCATGCTCGGCTGGTGCGTCCACCGGGCCGGCGGCGGCGGCGAGATCTTCAAGCTGCGCGCCGAGGCCACCGGCTCGTCCTACGCCTGGCTCTGGCTGTCGTGCATGACGTCCGTGACCGGCTCCTGGTCGACGCTTGCCTGCAACATCCCCGACTTCACCCGCTACGCCCGCGACCCCCGCGGCCAGTACTTCCAGCTGCCCTTTATGCCCATCATCTTCACCGTCTGCGGGCTCCTCGGCATCATCACCACGTCGGCCACCAAGGTGTTCACCGGCACGTACCTCTGGAATCCGCTCGACATCATCTCGCTCTGGCTCGACATGGGCCCCGGCGGCCGCTGCGCTGCCTTCTTCGCCGCCCTGGCCTGGTTCATCGCCCAGGTCGGCACCAACATCACGGCCAACTCCATCTCGGCGGCCAACGACCTGACCGTGCTGTTCCCGCGCTGGGTCAACATCCGCCGCGGCTGTGTCATTGCCGCCATCATCTCCGGCTGGGTCATGGTGCCATGGAAGATTCTTAGCTCGGCCACCAAGTTCCTGAGCTTCATGAGCGGCTATTCCGGTGAGTTTTTTTTCTCTTCTTTTTTTTACTTTTTTTTACCTCTTTTCCTTTTCCCTTTTCCTCCCCTTTTTCCCTTTGCTAACTCCAACCCCCAGTCTTCCTCGCTCCCATCGCTGGCATCATGGTCGCCGACTTCTGGCTCATCAAGCGCGGCCACATCGACCTGCCGGCCCTCTACGACCCTCACGGCCGCTACCGCTACTACAAGGGCTGGAACTGGCGCGCCGCCGCCGCCTTCCTCATCCCCGTCGCCCCCCTGCTGCCCGGCCTCGGCGAGAGCATCAGCGGCGACAAGGCCGTCCACATCAGCGCCGGCGCCAAGCACCTCTACACCTTCAACTGGCTCTTCGGCTTCGTCACCTCCATCTGCCTCTACACCCTCTTCAGCCTCGTCTTCCCCGAAAAAGCCTCGCTGCTCAAGGACACCATCTGGGCCAAGGACAGCAGCGCCATCGACGGCGTCTTCGACGCCAGCGACGTCGAGCACAACAGCGACTTTGGCCACAAGACCACCGTCGCCGACAACGCCATGGAGACCAAGGAGGTCTCCATGTGAGCTGCGAGCCGCCCTGTCTTTGTTTTTAGAGTCCTCTTGTTTTGTTGCGTGCTTTCGGAGTAATACGCCCGTGTTCGTATACATGCGCATTGCGTCGTGTCTCTGCCTTCCATATATACATAATCCAGTCGTGTGGTGGCAAGCTGAATAGATACCCAGGGGTCGACATGAATGATTTCCAAGATCGCATCACGTGTTTTAATTCTCCGCCCCTTTCGCTTGCGGCGAATGCACCTCCAACAGGTGACTCTTTGTTCCTTCCCTGCAGGCCACCTTGCATGCAGCCCCCAGCCTGCCCTCCAAGGCGTAAATCCCCAAACACGCATCCCTGTGCAGCCCCGTCCTTTATTGTGTCATTTCCAGAAACGGAAGGCATGTCGACCTACTGCTCACGTGCCCCGTCCTACAATCTGCATCTTGCCTCTCTGTTTGCCAACTGCTTAAAGAACTCATCCAGACAAAGAAGGAACCATCAGCACAGCAAAACCGCCTCGTCCCTGCCATGTTGTGCCGCATTTGGATGGCCTGGGCCTGTCCCAACGCTCTTTCCCGCCTCCCTTTAAGCCTGGACATCCTCTCTTTCTGTCTTCATTGCCAAACCGCCTGAAAACAGTCCTCTATTTCCTGTCTGCATTGCCAAGCTGCCTGTATGCTGCACATCTCTGCTTCTTGCTCCCCTCCGTCTTGGTTGCATCAACGCTCGCCTGTCCCCATGTCGTGGCTGTTTCCCACTCGACTGCGCACCGCTATCGACCCCCAGATGATCGAGCAAGAGTATGACGTTGCTTCCAGCCTCGAACTCTCGCCCTTTGGCATCCCTCTTCATCCGACACCTGTACAGGTCGATCGTCACCGTGCTCAGAAACCCATCAAGAGGCCCGTCAGCCGCCTGTTGACAGCCGAAGATGGCCACGCCCCCCGAAACAACTCGCACGGGGGCCATGCCCGACTTCTCGGAGGGGCTGTAGATGGCAATGTCCATTCCAAATCGACTTTGCCTCTGGAAAAGTGGATTCCTCTCTACGGCTTCCAGGGCATCGTCATGTTTAACATCCACGACAACTACTCCATCGTCGATGCCGTCGTCCGCCTTGCTCCTCAACAGCTGCTGAACTTTGCTTTTTACGAGCAGAAGACGCCCGTAGATGAAAGCGCCCAGGACAAGAACAAACCCGCCTTCACCTGTGAGATCCACGTCGACATCATGACCCAGAACTACTGCCGCAGCAAAATCCGCACCATCTTCGGGCCTGTGGACGCCGAGAAGACCCACGCTCTCTTTGTGTACGCCCGCGACGAGCAGCCGCCACCGCCAGGCCGATGGCAGCCCGGGCCGGCCGACGAAACCGACAGCCACGTTGTCCTCCGCTGCGTCCGCCGAGAGTACAGCGAGCTCCAGGACGTCGCCTATCTGCGGCTGCCCGTCAACGCCACCCACCTGCGCTACAACCAGTACGTCGTCTGGCTCATGGTCGTGGCCCGCATCCTGACGCCCGGCTCCGGCCTGCGGATGCTGCGCCTGGACGATCTGGGCGTCGTGGCCCACAGCTTCGTCGGTATCGACGACAGCGAGCACTCGGATCTGCGCACACACGGCGCCGCCGGCTTCTCACGCTGGTCGTGGCGCGAGCTCGTCCAGGATGCCAGCAACGGCAGCCGCCTCGTCTCGCTGGACGTCATGCCCCTCGATCGCGCCACCCTGGTCGTCATGGTGCCGGGCATGAATCTGGGCGTCCGCGGCCGCAATCAGCCCCGCGTGCTCGTGGGTCTGCACCGCCTCGGCGAACATGCCGGCGACTTTTACGGCTCCCGCAACCGGACCGCCGTGGCCGAGTGCATCAATAGCGTCATCAAAGCCTCCACCACCGCCGCCGAGAGGGACACGCTGCAGTATGTCACCGTCTGGGGCAGCGGCGCCTTTTGGATGTCCGAGGGCGCACCCCTGCACAAGTATCCCCTGGCGCCCCATTGGATCGACTTTCCCACCGACGCCGGCCTGTCGTCGGGCTTCGTCGTCGTTCGGCCTGGCTACCCAACATACACGGCACATGTGCTTGGCCCCCGGGACGGCGCCGATGGTGGGGACAGCAACGGCAGAAATCTAACGCATTTTGAATTTATCATGGACGAGAAGCTAGACGCCTTTCGACAGCGTATGCGAACGACTGGTCTGGGTCATCTGGAGCGGACCTGTTTGCGCATCAGCCAGCAGGACCCAACACGTCCGCAGATCTTTGACACTGCTCGGTTCAAGAAGATGGACGACGATGAGAGGACGCGCAATAACCGCATGGAGTTCAATCTGGAGCCCACGGCGAGCAACGACATGTGGATGTTTATCTGCAGCCAGATTGTCGGGCAGGACATTTATGTCGAGGAAGCCCGTGCCGAAAGTATTCTCCGAGGTAAGTGTATTCTCTTGTTACTAAGATAGCATCATTGGGTGAATAATATGACTGACTCGTTTGTAGATGTCGACCTCAAGACGAACCTCTGGGGTTACCGTTCGACCTATGACAACATGTTTAGCCGCAGCCAACATATCGAGGCCGCCAAAAACATGCCGGCCGCAGCTGCTGCTCTCGTTGCATCGGCTGCTGCACCGGAACCTGCAAGGCAGAAGACGGCTACCAGCTTCTTCCAGAATGCTGCTCAGTGGGGCGGAAATCTCGTCTCAAAGCGAAGGCATCTTGAGCCAAATCCGCTTCTCGGTGGCCAGAATGGCCAGAATGGCACCGTTGGCCACTCGACCTCCTGGAAGATGCCTCTGGAAATGTTCTTGCGAAGCGGTCCCGACGCTCTTCCGTTTGCCGTCGGCCGAGCCGTGGCGACACCCAGCGAGACGACCGCCCTCAACCTCATGGCTGCAGACCTCTACGATCTGGCGCTGCAGCGTGTGGCCCCCTGTCCGTACGCACATGAAGGCTGTCAGTCCTTCTTCGTTGCCGGCCAGACTCAGGTAATCCAGGCCCATATTGCAACCGCCCATCCGCCGCTAAAGCAATGTGCTTTTTGCGACCAGACCTTTACAGTCGCCGACAGCGTCACTGATAAGCTGCAACATCTGGTCAACGCCCACAGGTCCATGTTTGTTCCCAGAGGACAAGCACCACCGCCGCCTCCGCCACCTAATAGACAGCAAGGACGTGCCATAGCAGGTGGAGATGGCGTCAATGTGAACCCTGTTGCTGGCTCTCTTCAAAAAACAGGACAGATTTCCAAGAAGAAGCGACAGGTCGGTGCAGGTCGGCAGATCGACACACCCTACCGGCCGGGACAAGACAGAGACGGATTATCGACGGACGACGACAGCGATGAGGGCAGTGAGCTGACAGGAGGCAGCCGTCTGCGGAAGAGGAAACGCCGAACACAAGACCCGACATACCGGCCGGCCAGAGATGGGGACGGAGATGAAGAGGTGGAGGAAGGGAACAACAGCGCGTCTTCGAAAAGCAAGAAGACGAAGCGAGGAGCGGCCGCTGGCAGTCGGCCGGATCTCTATGATTCGCCGTACCGCCCAGGTCGGAACGGTGGCGTGCTCGATTACTCGGAAGACGCGGACGAAGAACTGAGGAGGTCAGCTGCGCCCGAATCGGGTCGTGATCCGTTTGACCCGACCGGAAAGCGGAAGCGAGTGATCCGAGAGAAGCCGGCGGTGCCCGAGGAGATGCCAGAGACGGTGAGCACAATAACGGCGGAGGAAACGCCAAAGACGGAAAACCCGGAAAAGAAAAAGACGCAAACAACTGAAAAGAAGGGGAAGACAGGTGGGACGGGAAAGCCATTGAAGGGAAGCCGGATCTCGAAGACGGCAAAGACGACAATGGTGGCAGTGGAAAAGCCGAAGACGGCAACCCCCAAAAAGACAAACAAGGCAGAAGCAGCCGGAAAGACGGGGAAAATAGAAGGGACGGGAAACACAACGAGACAAGGCCGGATAAGGAGTCGGGCAAAGATGGCAGGGCCTGTGAAGAAAGCAGATGTGGCAAAGGCAGTAGTAGAACCAGAACCGTCCGAGTTGTCAAAGTCGTCAAAGCAGAGCGAGACTCTGGCTTCTCAGGCGACTCTCAAAGAGGCTGTGCAAGCAGAGGTCACCCCCAGAAGGTCGGGAAGAAAGCGGACGCCGCGACCGCCGCGGGAGTAAGCGAAAATGTGTGGCTTACTCCGTACTGTTTTTGTAATTTCTAGTTAGGAAAGTCGGATGTTTACTCGATATCATGGCGGAAGCAGAAACCTCCACTGAAAAGGGGCCGCCAAGAACAGGTCACATGAGCTGTCCATGTAGCCAATTGAGTCCAAAAAGATGGCAAAAAGTATGATTATGCTCTGTATACGGTAGGTATCAGCCCATGTCGAGTTGGAACGGTTCGTCTTCTCCGGTTTTCAGCGATTGTAAATGTCAGATGTATGTACAAGGTTCCAAGAAATGGTAGTGCTAAAAGATGGATGGAAATGCCCCCCAAAAACAAGCAAATGAAGTGCTGCAGCTATTCCAAAAAGTCCCGCCATCAGGCCCCCGTCGGGTACGTCAGATCAGAAGCAAGCGTCGAGCTCGACGTCGCGTTGAGCGACCAGATGTTGAGCGCGGCTCTCCCGCCACACAGCTGGCCGTCGTCGCCCGAACAGGTGCTGGAGCACTTGGTCTCGTTGACCTGGATGCTGCTGTTGCTCAGGCTGTTGCCGCAGTAGCAGTCGTCCGCGTCCTCGACGCCGAACAGGATGTACGAGTAGCCGCCGCAGAAGTCGGCGCAGTTCTCCTGCGTCATGTTTGTGCTGTTGGTCCTGTTGGACGACAAGGCGTAGCCGGTCTTTAGCTCCGAGTAGCAGCCGATGTACGAGAAGTTGCCCGCCAGCGTCTCTATCGTCGGGGAGGCAATTGCCGAGGACGATGTCGATGTGGAGGTAGAGGAGGTGGAGGAACTGGAGGTGCTCGTTGTAGAAGATGTCGAACTGGAAGCCGGACTGGAGGAACCAGAGGGGCTCGTTGTGCCAGAAGTCAAGCTTGAACTCGAGCTGGAAGTCGAGTTTGCAGATGTCGTCGGCACTGTGGTCGGACCGGCCGCCGTGGCTGCAGCCGTGCTGTTGCTGCCAGTAGTCGCGGCAATGCTGGGCGTCGTTGCGGAATCGACGATAGCCAGCGTCCCGGCCACCTTTGTGGCCGCGGCGCTGGTCGGCGTCGCCGTCGTCAGCGGGCTCGTTGTCGATGTGCTGCTGGACGACGTCGTCGCGGCCGTGGCTGAGTTGAGCTCGTACACGTCCAGTAGGCTGCCGCCACCGCAGTACTCCGTCTTGTTGCCTATGGTCAGGTTAGCAGGGCGCGTTGCAGCGAAAGAGCGAAAATCAGGTCCTTACCATTGCACGTCATGGAGCAAGCCGACGAAGCCTGCAGCGTCGCGTTCACGCTGATCGTGTTGCCACACCAGCACTCGCCACCATACTCCAGGCCGGCAAACGTGTAGCCGGCAGCGGCCGCCAGCTGCAGGCAGTTGGCAACCGTCTCGTTAGTGACCGTCAGCTGGTTAGACAACGCCCGGCTGTTCGAGGGCTCCTTGTAGCAGCCGAGGAAGCTGTAGCCGTCGAGGCCAGGGTTGATGATCGGGGCTGTTGTCGCGGCAGCTGTTGCCTTGCTTGTCGTCGCCGTCGTCGTCGTCAACGTGGCCGTTCGGTTGGTCTTGTAAACGTCCAGGAGCGAGGGGCCACCACAATACTCGGTGGTGTTGCCGTTGCATGTCATCGTGCAAGCCGAGGACGCCTCCAGAGTTGCGTTCACGCTGATCGAGTCGCCGCACCAACACTCGCCACCATACTCCAGACCGGCGTAGATATACCCGGCCGCATAAGCTAGGTTTAGACAGTTAGCCACGGTCTCGTTCGTGACCGTCAACTGGTTTGAAAAGGCGCGTGAGTTTGAAGGTTCGTGGTAGCAGCCCAAGAACGCGTAGCCTTTCAGACCGGGGTTGATGACGGGGCCAGTCGCAGCTGCAGTCGTAGCCACCGGGGTTGTCGTCCCCGATGTTGTCGCAGTAATGGTCGAATTCGTCTTGTAGACATCGAGCAGCGAGGAGCCGCCACAGTACTCGGTCGAGTTTCCGTTGCAGGTCATAGTGCAGGCCGACGTCGATTCGAGCGTGGCGTTGGGACTGAGCGTGTTTCCACTCCAGCACTCTCCGCCGTACTCCAGACCTGCAAAGGTGTAGCCCTGTGCGGCTGCCAGTGCCAGACACACGCCTACCGTCTGGTTGGTGACCGTTAGCTGGTTCGCAAGGGCACGCGAGTTCGAAGGCTCATGGTAGCAGCCAAGGAACGCATAGCCATCTTCACCAGGGTTCGTGACCGGACCGGTGGCAGTTGTTGGTGATGCCGTCGATGTGGCAGTGACCGGGACAGTGCCGTTGCGCTTGTACAGGTTCAGAAGAGACGGGCCACCACAGTATTCCGAAGAGTTGCCTGCAAAGAGAGTTAGCAAATGGCCGGAAGGAAAAGCCGAGGCACAGCAAGACTAACCATTGCAGGCCATGCTGCAGCTCGCCAGAGTCGTCTTGTTCGCGCCGGAATTGAGGCTGTTTCCGACCCAGCACTGGTTGAGTTAGTATGCGTTACACGTGTCTAGGAAGAGCAGGAAAAGCATTGCACAACTCACCTCGCCTCCGTACTCGAGACCAGCATATATGTAGCTGGATGCCGCAGCAAGGGCCAGACAATCATCCACCGTCTCGTTCGCTGTTGTCAGCTGGCCGGCCAAGGCGCGGGCCGTGGACGGCTCCGTGTAGCAGCCAATGCTGGCATAGCCGTCAATTCCGGAGTTCACAACCGGACCGGAGCTGGAGCTGGAGCCAGTAGAAACAGTCGACGCACCTTCCAGGGCGAACAGAGACATGAACGAACCGCCAGCGTCGGTACCAAAGCCGTTGCCACCGCAGATCTGGTTGTTGTTGCCAGAGCAGGCGTAGTTGCAGTCGTTCTCGGTAACCTTGAGGCTGGGAATCGTGTTGCCGGCCCAGCACTCGCGCTGGTATTCCGTCCCGCAGTACTTGTAGCCACCCGCAGCGCAGGCGGCGACGCACATTGCGATCGTGTTGCTGTCGTTGCCGTAGAGCTGCGTCGTCAGCTGGCGGCCTGGGTTGTTGTCCTTGTAGCAGCCCAGGTAGCGGTAGGCGCTGTCGCCGTCGGCCTGCAGAGGCGGCGCCTGTTCCGAGACAGCCCGACAGGAGAACTGGATGAACTGCTTGGTCGTGTCGGGGTCGTTGGTGTTCATCGTCCAGTTGGCCGCGCCCCAGTATGTGTCGCTGTTCCACTGCTCCTTGGGCACAGAGCAGTAGAGGCTGGCTGTCTGGCTCTCGCCCGCACTCAGAATCGTGCCCTCGACGAGGTCCGCGTCGTTGACAGCACCGATGATGCCCGACACGCCAAATGGCGGCTTGGACACCGTAATGGACAGCGGCACCGCGTCCGCACTGCCGTTGTTGGTGACCCGGAACTTGAGCGTCCGAGAGTTGTTCTCGGTCACGTTGCCAAACGTAAAGTTCTGGTTCTTCTCGTATGTAACCCAGCCCAGACCGTCAGGCGTCTGGAATTCCATCAGCCAGACCGGACCAGAGCCGGCATTGCCAACGACAGAGAGCGTCTGGTTCCCACCATCGGAGCCGAAGACGATGAAGAGGCTCGAGTTCCCGCCATCGGTGGGATTGAAGTTGATGCCAATCGTGTTTCCGCCGTTGGCAGCAATCGTGGATGGGACGCCCGAAATGGTAAAGGGGCCAACCTCTGACCCGTTGCCGGACGGCTGCACAAACGGACCTGTTGCGCTCGTTTGAGAGTACTGCACACCGGTAATGGTCAGGGTAGAGTTGCCGTTGTTGCTCAGGACCACTGGCTCGGTGACTCCACCAGGATTGGCTCCGACGACGACGTTTGTAAACGTAAGCTTCTTGGGAGAGAGACCCAGCAGCGGGCCGTTGCTGGTCGCAGTCCCGGTCAGGCGAACCGATGTCTTGCTCGTGAAGCCAGTCGCAGAGTTGTCGGTGGTGATCAGCACGCTGTCAGAGAGGAAGCCGATCTCCGTCGGCTCGAACGAGGCAGTGAACGTGAATGTATCGCCAACAGCCAGCGCCTTCGGCACGGTTGGCAGGTTCGAGATCGAGAAGTCGGTGCTGTTCAGCGCGAACTTTGTGATGCTGGTACCGGTAACCGCCGTGCAGGTAACCGTAGCCGTCTTGGCGGCACTGGCAAGGTCCAGCGAGCCGAACGAGGGCGTGGTGCAGTTCAGCGCCTCGTTGACCGGGCCGCCAAAGCCATAGACGTAGCCCAGAGTGGTGCCCATGTAAACACGGCCATCACCAAAGACGGCACGGGTGAACTTTGTCGTTCCGGGAACGGAGAAGGACTTGATTTCGGTCAAAAGGTCGCCGTTAGGCACGGCATTGTAGATCCGCAGGTTGTTGCCCTGGACGTCACAAGTCCACAAAAGGCCGGTGCCTTCCTGGCCGTCCAGAGACGTCACGGTACCGTGGCTGACACCCAGCGTGAACGCATTGCTCTCGGGGCTGTCGGCCACCTTGACGAATGAAGGGACGCCGGCATCGCACGAGAACTTGAACACGTGGGTCGGGTACTTGATGACGTTGATATAGATGTAGCCGCCCTCTAGAGGATAAACACCGGCACCAGCGTAGACGGAGTTTTCGTTCTGGTACACCTGGATGACATTGTCGCCATTGTCGGTGCCGGTGCGGTAGCCACCGAGGTCGTCCAGGTTGAGGAAGTATGTCTTGCCGCTCTTGCCGGTGATGACGCCCATGTGCGTGATGTCGCCACAGGAGAACTCGCTCGGTAGCAGCTCCAGTGGAGACGTGCCCAGATCCTTGTCCGCGCCATCGAGCGCCTGCTTCTCCTGGGGCATGAAAAAATCAATAATCGACAGGGAGCCGTCGTCGTTCATCGTCATGTGCACAGCCGCCTCCTCGAGGGAGGTGGGCGGATTGCGGCCTTGGACAGGGATCGTGCTCAGCTGCGATGCGTAGCCATTTCCGGTGCCGAAGAACATGGAGCCGCTGTCATCCGAGGCCAGACCACCGCCAGACATCCAGATACCACCGCCAGGGGTCGTGTTCGGGACACCAGCGCCCTCTGTGGCCCAGTTCTCGACAATGGCACCGGTCGTCTTGTCCCAGCCCATGAGCCAGCCGGTAAAGTTGTACTGCACACAGTGCGAGGCGAAACCGGCGTAAATGTACTGGCCAGAGTGCAGCAGGGCTGGCCGTTGGTGCTGGATACCGCCATTGAACGTGCGGACCGGGTTGTTGGTAGCAGCAAGGCCCTCCAGGTCGACCGGGAAGTTGGCACGTTCAGAGAGATCATGCACATCGAGGGCGTGGATGTGGTAGCGGCCGGCCGGCCGACCCTGGGCGACGTTGATGGCCGTTTGGTCGGCGTATGTCTTGGAAGTCAGGTACAAGGTATCCGTGTCCGGGTCGATGACACCGGTGGAGGTGACACCAATGGTCGGGTTGATGTCGACACAGCCATCCAGATCGGCAGTCAGGAAGGGAATGGCCAGGTTCGTCGAGGCAACGATCTTGCCGGTAATCGCGTCCAGCTTGTAGACGTTGTTCTGCGTGGTGGCAAAGTAGACGTATTGGGTCGTCTCGTCAGACGGGGTGTAGACCAATGGCTGAGAGAAGATCTGCTCAGCGTAGCCGCCATAGTCACCGGGCAGTGCCGTCTTGAAGAGCTGGGTGAAGTCGTCTGAGCCAACAACATCAGGGTCCATGTTATGGTTCCTGCGAGAGTCAGTAAGCAGCCAACGCGCACATCACGACATCGTGCCAACCTACGTCTGGTAGCCCGTTCTCGAGTTGTCGCCGCCCCATGTGATGGTATCGGTCGATGCCAGTCCGTTGGCAACACGGACCAGCATGGCCAATGCCGCAACCAGGACGACAGCCATCTTGATAGACGGGGGTGGTTCCTGGAAGGGTGGCGGGGAAGCAAGACGGGTGATATTAAGATACAATTATAAATTAGGAGCTGTAACGAGAGGAAGGAAGCGGAAGCAAAACGAAAGAGAAGCCCAAGTCAGCTATAACGAACGACTGCTGGGCGAGGACGTCTGGGTGGGACGGGAGACAGAGAATGGGGAGAGCTCAGCACGATGTCGGGAGAGGGTCCAAAAGTCTTTTTATTCGGCCTGTGCCATGCAGTCTCCGCACTCCATGCTTCGATGGATCTCCCGCAAGCTGCAGCGCCAGAGGTTGGCTGGCCTGGCAGCTAGGATCCAGCGGGCTGGGCACGCAAAAAAGGTACAGCGCACAAGTAGTCTGGTACCTGCGATGTGATCAGCCCCGTTAGCCGTGCTAAAACAGTAGAACAGCAGGCAAAAGTACTCCTTACTCGTATCGAACCCGTACTTGCATACGAGTATAGCGAAGCTAGACTAGCAAGGAAATTGGGACCAAAAACGGAGACCCCTGCACGCACATGGGATAATAGGGCCAATGGGAAGCCCGACGCCCCTGGGTGAGGCTGCTACTCCGTAAGAGGAGGAGGGGGGTTAGCCTGCATCCTCAAAGGGGAGGTGGAGATGGGCCAAGTGGCCCGCTAGGCCGTGTTGGACGATCCTCTGCAAGAGTCTATTGCTCACCGATGCCGAGCTAGCTGGCGTTCGTTGCCACTGGGTCAGACTTTTAGCAGTGCACTTCGGGAGCCAGCCACTGGTTTTGCCCGACCATTTTGGTTTGGGGGTTGCTTTTTTCTTCCGTACGAGTGTGTGTCCTGCAGGTCCTTGTGCCGGCTACATGCAACCGTGCGGACATACAGATCAGTCTGGTAGTTGTGGCTGGGCGTGGCTGGTTGTTTCTCAGGAATAGCACCGGCAAGGTGGCATGATCTGCCCCCTGGTATTGCTCAAGTCAAGACTCTGGTGTACGGAGTACTCCGTAGGGCGCGAGAGTGCTAGTGCGAGCCAGGCCAATCTCGACGTCGGCACGTTTCAGCGTGGCGACCTGTTACTGGAGGCACGGGGGCAGTGTCCACAGCGCTCTCGTCGGTTTGGCGTGCTGACACAACGGTCTCGTCGCTTTGGCGACCGAGTGAGCACGGGGCCAGCAGGTCGCCCGGTGAGGCGTGCCGGGCCCAATAAGACGGCAATAGTGTTGTCTGTTGGCGAGGATGTGGCTGGCGCCGGCCAACAGGTCCTTTGCCAAGACGTGTCATGCGGCTTTGTCGTCCCAAGTACAGATTAAGGTAGATAGTATCTCAATATGGCTGCAAAGGGCTTGTCGGGACTTTCTGAAGTTAGCGTGAACGGTCGTCGGTAGTCAGTGGCCGCCAGGCTGTGCGTGGTGGTGGTGATGGTGGTGGTGCCGCGTCGCGGCTTTGGCATCGACAGGTCCATTCGGGCTGGAATCTCCTGGAGAAACCGAAACGGGATGCCCTTATCACTGCATGCATACGACGTCCGGCGAGAGCATACGACGTACGAGACTACGGAGAAGCCAGGTCAAGCCACGGATGCAAGACACCCCTAGTCCAGAGAGGAAGGAGCACTTTTGCCGTACGGGGAAGCTGCGAACTGGTCATTTTGCCAGATGGCGTCGACTGTACCACTGACCACTGCTTTGTGGCCCAGAGGGCAGGGGCGTCCCGAGCGTGGCTGCTCGTTTAAATTTGCGGATACTGGCTTCCGATGCCTTCCTCTTTCGAACCTTATCGTATAGTAGTACGTCGTACTCTGAAATTACGTAGAAAGGAATACAGGCACCAACCACGAGGCTGGTCAGTCACTACTGTATGCACGAGTACCTAAATTTGCGAGACGCAGGCACAGTCCTCGAAAGTGCTTGCCAAGACATAACGGGAGAGGGCCCGGGTACCGGAACTGGCAGTCGAGCAGACAGCTCCCCTGCTCGACACAGGACCACCTTTGTACGACGCGATGCACCCATTAAGAAACAGCGAGAAGCTGAAAAGCTGGTACATACATCTGGATCGGGGTACATGGTACTCCGTACACACTTTATCAATGCGCGCAGCAACCACCGGGACTCGCTGCGCCAATGGCCAGAGCCGGGATTGTGCAGGGGACTGTTGACAGCAGAGGACAAAAAAAGAATTGTTGAGCGCTGACACCGGCCGAAAAGAGGATATACATACATACTTCCCGTCGATAAATTGATCAAATGATCTGAGGAAAATAAAGGAAAGTAATTGGCCAAATCAATGCGAAACCTGCAGCTGTGCCGAAGGCTGCATGAAAAAGCTCGTATTTGCCGCCTGCAGATAAGCACACAGCAATCCTTTCAGGCCGGCTGGCCGCCAGCGGATGCAAACGCAAAAAGCAGGGGGCAGGCCACAAGAGTCCGCCCGTTCCCTGTTTTCCGTCGCCCTCTCGTTCCTTTTGTCCCACCCGGCAGACCATCTGCGATGGGGCGATGATGTGGGTGAGACTTCCGCGCTGTCCGGGGAAGACCAACACCTGCTGGCCAGAGCACCAGCCACCTACGTCGTACGCCAGCCCAGCAACGAGACAGCAATCGTCGCTGTTGGCGGAGTTCTGGCGGACGCTTTTGCCCAAACTCGACCTTTCAGCTCGTCTTCACGACCGGCATCTTCTTGTTTCGGCACCAGCACCAGCGATTCGATAGTGCTACTGCGTACGAGTCATGCCCGGAACCTCGTCCGGTCAATGGTTTTTTTCGGGGCATTCTGACACAGTGGGTCGGTCGTCTTGGACTTACCAACGGTCTGTTGCAAAACAGAAAGAAAAGAAGGTAGCGCCAATGCACTGCCCTCCATTGGCACAAGCAGGAATACGAGCAAGTTTGCTGCGGCTGAGCAGCAGATGACGAAGAGTGGCGAAAGACCAGCTCTAATCGGACTACGCATCTACATACCACATTACACTTGGCGATGCCGGTGAGATGGCATTGTGATGTGACCTACAAGCAAAACGCAAATGAATACTCTGTCATATCAGAATTAAGGGGCAGAATCGGGGTAGCGCTATGGCCTGGGAAATTTTGTGCACGGATCAGAACCGTTTTATAATTGATATTGTACGGAGTAGAGTGCAGTTCGCTAAGACTGTCAATAGAGAGAGCCACCATCCATCCCACCATGATGCAACCAACAGCACAACATCATACTCCAACAGAAAAGCCAAAGGGCAGGAACAAAGGTAGGGAGAGGAACCAATAGCGCGTAAGATTAAACAACGCGGGCAAAATAGAGTGGCTGGCCGCAACCGGCAAAAGGAAGCAAAGGGGAAATCAAACAGGGAAATCAAATGAGATCATGGAGAAGTCAAAGGAAACCCAGCGGCGAAAAAAGAAGCGCACACTTCAGGACGCCGGAAATACAAGACGCGGTCCCTCCTTTGTACCTCAGAACTGTCTGAGACGAGCTTCTCGCCGTCTCTTTGCCAACTCAGCAGACTTTTCCGTCGGCTGCTTTTTCTTGGAGATCTTCATGGGGTTGCTTTGGGAACCTACCTTGGGACTGGTCTTGGCGCCTATCCTGGGGCGGCTCTTGGCAGTCTTGGTAATCTTCTTGGTAGGCTCTGGTGGCGGGCTGACTGGTGGCTGGGCCTTGTTGCCGCCCACGATGCCTTGCATTGCGCTGCCATCGCCGCCGTCGCCCCCGTTTCCGTCATCACCGCCCGGATTGTAATTGTCTCCAAAGACCCAGGGCGGCTCGCCCACCACCACTGCCGGGAGGCCCTGCTCCATTGGCGGGCTATCATTGTCGTGGCCCGTGTTGGCGTTCATGGGCTGCTGGAACACACGCTCGCCCACGATGGGGTCGTCGTGGAACTCCTCCAACAGTTTCTCGTAGAGCAGCAGGACGGGGTCGAACCAGCCGGCGTTGCCGACAACATGGTCGACGTCGCGCGACGTGTTGTTGACCTTGCGGAAGGGCACGTTCTCGGTCACCTGCGTGTCGCTGACGCACAGCCAGCTGCTGTCCAGAGCCTCGAGCTCGCATACCCGCTTCCGTTCCGGTACCAGCCAGTGGTCGTCGAAGGGCCCTGTGTTCTGACCGCTGACCTGGCCTAGTGCCAGCTGCAGCGCGCCATCCTGGCGCATCGTGTCATCAATGGTCTGCTGCAGCTGCTCGTCGGCCTGCTTGGCTGTCCATACCACCGTCGGGTCGGCCGGCTGCCGAAACGTGTGGATGGTCTCCTGGCGACGCACAAACGTCACGTAGTGGCCGCTTTTCTCGCTGCCTCTGTGGCTGATGACTGCGGCCAGCCGGTACAGCACGCGGCTCCGGGTGCCGTAGACGTGCGGCTCGAGCCATCGAGAGACGTCGAGGTACTGCGGAAAGTCGACCACGTCGTGTTTCTTAATGTTTGTACCAGTCGCCGGGTCCAGTGTCATGCGCGAGAGCTGGATCGTCAGAACCTCCGGTGTGGCCTGCAACCGCTTCAGGGCCATCCCTGGCTTTACCGTCTGTTGGCAGCGGTCACAGCGCTTCCCGTCGTCGAGCTCCATGTTCAACTCGCGCTCCAGCAAGTCGGTGAGACGCTGCACGCGGGCGCCAGGCCGCGGCGGCCGTCCCGGAATGGAGATGGTGATGCTAAGGCTGGTCTCGGTCTCTTGTCTGCGCAGCCGCACCCGGTTGTTGCACAGATTGCACACGTAGCGCGTCGTCAGGCACACGGCGAACGTGGAACTGAAGTTGTGGAGAGCCCGGCCGTTGCCATACTGTTCCGGGTACCAGTTGAGCTGGTAGATGACCGTGTCCCAGATCCACCTGAACAGGTCCACGGCGTCCTGCTGCCGCCTGAATAGCTCGATATCACTGCTCTGGCCCTCCTGCTTGTTGCAAACCGTCAGCCAGCATTGCATCACATGCTGGACGCCCGTGTTGTCGATGTAGACGTTGTCCGCCTTGCACGCACGCCAGAAGAGGGTGGCCAGACGCTCGTAGTCGTCGTTGGGGCTCATTGGGTGCTGGCCGTTGCGGTCCCAGTAGGCCACAGCCAGATGGTAGAGACGTGTGAGCAGGTGACCGCTGACTTGGTGGTGGCTATAGAAGCGGCGGGCCTGCCGCATGTGGGTGTGCAGAAAGGTCAGAACACGGTTCGTGTTCAGCAGCGCTACAAGCACCGAGTTTCGGTAGCAGAGCATCATGGGATTGTCCAGGCCTCGCGGCGTGATATCCAAGTGCACCGGCTGATCCAGATCTGCGCGCACTTCGGACAGAAACTGGCCAGCCGGCCGCAAGATGGGTTGGAAGAGCATGCCTGCCGATGGTAGGTTTTCAAACGGCAGGGCACCCGTGCCTGTAATGACTGTCTGGCCGACGGTGGCTGCAGCTGCGGAAGAACTGCCAGCTGCAGTGGCCGTTGCTTGCTGGGGAGCAGTATTGCCCGAGTTGGGGTTGGATCCGGCCAACGAGGCATCTCCATGGCCTTTTACATTCAACCATGATGAAACGACGTATAACTGTGTCATGGGTAGTTGTTGTGCCGCACTGGTCTTCTTGTCGTTGCCGGTAGAAGACATTGTGCTGGGAAGGGTCTGAGAAGAAAGGATGCAGCAGAGAAGGTGCCGGAGGATGCAACAAAACTGCCAGTACTTGGGAAACCAATGTCGTTGTGTGGGACGAAGTCTATGTGAAAATTTGAGAAAGTCGTGAGGACATGCTGACACGGAGGAGGTGGATGCATCATATATCTTTGTAAACATCAAAGGGGACATGGCCGATTTTCAGTCTTTACCTCACGTGGGACTTTCTTTGATGTTGGTGACGGCGAGAATCAAATAGTAGAATAGCAGAATGTAAAGGAAGGATAAGATTAAGTTGCGAGCCTCGCCGGAAACAGTTTTTCCAAAGGGCCCGCCGACTCGACGGTGGCAGCCATCCGATCATGAAAGAGAATCGGGCACAGCATATCTAACTAGTCAATACAGCCAGCTTTGTTACAGAGGCGGCAAGTTATATTCAAAGAGGGACAAGGGGGACAAGGAACCGGAGGAGGTGCCCGCATTGGGAAAAGAAATGGCGATATCTCCGGAATTGATACAAAGAGATGCAAAAATAAAGAAAGAAACAGCAAAGAAAGACGTCAAAGGAAAGAGAACAAAACCAAGGCAGGCCACAATTCGATTATGCTTTAGGGACACAAAGAAAAGAGAGTAAAGGGTTGCTGAAATTGGAATTAGAGAGGCAGACGGAAAAGAACGAGAGTACGCAGTAGAGAGCGAACACGTGCATCAACTCGATGCAGCCTGATTAGTGTTGAACACCACACTTGACGAGACTCTATTGTCCCTGATCACACTGGTGCATCCAGTTTGCTAAAGCCAAAGCCACGTCAATGAGTTTCCTGTCCAAGACATGATATGCTCAGCACCAGCGTATCAGACTGGGTGTCTGGTTGGGTGGTTGAGAGGTGACATGCATGATGTGACATGCATGATGCATACGACGTAGAAGTAGGTGATGAAATGACGAAAATGACGAGAAAATCGGTTGCGGGTCTTGGCAAACTGTTGGACGTAGCACTCACCCAATGGGAAGTCACAGGTCCGCGGCTCCTTCCTCCATCGTTACAGGCAACAAGATAAGGTCAGCATGCCGTCGGCAAAAATGAAGCAAGGGGTTCTTGTTCTCGTCGGTTACGGGCATGTTGACCGAAATTTGGTTGGGCTTCATCCACACTAGCAAGTATAAAGAGCGATGACGATTAGTTGGTATATTTCTATTTACCATATTTATCATCTGCCGACACTCTGTCAACGACATCCTGTGCGACGATACGCGAGACGTCCCGATGAACGACCTCAACACGACGGCGGCTTTCGTTGGCAGCAAGGCTGGCCCTCCGGCGGTTTGGCCGGCCTGGATGGGTGCTCTGGTGGCCATGGCGGCCGGCTACGTGGTGCTCTGCTCGGCGCTGCGGTTCCGGTTCGAAAAGGCGATGCAGCGGCGGTTCGGCTACACGGACCGGTCGTCGCTCGCGGGCATGACCAACGACGAGGCCCAGGCGATCCTGCAATACATCATCCAGCGCGAGTTCCCGCGCATGTACCACCTGTCGCTGCAGTTTGCCATCTTCAAGACGTACGGCTTCGCGACGGTGTCGAAGCTGCTGATGGCAACACGAGCGCTGACGGACCCGCAGATGGCCGGCAAGAGGTGAGCCCAGAGTCCAGAGAGGTTCTACGAGGTTGACGGCATCTCTAACGTGCCAGGTACGAGGACACGGCCGTGATTTTTGCCGAGTTCACGCTGAACCCGCCCACGTCAGACCGCTGCCTGCAGGCTCTCGCCCGCATGAACTACCTGCACGCACGATACCGGGCAGCGGGCCAGATCCGCAACGCCGACCTTCTGTACACGCTCGCCGTCTGCGTGGCCGAGCCGATCCGGTTCCTGCGCCTGTACGAGTGGCGGCCGCTCAACGAGATGGAGCGCTGCGCCCTCGGCGTGTTCTGGAAGTCGATCGGCGACGCCATGGGCATCGCGTACGGCGGGCACCTGGCCCGGGGGGCGGCGGGCGACTGGCGCGACGGTCTGGCCTTTGTGGACGACCTGACGGCCTGGGCGGCTGAGCACGAGCGCGCGCACATGCGACCGGACGCGGCCAACGAGGTGACGTCGCGCCGCCTGGTCGCCATGCTGCTGCACCACGTCCCGCGGCCGCTGCGGCCGTTTGCGGTCGAGGTCCTGACCGTGCTGATGGGCCAGCACATGCGCGAGGCCTTTCTGTACCCGGAGCCGGGCATCGTGGCGGCCACGGCGGCCTACGGCACGCTCGTGGTGCGGCGGTTCGTGCTCCGGTATCTGGCCCTGCCGCGGTTCGCGGCCGTCGTGTCGCTCTCGGCAGCCGACCCCGGCAGCGGGCGCATGCACTACCAGGACGGCGCGTACCTGGTCGAGCCGTGGTACCGGCGGCCGACGCGGTGGGCGCGCTGGGGCCCGGCAGCCCTGCTCACACGGCTCCTCGGCGGGCTCGTGCCCGAGGACAACGGCCGCTGGATGGCCCAAGGCTACCGGTTCGAGGACATTGGGCCGCAGAACCGGATGGGCCAGGGCGTGGCCGAGGCGGCAGCAGAAGTGGACCGGCTGCGGCAGCAGCGGCCATCTGGCTGTCCGTTTGCGTGATTTGTGGAGAGGTGCAAAACAGGGAACAGGGACAGGGGCTGTGGCACATTGGAGGCGAGTTTGTATCTTATGTATCTTACTCTGTAGATTGATCTTGGTCTATGTTTCTTGGACTTGTTCCATTTCTTTATTCTTCTATTCCTCTCCACTACCTCTCTTTTCTCTCTTCTCTCACTTTCTCCTCTCGTTCTCCTCTTTCGTTTCGCTTTCTTTCCCTTCTTTCTCTCCCTCTCCTGCAGATCTGATCGACGCTCTGTCAGGCACTTGCCCGCTGTAGTTTAGCAGTCCCGTCGCCCCGCCAGAGCCTCTCGTGCACGCTCCACTCTTTTAGCTCCCCGCCCTTTCCTTTATCTAAGCAAGCAGGCGAGCGAGCGACTTCTCTTCCCGTCATTCTCCTCCCGCCCAATTCCACGACTGTTTTCCGTCTGGCTCTGCGACAACAGGACATCGCCCTGTGCCTCCGCCACGCCGTCTCAACCCGGATCACCGTCCGGCCTGTCTGCTGCGACGTTCCGCCTGGCCGACCGACCCCTCCGACCGAGTGGCCTTATCTCGACAGCTTCAGACCACCAGACGTCAAACCGGCTGCCTTGCCAGCTGCAGCTCCCACGATGCCGAAAGATGCGGCCTCCGGGCCACCGACGACGTCGACGCAGATCTTTGGCACCGACATGCGCGGCGAGATCAAGAAGCCCAAGAAGCGCAAGGTCCTGCTGATGGGCAAGAGCGGGTCGGGCAAGTCGAGCATGCGGTCCATCATCTTCAGCAGCTATCTGGCCCGGGACACGCGGCGACTGTGCGTTGTCCTGTCCTCTCATAGCCCCTCTCGTGCTGCCGTGCTAATGCCTCCAGGGGCGCCACCATCGACATTGACCTCTCGCAGGTCAAGTTTCT
Source organism: Leptographium lundbergii (assembly GCA_001455505.1). NCBI lineage: Eukaryota > Fungi > Ascomycota > Sordariomycetes > Ophiostomatales > Ophiostomataceae > Leptographium > Leptographium lundbergii. The sequence continues at coordinate 67,060 of LDEF01000048.1, forward strand.
CGGCAACCTGACGCTCAACCTGTGGGACTGCGGCGGCCAGGAGGCGTTTACGGAAAACTACCTGTCGCAGCAGCGGCAGCACGTGTTCAGCAACGTGGGCGTGCTCATCTACGTGTTCGACATTGAGTCGCGCGACGTGGAGCGCGACCTGGCCACGTACGGGTCCGTGATCACGGCCCTGACGCAGTACTCGTCGGGCGCCAAGGTGTTTGTGCTGATCCACAAGATGGACCTGGTGGTGGCATCGTCGCGCGAGGCCGTGTTCGAGGAGCGCGTGCGGCTGGTGCGCCAGAAGACGACCGAGTACCTGCGCAACGTCGTCGACACCAGCACGGGCAGCGCGGCGTCGGACCTGCGCCTGACGCCGTTTGCCACCAGCATCTGGGACCAGTCGCTCTACAAGGCGTGGGCCAGCATCATCCACGACCTGGTGCCGAACCTGGCGCTGATCGAGACGAATCTCGGCCACCTCGGCCAGCTGGTCGAGGCCGAGGAGATGCTCCTGTTTGAGCGCACCTCCTTCCTCGTCGTCTCGCACTGGCACAGCGACGAGGGCGCCCGCAACCCGTGCGAGGACCGGTTCGAGCGCATGAGCAACATCCTCAAGAGCTTCAAGAGCTCGCTCGCCCGTTTCACCGGCACCCCGCGCAACGCCGAGCAGTTCAACCTGTTTGAGCTCCGCTTCGGCCTGCGCTGCAACCTGTTCATCGGCAAGTTCACCACCAACACGTACATCCTCGTCGTCCTGCCGCCCGGTGAGGCTCGCTTCAATGCCGCCCTGCTCAACACCCAGATCGCCGCCAAGCAGTTTGAGTTCCTCGACGTGCCCGCCGGCCTCACAAAAGACTACAGCCAGCCACAGCAGCCACAGTCACAGCCACAGCAGCAGCCACAGCAGCAGCAGCAGCCACTGCAGCATCGTCCACACCACAGCCAGCATCGCAGCCAGCACCGTGGAGACTCTGCCATGGGCTCGTCTGTCTATGCGTGAGAGACGAGACCGACAGACCGACAGACAAGAACAAGCTCTGTCAAGAATGAGATACCCCCCTTGAGGTGGACAGAAAACAGGCCGGGGAAGGAGTCGAGCGAATTGTCATTTGGGCGTGGGAATCCTTTAAATAGCAGAGGCGTACTTTCGGAAAACAGAGAAAACACGCACAAATCATGAAACGAAATGGAAACGAAACGAAACCGCATGGATGGACAGATGGCCGATGGACAGATGGATGGTCAGCTGGAATTCTCGCATTCAAGAGGGCCCAACAAGCATGTGTCTTAATACAATACAGATTCAAACAGTAACCGAACAGGACGGTGTATTCGTCGCCATGACGTGCTTTCCTTGTGCCTGTGACGGATCCGTTGAAGAGAGAGCCCCGAGGGCCGTCTATACCCACTTCACCATGGCCGCGCCGCCGCGCTTGAACTCGGCCGTCTCGCCCAGCACGAGGCTCCGGTCCGTGTGTTCCTTGCTGGGGAACGTGGCCAGCACCCAGGACCGGCCGGCCGGCTGCGACGCCGGCAGCGCCCGCTCCACAAACGCGTACACGTCGCCGACCGTCTGCGTGGCGTTGAACCGCGCCGGCAGCCGCGTGCCGTCGGGCAGGGCCACGCGGATCATGAGCGTGGGCAGGGACTCGTCGACGGTCGGCGCCGGGCTGGCCGACGAGCCAGCAGAGGCGGTCGTCGTCGTCGTCGTCGTCGTCGTCGGGGCGGCCGTGCTGATGGGAGCCGGGGCCACGCCGGGCACGGGGCTGCCGAGCCGCCGGCCCTCGCCGGCAAAGGGCCGGTACACGCGCGGCGGCTGGTGCCAGTTCTCCTCGTGCTGGTGCAGCTTCACGTCGACGGCCTGGCCCGACTGCACGTTCATCAGGTGCAGCGGCGCCCGACCCTGGCGGATCATCTGCAGGTCGGCCGCGTTGGCCGGGTCGTCGAACCGGTGCAGCGGTCCGTGGTCGATGCTGAAGCCGTCCTGCCAGATGTGCAGCATGCGCTCCTCGACCTGCTCGCCGGCACCAGCACCGGGCGGCGGCGCCGAGGCGGCAGCGGCTGCTGCGGCCGCGGCCGCGGCCGTCGTCGCTGACCGGCCGGATGGGTCTGGTACCGAGCGTGACTCCTGGCCCTCGCCGCCCAGCGTCTGGCCAGAGCCCCAAGAGCGCGCGGACGACGCCTCGGCCGGGCCCTCGGCCGGGCCGTCGGCCGCTCGACGCTGTGCTCTCGACATATTTCTGCCACCAGGTCAGCCGGACGTCCAAACGCAAACGAACCGCTCCTCCTACTCACGCCTTGGCCTTGGCCAGAATGTCGCGGAGCATCTTTTGGGCGTCGTTGGCATGGCCGCCGGCGTTGGGGTCCTGCACGGCCAGGCCCGACTTCTCGCCGCCGGCAAACAGGTCACCCCGGCCGGTCGTGTCGTCCTCCTCCTCGTCCTCCTCGTCCTCCTCCTCGTGGTCGTGGCCGCTGCCGCCTCCCTTGAGCGAGCTCAGCGTCATGACGCCCTTTTTCTTTTGCGCCCGCTTCGCCGACGCCTTGGACTGGCCGCTGCTGCCGTCCGGCATGATCGACGACGGCGCCGGACGGCCGTCCAGCGTCCGCGGCCCGGTGTACGCTGGCTCGGCGGCCGCAGGTGCCGCTGGCGCCGCGTCCGACTCGTTCTCCTCGGCCGCCTCCAGTCTCTGGAAAAAGGCCGTCACGGCCACGCTGTTGTCCCAGTCGGCTGCTGCGAGGTGGTACGCGGCCTGAGACAAGGACGGATTAGCTGCCTGGCGCTGTCCGGCCGGGATGGGCTGCCAGAAACACACAACGTCTCACCTCCTGGGGCGACACGCCTGTGATGCTACAGAATGCGCTGATGAGCTCATCGTTGGAGGCCATGTTGACCGGCTGGAGCGATGGACGGCGAGGTGGCTTCGATGGTGCAGTTCCGCAGGGGGCAATCGCTCATGAACGAGCTGGATGCAGGGTGACGTGGTGGGTGAGCGCAGACAATGACGGCAGACGGTCAGAGAACAGAAAACGTTGGCGCAGTTATTACGGCCACTTGCCTTACAAATGGGATGCCAAACAGAGCTTACTAGGCAGCTTTGGAGGCGACGTCAAGCTGGGCTCCACCTGGCCGTGCTTGTGGCGCTGCGGAGGGGTGTGGCCCGGCGAAACGATTGGCCGGCGCCGACGACGCTGTAGCTCCTCCAGACGGTGCAGACGCGGGCCCTTTAGGGGACAAGTGCGCTAGAATGGAACGCACAGCATCCTTCAGCCCAGCGGCTGTAGCGGGGGGCTCGAGTTTTAATGCTACGATGCCGTCGATCGAGCTGGCCTACGGAGTACTCACACTCTCGAACCATACCGACCCTTTTCTCCACTTCCACTCTCCTGGGACCCCACGGCCTTCTCTTCTAGACTGCGGCCATTGTTCGCAGCGAGGAAACACGCCGAAGCAAGCACCCGCTGTCGCATCTCCGGCTCGAGCTTTGTCTACGACGTCAACAAACGCCGATTTCGGTGAGCGGAAACAGAGTGCAAGACGAGTAAAACGAGCAAAATACAGCTAGTTGCGAGTAGTCCGAGCAGGAGGGAACCGAACAAAAAACAAGAATCCCAAAATAAGAAGAAACAGCCAAAATAAACCCGCAGACATGGCAACCGAGGAAGCAGCAAACCCGATGGCCGAGTCCGGCGTGACCATGCACTCGGACAGCGAGCAGTACTCGGGCGCCGAGGAGCTGTCGGCATCACTGGAGTCGTCGCATTCGCCCGTCATCCTCTACCAGCCGCCCACGGTCTGGTCGCTGTTCCGCGGCGCCGCCATCAACCTCTTCCTGCCGTTTGTCAACGGTCTCATGATGGGCTTTGGCGAGCTGTTTGCCCACGAGTTTGCCTTCCGGCTCGGCTGGAGCGGAACCCGGGTGCGTCTTCGCCTTCCCCTCGCTATGACGTCTTCACACGGTCACGTCGTCGCTAACGTTCCCGCAGGTCTTTCCCATGTCGAGGCGGACGGCATATCCGGCCGGCCCTGGCGTCGAGGTGAGGCAGAAGCGGTCATGATGGCAGAGCGCGACGGCGGCGGCGGCGGCGGCGGATTGGAATCTAGGAAGCATGGGCAACAGCACTCGGGTCGGGTAGCCGGGAACCACGCAAGGGAGATTTCTCTCTCTCTCTGTCTCTCCCCAGTTCGCCGTGTTGGTTCTGCATCTCACGATAAAGGCAGGCATCATGAGGGGACATGTATCATAGACTTGGTTCGGCGCATAATGGATGAATGAACAATGACGAGGCCTGAAGGCTGCGCCTGTATAACCGGAAAAGCGAGCTATGGCCATTGGCGAGAGGGTGCTCTGTCTGCAGTGAGAATGGCCGGCTGTGATTGGCAGGAGGCGCCAGTCCGGCCTTTGCCGGGCCGCTGCCAGGTGCCAAGAGCCAGCAGCGCCGCCAATCCCCGCAAAAAAAGTTCGTCTCTCTCGTCCTGCCTTTTGGACGTTGTTTGCTCGACCTCTTTCATTTTTTCCTCCCCGTACCGGTCCTCTGGAATCCCGCCCACGCACGTACAGGCCACTGAAACTGGGCAATTGGCCATACGCGCGTGCCCGTTCAGTCGCCCAGCCACGATGCTCCCCAGCCGAGGCGTGATGCGGTCGGGCCAAGCCATGCGGCTTCGGCAAATGGTACGAGCTACGCGGACTGGCCTCTTGTGTGCTGACCCTGATGACCGTGTTGACTCTTGCGTGTTGGCAGGCCACCCAGCAGACCGGCGCCGGCCGCGCACGGAACTTTGCCACGTCGCTGCGGAAGCCCGGTGGACTCGGCCGGCCGGCCGTGTCGATTGCACAACTTTCCGGCCGGAGGATCGGTTTTGTTACCGGTGCGCCGACTTCGCTTCCCGCGTCCAGTGCTTCCTTTTCGCTGTTTCCGTGGCGGTCCTCTGGCAAGGATGTGTCCGTGGTGCCAGAATCGACGGCAGCCGCAGTTTCTACGCCAGCATCGACAGCATCGACAGCATCTGCAGCATCTACATCCACAGCATCCACACCAGACACCCTCGCTGCTGCAGACACCCTCGCGGCTGCAGACCCGACGGCGGCGGCCTCCGTCACAGACCTCCTCGACGGCGGCGCGCTCCTGGACATGCCCGAGCAGATCGGCTACCTCCACGCCATGGGACTCGACTTTGGCTGGGGCCCCTCGAGCACCTGCATGTGGCTGCTCGAGCACATCCACGTCTACACCGGGCTGCCGTGGTGGGCGTCGATCGGGCTGACGGTGCTGCTGTTCCGCGGCGCCATCTTCTTCCCGTCGCTGACGGCGGCCGAGCAGAGCGCCAAGTTCCAGAAGCTCCGGGCCGACCCCAAGTACGCGGCCGCCATGACGGAGATGCAGCAGTCGGCCATGCGCGGCGGCCAGTTGGCCCAGGGCCGCGCCATGGAGCTGCGCATGATCACGAAGCGCATGCAGGCCGCCGCCGGCGTGTCCACCTGGAAGATGTTCATCCCCATGATCAACGTGCCGTTTGGCTACGGCATGTTCCGCCTCCTGCGCTCCATGGCCCTGCTGCCCGTCCCGGCTCTCGAGACGGACGGGCTGCTCTGGTTCCCGGACCTGACCGTGCCCGACCCCTTTTTCGTCTTGCCCATCGCCTCGGCCACCATCATGTACCTGATCTTCCGGGTGAGCTCCTTTCCAGCCTGCTGTTTTTAGAGCACCCCCCCCCCCCCCCCCCCNNCCCCCCCCCCCCCTGACCCCTGCTGACGTCCCAGAACAATATCAAATACATGGCCCCTGAGCAGGCCCAGCTCATGAAGATGATGCAGATCGTCATCACGCCCGTCAGCGTCCTCGTCACCGTCAAGATGAGCGCCGGCCTGACCCTCTTCTTCTTCCTCTCATCCGTCCTGCAGATGGTCCAGACCTGGCTCTGGCACCAGCCGTGGCTGCGCACCTGGAAGGGCCTGCCGCCCCTGCACACCCTCCTCCAGACCCCCGGCGCCGCCAAGCCGGCCGCTTCCGCCACCACCCTGCGCCTCTCGCCCGCGTCCACCTGGCAGGCGCCGCGCGCCATCAGCACGACTGCCGCTGCTGCTGCCGACAGCGTCGAGGTCGCCAAGCCGCCCGGCCCGCCCTCCACCGTCGACGTTGTCAAGAAGGGCTGGAACAAGATGATGGGCACGGCCAAGGACAAGCAGGGCGCCTCCAAGGACAAGCAGACCCTCAAGGCCGCCCTCGAGTACGAGAAGAAGCGGGCGGCCGAGGAGGAGGAGAGCCTCTACCGCCGCCGCGAGGCCGAGCGGCAGTACCGCGAGATGAAGAAGACCATGGCCCGAGGGACCGCCGACCAGAAGCCATAAGCCCTGGGCCCTATGCGGAATGAACAGGCACCTCTTCACCGACTGTAACACTATAATGCAGACACTTCCAATGTACAAACGTGACCAAAAGACGAAAGACGGGCGACGGAATGGCTGGTTTTCATTTTGGGACCTTTCGGACTACTTGAACTCAGGAGAGCCGTGCAATGATTTGCGAAACAGGTGCAGACCTTTTTGCTGCACCGAGCAAGTGAAAATACAGACATCTTCTCTCGACACAGAATAGAACAAATGCCCATACATACAACATACAGGCCAGAGAGCGGAAAAGTGCAGAAAGTGCAGGAAGCGCAGAAAGTGCAATCAAAATAAAACAACATGGACAGAATTCGAGGAGATTGTCCTCTTTTATGGCGAACGAGCAGTATCAGACACGAAAACACAACATGCAGACCCAAACATAGGAAACACATGTATATACACCTACTCTCTTTTTCGGTAATCAGACCCGCCAGGATCCGCAATCAAGACGCAGAAACGAGAAAATATGCCCTAAAATACGGTGCCATCCGAATCGATCAAGATCGGCGGCTCTTTTGTGTTTGGCCGTGACATCTCGGCCATCTCACGTCCACCCTGTCAATGTTAGCACAAAGGACGTCCACGCAGCACAAGAACAGAGACGGCTTACCTTCCAGCTGCCCGCTTCCAGGAGCTGTGCCAGGCTCAGCTCGGAGCCCTGGAGCTCGGTCCGCAACGTCCGATTCACCTCCTTGCACAGCCGGTCGAGAAAGCCAACGGTCACAGCCCGCCACTCCACCACCACGTCGTCTCCTGTGCAGAACATTGGCGCCACCTCGATGCCGCTGTGGCCCGTCCGCTCACAGAACTCCCGGTAGTGTGCAAGCCCGCGCTCCATGTCGTCCGGCTTCAGGTTCAGCACGCCCAGGTCGACAAAGAGCCCGCCGTTGCGGTACTCCGGCAGGCCCGTCAGCAGCTCGGCCCCGGCGAAATGGATCTTGAGCAGCGTCTGCATCGGCTGCATCAGCGAGTATGTCAGCCACTGCGTCAGCTTGTGGAACGGCACGATCGACTCCCATGCCGCCACGCGGTTCGGTGTTTTGGACGACGCCGAGTTTGACGACCCTGACGTCGGGAAGGGCGAGAATGTGGGTGTGGATGGTGCTCGTGACGACAGCGATCCTGGCGGCGTGCCGTACGACTCTGCTGCTCCGGACTTGGCCTGCGGCATGCTGCTGCACGGCCATGCATCGCCCAGCGAGATCCCGTTGATGGCTGTCCGCGACTCCGGCCAGATCGGCTCCAGGCTGTCCATCAGCAGATTCCACAGCACGGCCACCGACACGATCGGCTTGGATGACGCCTGTGTTGTCGGGTGTGCGAGCAGGTAGTCGACTATCCGCCCGGGACGGCCGTCCGGTCCAAAGACCTCGGGGCTGTCGGCGAGCGCGTCTCCGAGACGCATCAGGAGGCCGGCACGGCCTTCCATGCCAGCCATTTCGTTGCCGCTGTGCGATTGCAGGCCCTTGGCGAGGGCATCGACGGTCAGTGCCTGCAGGCCGTCCTTGTCTACCTGCGTCTTGTTCTGTGGGTTGCCCGAGAAGAGGCCCGTCTTGAACATCTCCAGGCTGGCAATGGCAATGCCCTCCGACCGACGGTACATCCGGCGGTTCTCCACGCTCGTATACTTCCACTCCGTGCCGGCGCCGGCATCTAGCAGGACGCTAACTAAGAAAAGGTCAATCAGCCGGCGGCAGCGTTCGGTGCTATCGACAGAATCGTTTGGCCACGTGGCGAGGAGGAGAGCAATGCGGTCACGGCCGCCCACAGCAAAGTGCTGGTAGCGTCCGTGAGGTGGAATGGACGGGGTAAATGGCGCGTCGTAGTCACGCTTGATGATCTGGGCCACAAAGGTGACCACATCGCTGAACTTGGACATGTCCACGTCAAAGTGGGTGAGCTCGTTGCGCAGAGCCTTGTCGGTGATGATGCGAGACCGTTCCCGCACGGCCGGCAGGCTGCGTAGGTAGCCGGCCGGGTCCAGCGCGGGATCCGGACCACGAGGGAGGTCAGCTTTCGACATTCGGACGGGAGAGAATGGTGTGACGGGAGTGCCTGGACCAGAAGCAGAGGTAGATGTGGTGTTCGCTGTGCCTGCGGACGAACGGTTCACTGCACGACCTCCAGATGCTCCATGGTGGTGAGACGGCTGGCTCGGGAGATGTGAAGAGGATGTTGAAGAGAGCGGTGACTTAAGGCTTGCCGAACCACCCGAGTTGATAGAGCCACTGGAATGGGACGTGGTCAGAGGCGGGGCTGGGCCTGAAGCCGTCTTCGGCGGCTTATCCCGTTCCTTTCTCGAAAAGATGCCCATTGGGAGCTGAGGAAGTGGATGGTGGTGGTGGAGATGGGCGACAAGAAGAGAAAAAATACCGCCGATCTGTCGGCGAGGGCCGCACGGTAAGAAATAACGTTCCTGGAATAGGGGCTAGCCTGACAGGAGCCAATAGAAGTCGTCTGGTCCGTTCCTCGAGCTTCGAAATCTCTGATTCGAACCCGTCAAGGGGAGTGATGCTCTTTGGGCGTCGAGTACAGGTGAAAGACAAAAGATGAAACCCCCGTTCTATAGGCAGGGTATGCTGGAGGGGGGGAAGAAAAAATGAAAGCAGAGAGAAAAAGCAATGAAGCCTAATGCAGGTCGGTTATGGCTCGACGGGGTCACAAGACAGACTATCGGCCGATGAATATCTGGAGAACTGGAAAAAGGGAACGTGGAGAAAAAAACGGCGCTGCTTCAGTCGCAGGGCGTGGCTGGCTCTCGCTAACAGTGGCGAGACCGACGGGGACGAGGAGGAGCACAGCAGGACGGCGGGCTGCAAGGTCAGAGGGTGGCTGGGCGAGCTGGGCGAGCTGGGCGAGCTGGGCGAATCGTGGAGGCAGTGGTCGATGGCGCTCTGGGCCGAAGTGGCATCACCGAGAGACCGCTGGAAGGGTGCAGGAACAGGTGGACCGTGACCGTGGACGTGACCGTGGGCGTGACCGAAACGTGACCGTGACCGTGGCGAGTACGAGACAGGAAGGAAGCAAGGACGTAAGTCTTGGAGTCTGGGCCGAAGAGGAAAGAGAAGGAGTGGCAGGTGTGCAAGAGGAAGGAACCACCGAGGAAATAAAACCCAGGAAAGACTGCTTAAGGCGATACGAGCAGATAGGATAGCACCACCGCGTCTCTCTCTCCTGCTCTCAGAAAACAATAGAGGGGAAATTGAGAAAGGGGAGACGGAACAGCGAATTTTTCTTGAGAAAAGCGACGGGATGGATTCGCCTCCGTCCGTCCCTCCGTCCCTCCTACGTGTACGAGTACGAGCAAGACGTGCGGGCGTGCACAAGGACCACGGAACTTGCAATGCAGGAGGCCAGACAAAATAACAGGGGACGACCCAATAGTCCACGACTTTCTGGGCTATCAATGCATATCGACGGCAACGGCAAGGCGCCAGAGCCTGCGAACAGACCGAGGTACGCATCCGACCAGTGTTAATGTCCGTCGACGTACCGTATTTCGTCAACGTCGGCCAGGACGAGCCAGAAAACCGAGAGAAAAAAAAAAGGAAAAAAGGAGAAAAATAAGAAAAATAGCAGTCGGCCGGTGAGGGCCGCAATGGCAGGCATCATACGGAGCAGCTCTGGTCCCTTGTGCAGACCGGAAGGGGGGCCCTGTCTCGCCAGAAGGGGGAGGGGGGTGGCATCGTGTTCTCGTTGAAGAAACGGGCAGTGGCACGGGCACTGGCCCCTGTCGATGCGGCCAGCCAATGAAACGCTATGCAAGGTACCAGGGACTGCGAAGTGAAGGACGGCCTAGCGACTCAGCGGCGGCTTTCTCGACTTTCTTTTTCTGCGCAAAAGTGGCCGCCAGGCTCAGCCGAGACCAGTCGGACAGGCACACCAGAGGCCCATCTTCCCCACTTGGAGCCAGCGGGGAGATCAACACGAACGAATGCAGAATGCTCCGTGCTCTCCTTTTCCCGAGCCACTCGTATTGCCCAGGGCGCGGTGCAGAGAAACGTCTTACGTTTTACGGAGCAGGGCCGGCGGATCACACAATTTCGCATGGATGGTCAGGACAGGACGAGAAAAATCTTGCTAGGCAGGGTCCCTCTGGCCCACCGGCCTTTGCCCCAAAAGGACGAGAGCCAGGCCCGGGCAAAAACATCAAACCCAATGCGCCGGACTGGCGACTGAGGCCGGGACACCATGTTCCAGCGCCACCCTTGCAGCCACCCACATGCCCACGCCGCCCAAATGGCCAGAAATGCACCTGTTTGCGCATGGGCCGCATCCCGTCTCGTCGCCTTGGTCCTGGCCCTGGCCCTGCCGTCCTAGTCCTGGAGAGGATATACTATGTGTCTTACGGAATCCATACCATGCACAGAACCGCTTTACCGTTTGACGGAGTCTCTTCTCACAGCCTTTACGTCCCATCCGCACTCCGGACCACGTTTTCTTGCGGGCCTCGCTGACAAGGTCGCACCGAACGATACATAGTACCGACCGATCCGCCTTCCGTCTATGGAATGTTGTCTAGCCGACTCCCTCCACCACCCCCCCCCCCTGGCGTCCTCCACTGTCTCGGAAAGGCGCGAACACAGCCGGTGCAGGGCCTGACAGGAACTATTGTTCCACCTCCAGGACGTGACCCAGAATCTGCAATGGGCCGTGGCAACCAAGACACGAACTGGCTGGTGGCAGGGCACAACAAGGCTTCCCGGTGCCGCGAAAGTGGTGGTTACAGGTTTAAGATGTCATTCTGCTATGCGCGCATTGCTCGTGCTGCAACTGCCGGAACCGTCAGCCATTCTGCTATCATGATCGCATGCGCCGCCAAAACAGGCCAGTCTTACCAATACAAAAACGCCCCCTTTTCCTCCCACACTGCTTTCGACCTTCGCTTATAATTCCGCTAGGCACCATTGCCTATCCATTATTGGGCCCCAGCCCGCATCCTGAGCCCACTCCTTATCTCGACTGTGCATCTCGGACCCCGTCGACAAACCCTGCGCGGCAGCTCAAGAGAGGATGTCGGCCACGTTCATTGGCATTTCGTCGATCTGCGTGGAATAGTACACTGCGACAGTTAGTGGCGGCCTCGGCACAATACGAGCAGAACAAAGACGCAACAAAGACGCAGCAAAGATGTAGCAAAGACGCGACATACACTCAATGTCGCGGAGGATCCGCACGTCCTCGTTGGTGACGAAATTGATGGCAACACCCTTCCGGCCAAAGCGACCGGACCGTCCGATGCGGTGGATATAGTTCTCCCGGTTGCTCGGAAGGTCGTAGTTTATCACCAGGCTGACCTGCTGCACGTCAATGCCGCGTGCCCACACGTCGGTGGAGATGAGCACGCGCGTGTTGAACTGGCGGAAGTCCTGCATGATGCTGTCCCGCTCCTTCTGCGGCATGTCGCCGTGCATGCTGCTGACGGTGAAGTTGGACTCGCGCATCTTGTCAGTCAGCCAGTCGACCTTGCGGCGCGTGTTGCAGAAGATGACGGCCTGCGTGATGGTGAGCGTGTCGTACAGGTCGCAGAGCGTGTCGAACTTCCACTCCTCCTTCTCCACCGCGATAAAGTACTGCTTGAGCCCCTCGAGCGTGAGCTCGTCACGCTTGACCAGGATGCGAACCGGGTCCGTCATGAACTTGTACGTCATCTCGAGCACGTCCTGCGGCAGGGTTGCCGAGACCACCACCACCTGTGTGGCCGGCGGCAGGTAGCGGTACACCTCGTAGATCTGTTCGCGGAAGCCCTGGTTGAGCAGCTCGTCCGCCTCGTCGAGCACGAGCATCTTGATGTTGCGCGTGCGCAGATGCCGCCGTCGGATCATGTCTGCCACGCGGCCAGGCGTGCCCGACACAATGTGCTGGCCCTGGTCCAGCTTCCGAATGTCCTCACCCACGTTGGTGCCTCCAATGCAGGCATGACACTGTACGTTCATGTAGTCGCCGAGGGCCTTGACCACGCTCTGGATCTGCGTTGCCAGCTCGCGAGTCGGCGACAGCACCAGCGCCTGGGTCTCACGCGATGCCGTGTTGATAACCTGCAGCATGCTGATGGAGAAGGTGGCCGTCTTACCCGTGCCGGACTGGGCCTGTGCGATGGTGTCGCGGCCCTTGCACACCTGCACGATCGCTCGGGACTGCACGGCCGAGGGCGTCTCGTAGCCGTAGGCGTAGATGCCACGGAGAAGGTTCTCTGCCGGGGAGCGTGTCAGAGCCAGTGTACACGCGACGAAACGGGATTCCACAGGCCTCGCAGGCCGCCTGACCGCTCTCACCCTTTAATGACATGGACTCGAACGTGGGAAAGACCTTGACCTCCTTCGATGTCGTCAGGTCGACACGGTCGTCCAGCTTGCCCTTGCCATTGCTTCCACTTGCTTCGGCCATGTCTGCGGCTTGTCGGACACGCACGTGCTGAGATCGGCAACGGGATCGACTTCGGATGAGGGGGGGATGAGCAGACTGGTCCGGTTGCTCGGCTTGGTGGCGTCGATTACGGGGAGATAAAAGCGTGAAGCTGGAGAGGCTAAAAAAAATAAGAAGGCTACCATGGCCTTGCGCCGGATTTACCTATTTCCGGGCCCACTTCCAAAAATTGTAGAGTACGGAGCACCGTACCAGAGCTGCATCAACAAGGACGGTCCGTCCGAGCAGGAAGAAGACAGCACCAACGGCGGCCACGATGATTCTCGAAGAGATCCGGTACATTCTCGAGGACCTCGAGCGGCTGGAGCAGGCGATTGTGGACCGGCTGGCTGACGAGCCGGCGCAGATCCGCGATCGCCTCAACCGGCAGCACGAGGTGGCCCAGCTGCTCGACCACATGCAGAAGCAGTCGAGCGAGGCGCTGCAGCTGTACGGCAGCGCCCAGGGCGAGCGGGCCGAGGAGGTGCGCCTGGTGGGCGACGGCGGCGACCCGATGGACCTCTTCTACCGCCAGTGCGAGGACACGCTGGCCTACCACGCGCGCTATCCCAACGAGCCGATCGACCAGCCGGAGCTGCGGTACCGGCCCAAGCGGCCGGTCGACCCGTCCGAGCTGCAGCCGACGCTGGTCGACACCATGTTCTCGGGCGAGGAGGGCTTCGGCCGCTTCTTTGACCTCAACGCCAGCTACGAGCAGTTTGTCAACCTGCCCGGCGTCAAGCGCTTGACCTACCTGCAGTACCTCGAGGTCTTTGACCACTTTGCCGCCGGCGCCGCCAGCGGCCTCAAGCGTGCCGACAAGCTGACCGAGCACTACTTCCGCTACGTCGGCGACCTGGCCGCCTACCTCGAGTCGTTTATGCGCAAGTCGCGCCCGCTCGAGAACCTCGACCGCGTCCTCGCCGGCTTCGACGCCGACTTTGATCGCCTCTGGGACCGCGACGAGGCGCCCAACTGGAAGGCCGAGACGGCCGCAGACGCCAGCGGCCTGACCGGCTCCGACAACCCGCCCCTGAGCGCGCCCGACGCCGTCTGGTGCTCCGACTGCGAGCGCGAGTTCAAGAACGAAAACGTCTACAAGGGCCACCTCTCCGGCCGCAAGCACGTCCGCGCGGCCGAGCAGCGCGCCCTGCGCATGTCCAGCGGCCCCGCCGGCGGAGACGGCTCCGGCGCTGGTGCCGAAGCACACCGGCTGCGCGAACGCGCCGTCGCCGAGCGCGAGTACCGCGTGCAGCGGCTCGTCGCCGCCATGAGCACCGAAAAGGACGACACCCGCACCAACGTGGAGCGGCGCCAGGGCATGACGGAACGCGAGCGCCAACAGGAGCTCGAAAACCTCTACAGCATGACGTCGCAGCTGCCACAGGAGATGGACGTGGACGGAAACGAGGACGAGGACGGCGACGACAAGCTGTACAACCCACTGGTATGTTCCCTGTTTCCTGTCGGGCGTGTCCGCCTCGTTTGGCTTCCCGTCTCGTTCATGGCTGATACTTGTGTTTGCAGAAACTTCCGTTGGCATGGGACGGCAAGCCGATTCCGTTCTGGCTCTACAGACTACACGGCTTGGGCGTGGAGTTTGACTGCGAGATCTGCGGCCACTTTACCTATATGGGTGCGTTCCATGCTTCTTTTGCCCCGCTCTCACAGCTGCTAACTCCTCTAGGCCGCCGCGCATTCGAAAAACACTTCAACGAAAGCAGGCACATCCACGGCCTTCGCTGCCTGGGCATCTCCAACCCGAGCCTCTTCCGGGATATCACCAGCATCGAGGAGGCCATGCGGCTATGGGACAAGCTGGAGAAGGAGAAGAAGAAGACCAAGATCGACGACAGTTCGGTCGTCCAGATGGAAGACGCAGATGGACATGTCATGCCCGCAAAGGTGTACTACGACCTGCAGAAGCAGGGACTGTTGTGATCTGGCATGGTCTGTTCTGGCCTGTCGCCTTTCTTGTCACGTAACCCACATCCATAAAGCGATTCAATTATACCCTGCTTAAGGCTACCGACATGGCTTCGTAGCATCTAAAGGATCTGGCGCAGGCCAGCTCGCACTCGCAACTGACGCCCTGATCAATCTCCCTCTATTTGGGGGGGCTAAGAAGCCTGACTTCTTGATATTGAACCGGGTGATTGGCTGTTTTTGTTTGTTGTACAATTTAGTCCCCGCCATGTAGTTGCCCTTCTTGTAAAGTTGCACGCCCGAAATGATATTCACAGGGAACGAAGGTACCAGGAAGGCTTCCGCTATCTCCGCAACTTGCTCTTTGCCGTCGAGCACCGTCAGCGAGAGTGCCACAGAGCCTGCGATCCTGGTAACAACTGAGCTGCCGCCAGCGAGAATGCGCTTCTCCACTAGCCTCACTGTTGCTGGCTTAAACCACTTGGGGCTGTTCACAATGTGCTCATCCGCGGCTATGCTAAACAGCCAGCTGTCGTGGTTTTGGCCGCGGAAGTTGTGCTCGGAGATGGCAAAGTTCACCATGCCACTGATGGACAAATTCGTCCGATCGGAGTCATCCTTCTGGTTCTTCTGGCCCTTCTGGTACTTCTCAAGGGCGTTGGTATTGTCGGTGGGCGCCATCACGCAGTCCTTGCATCTGTTGGTGAGAAACAGCTTAATCTCGGCGTGGACCTCATCGTTGGTCATGTGAGCCCAGTCGCTCCGCCATTTATCAATCAAATCAACGTTCAACTCCGGGATCTTTTTGCAAACGGCGCCCACCAAACACACGGCCTTCTGTCTGCCGTTGAAGTTGCCAGCGTAGGTGTTGTAACCACGGAAAACTTCCTCAAAACGCGCGAAACAGTCCGTCATCCCCTTCCTCAACGCTTTATTCCACCAATCCCAATCTTCTCTCTTGTTGAGGACTGGCACCATCGTAGAACAGTGCTTCACGAAAAGATTCAGACATTGTTCCGGCACGTCCAGGGCTGCCATGGCTTCAACGATTGACTGGTCGCCGGTGATTGTTTGTCGGCTTTAGGGATGACAATCAGAGGGATCGGCTTCTGAGGCTTCTGAAACTGTCATATGTATTCGGACTATCCACTTGGGACCTTGCTGACTTGTCCTAAGCGTAGTCGAGGGGACTTGTATGTGGGTTTTCGTTTATGTTTGAAGAAATACATGTAGCTTCTGGGAAGCTAGTTACAGGTCCCATTTCCGCCCTGTTTGCCAGAGGCTTTGTGTTACAATAGGATCAGGAAGGTGCTTAGTCAGGCACACAAGCATGTTGGTGAGAGTAAAGGTGGAGTAACGACCTATCTTCGCATCTCTAATAACATATTTCACTCCGAAGGGAGCTAAGGGGCAGTTGTGCGAGTGCCGGCTGGCCGATAAAAAGTTCCCGGTTCTGTTCAATGTCGACTTTGGCCGTACGACGCCGATTGTCAGGCTGCCGCATGATGTTTTGGTCGCGTTGGTCTAGGATGAAGACCGGTTTGCGATATTGGAACCAGCCATCAACTGAGCAGAAGTCAGGGCGTGCATCTTACCTGTCACAAGTCATGAAAACCCGAAAGCCGATCACCATTGTGAGCGTGGAAGGGTTGAACGGTTAGATTTTATTTCTACTTTGAGCATAAACAGATCTTCAAGCCGATAGTAATTCAAGCTCAAAATAGTGGCCATTAGCGTTCCGTCAAAGTCACAAGGCATAGTGCTGTCTAGGCGTTCAAATTCAAAATACGCCGGGAATTGTGCATTTCCACTGCCATACTGCAATAGATGCCAAGAGGTTGTGTTGAAGGGTTGAGAAGAGCTATAGCATCTTCTTTGAGACCCTGCTAATAATTGTACTCCGTATACGGAGTAAGATACGGAGTACGGATTACTTACGTCGTATTCCGTATGAACCATAACATTATATCTCCACCAATCAGGTGCCTGAAATTTTGTTATCGCTCGGGCCACACATATTATTCATCATCGATAACGAGTACATAGCAACAACCCCTCGTAAACAACGCCGTGCTCTCTTTCTTCCCCCGACGACCCTAAGCGTCATAGACTTCACCTTATGGGGGCACAGCCGTGCCGTTTGCTTGTGTCCGTGGCTTTATTTTGAATAGATTTATGCTTTGGACAGCGGACGCGACGGCCGGCGCGAACCACCAACACGGCAAACAAATGGCACTGACCTCGATATCACCATGACTGCCCCTTCGAGGCCCATCCCGGCCTTGTACACCGTTTATATTCTTCGCTCGACGATGCGCCATGCCTCGCTCTACATTGGGTCCACCACAGACCCGCCCCGCCGGCTGAAGCAGCACAACGGCGACATTCGCGGCGGTGCAGCGCGGACTTCCCGAGTGAGGCTGCGGCCATGGGAAATGGTCGGGCTGGTGTCGGGGTTCCCTGGTGCAATTGCAGCCCTAAAGTTTGAGTGCGTTGCAACCCATGCTTACTCTGTTGCGTCCTGCTCTCCCCCTCTGCTGACGATGCTCCAGATGGGCACTGACGAACCCCCATCGTTCGCTCCACATCCCATCGGAGTCTCGCTTGACCGTATCGAAAAAGACAAAGAAGAGCGGCCACCTGCGAAAGCCGAGCAAGAGCATGCAGTCGATTCTTGCCAACCTACACCTGCTCCTGCGCGTGCCCAGCTTTGCGCGCTGGCCTCTGCGACTCCACGTGTTCGTCCCCGAGGTGCATTCGATATGGCAGAAGTGGTGCGCAACGACCGATGAGCCGATGCCAGACACCTTTGAGCTCGTCACAGATTTCGGACCGACCCAGCCGCGATCTAGGCCTCGAGGAAGGCCTCGCAGAAGTGGTGATACCGCAGCGGCAGAGGCCAACGATGTGCCTTTGTCACCGGCTGACGGAGAAGCACCGTGGGGAATCCATGCCCTGACTCTGGATTACACACCATTGCGTGACTACGTCGACAAAGCGCGTGACATTTTTACGTTTGAGCGAGAGGGCAGATGTGCGGTATGTCACGAGCACATGCCTCCAGGGCAGGGCCTCTATGCGGTCTGCCCTAACACGTCGTGTGAGGCCGTAGGGCACTTACGTTGCTGGAGCCAGCACGTTCTCCTGAGCGAGGCTGAGGCCGGAAAGGAAGGCATTCTCTTGCCCGTTCGGGGGAAATGCCCAAAGTGCGACGGGAAGGTCGAGTGGAGTGACATGATGAAGGAGCTGACGCTGCGGTTGCGGGCGCCAAAAGAGGTGGACAAGCTGCTGAAGGCGAAACGGCGGCTGGAAAAGGCAGCTGGTAAGGCGGCGGACAGGCCCGTGACTGCTGACGCAGACAAGTCGCCGAAGAAGCCGACGGCAGCCGCAAAACGGAGCCCTGCAAAGCGCACAAGTAAGGCCGCCAAAGTGCCGAAAGAGACAGCATCGAAGAGGAAGACAAAAGGCAGCACGACGGCAAAGTCCAAACAGACTAGCTCGCCGGAGGTCATCGTGCTGGAGAGTAACGAGTAATGACTTGTGCGAACCAGGATAAATACATACTCCGTACATATCCGTATCTGATACAAGTTGTTAGTAATGACCTACGAGAGCATCCTAGACATCTGCTGCTGTGATTGGCCGGGAGACGAGCTACATATTTGTGAGTTCCCCACTCGATCCAGATATCAGATTGAGCTGGGCCTGACAAGGGGGACCTCGCAGAACTGCGACAGGTAAGGCGTTGTGCCCACCTCTACCACAATGGCAGACGGGCCTACAAAGCGCGCTGAGGTTGCACAGTCGGCGCACTATGCTGTCGTCGCGTTTGATGCCCCTGACTCTGGCTATCGCGGGCACTGCCGCGAAGTGAATACAAAGAGGGCAGCAGAAGCGAGAGCCAAATGACCAAAGCAAAAGCAAAAGCAACTGGCAAGCACGCCGACACGGAGGCGGCGACGGCGGCAACAGCGGCTGCACTGTGTGCAGTTTTCCGTTCGATGCACCATGTCCAACTTGCTGTCGCCGTGCGCAGATGTGGTTCGCATTGCCGTTGTGCATAATGATGGCAACGCAAGGGAAGCACAAAGATCTGTGCTGGCGGGCACTCAACGACAGGCGTACAGAACCGCGCTTTGTACGGAGTACACAAGGGAACGACAAATACGACGTGCAGTGATCGTCTTTGTTTCCCTTCTGTTCCTTTTTACCGCAACGTCGTTGAAAAATCAGCCACTAAGCCCAGATGGTGGCGACTCCACTCTCAGACAATATAATAAGATACTTCGTCGGCAAATAGACAGACTAGCGTGCCCTCCTTGCTGTTCATCGAGAGACGGGCTCATGATGGAGGCGTGTTCGTTTTTCTTGGCCGGGCATGGTGTCCTGACAGCCGGCCGCGTATGCGTTATCGGCCGACTGCAGGTACTCGGAGCATTGGATATCATTATGTCCCTCCCCCATCTGGTAAGCCGGCCACACCCAGCCTGCGAAGAAGGAAATATAGCAGCCGTGGCTGCATGCTGCAGCCTTTGCAGCGCATTTGCCCAGATTCTCCGTACGTGCAGTGGCTTCCGCAAGGCCAAGCGCGACCGTCTCACATATCTTGCCTGCGGTTTCCACCTGCTGCTGCTGCTGCTGCTGCTAATGCCGCCCGCTGTCTCGCTCTCTACAGAGGCACCAAGGCCGTATCAACCGACTGCACTTTGTACCAAGTAGAGAGAAAAGGTAATTAATACCACACGGCCATTTCAGCTCCCATCCCTGCCTATCTCGCGCGTCGCTTTCAGCGGCTCCCCGAGGCGCATTGGACCAGGACCAGCAGGACGCCGCCCTACGCAAATCAGCACCGCGCACTCATCCAGAGTACTCCGTACGAAGAAGATACATCTGGGCCGGTCACAATGGGCCAAGCACTAAGGACGTTTGTTGGCGCTGTTTGTCAGTCGCCGCTCTGCGACGCAGAATCGACCTAGTGACCCACTATGGAATACTCATGCCTAATGTAAGTCAGTCAGTACGCAGGACGGAGTATTTTGCATCGTATCGCTGCCTTGTACACTTGCATCTTACGCGCATATTTTTTTCGGTGGTGCCCTGTTAGTGCGCCCGTGTCCGCAAAGTACCTGGCTGTCCGCCAGAGCCTGTCGACAGCCTTTCTTGCCTCGCTGCCCCGTGCCAATGGCCGCAACCCGCTCTTTCCATATTCGTCCCGCCCACTCACGCCAACCCAGTGTATGAGTTTATCCCGGCATCTTTCGTCTCTCCCTCTCCACCACCTTTTTAACTCCTTCCTTTTTTTTACACACTCCTTCGGCCTCTCACGCTTTTTACGAGCTCTGCCGCTCGCTCGTTCCCTTCTCTCCCGCCTACCTCCCTCTTACTGAGCATCCTTACTGTGTGATTATTTGATTACTTGGAATGCAACCTACACCACTCTTGCCCTCCTTATAAGTATCTTACATCTCACATCATAATCGCGGTTCGGTAGCATAATCAGTCTCTCGTCCTCGTCTGCCTCGATTTCCACCTCGTTTTTTGGCACCCGGCTTTTGGGCAATTCGCTCTCTTCGACCAACGGCCTCTCGTCTGCGCTCATTTTTGGAAGCCTCTGTCAGCCCAGCGAGAATTTGACTGCAAGCTGGCTCGCGTTACAACCCTGTCCTCGAACCGACCTTTCCTGGACCGATCCAATTCCTCTCCCCAGCCGTCCAAGCGCAGACGAACAATTCGGAACCGCCACAAGGCGTCGATACCGAGTCTCCATTCCGCCACCATCACTCCTCCACATTCTGGCCCCCGACTGCGATCTCGTTCACCATCAAATGCATACCGTCGACGCCGATTCCCTCGGATGACGCCGTAAGGCAATACCACCAGTTCACAGAGCCGACTACCGAGCCGCTCTCCTTTGGCACGTCTGCTCCAGATACGCCCAAATTATACTCCAGTCGCAAACATGATGGCCACCGTTCCTACCCTGCCCGGCTCCGGCTCTTCTACCGCGGGCGCTGGCAGTGGCGGGGGAAGAAGCAGCAGCAACAACGGGGGCAGTACAGGCTCTGCAGGCGACCGCGCCGCGTCAGGCAAGTCCGCTACTGTCGGAGGAAGCAGGAGCGCAGGGAAGAGCTCGGCAAGAGGCGCATCGGGCGCAAATTCCCTGGGATCCGGAAGCTCTCGGGCCTCTCCTGCTATTGGCTTGTCTGCAGGACATCCTGGCAGCTCCTCCGGGCCCAGCAAGCACAAAGCCGCCAACACCAACGTTTGCCACGGCAACTCGATAACCCCCCCCCTCCCACCGCCGCCTCTCAGCTCCATGGTCAGCGCGGCATTGGACCTCAAATCCGTTGAGCGTCGCGGACAGCCTACGGCCAGCCGAGAAACCGGCGGAAGGAAGAACAGACCGCATGAGCTTGAAGAGGCACCGACCTATCGCCCAACCGAAGAGGAGTGGAAGGATCCTATGGAGTATATGCGCAAGATCGCCCCCGAAGCACGCAGCTACGGGTTGTGCAAGATCATTCCGCCTGACTCCTGGAACCCGCCATTCGCCATTGATACACAGGTTTGCAGGACCCCTTCCCGTCCGGCTAGGAGAAGACACGGATTGATACACATCCGTGCCCGGAACGACATGTTACTGACAATGCTCTCTAGAGGTTCCATTTTCAGACGCGCAAGCAAGAACTGAACTGTGTCGAAGGCAGTAAGTTTCCTACGCCGATAGTCACGCATCATCGTCTGCCTGCTCACATATCCGTTGAATAGGCACTCGCATGAACCTCAGCTATCTTGAAGGGCTCTTCAAGTACCACAAGAACATGGGCAACAATCTGACTCGTTTGCCATATGTGGACAAGAAGCCCCTCGATCTCTATCAGCTTAAAAAAGCTGTCGATTCCCGAGGTGGTTTCGACATGGTCTGCAAGCTCAAAAAATGGGCTGAGATTGGACGCGATCTCGGATACAGTGGAAAAATCATGTCATCTCTCTCGACATCGTTGAAAAACTCGTACCAGAAGTGGCTTTGTCCCTATGAGGAATATCTCCGTAAGGCCAAGCCGGGCGTGCACCAGCAGCTGGAGATGGAGAACGGCGGACCGTTCGTTCCGAGTCCTGGGGCAAGTCCTTTGAAACGGTCGACCGTCAACACGCCGTCAAGTGCGCGCGGCGATTCACCTGTGCGCCAAGCAAGCGATGCACTCCAAGCGTCATTATCAAGAAACACGGACGGAAGCGATTGCGATACTCCGGCAACTTCAGAGAGCACTCCTCCGGCCTCAGCATCGGGAGGATTTACATCTGTGAATGCGGCCAGTCGTAACGGCAGCCCCTTTACGCCGACAAAGAATCCGGCCGACCAACGTCTCGCCCCAACACATCCGCTCAAGCGACAGTTGAGTAACGGCACCCCGGGCTCATCCGGGAAGGAGGACCTCGGCGAGGAAGACGAGGAAGGCAATGGCCGGCGAAGCAAGCGGCTCAAGAAAGGTAACAAGCTACTTGTTTATCATGCCTTGCCTGCCATATCGCGATGCTGACGATTCACTATCTAGAAACTGTTCCTAGAGTTGCTGGTTCCCATATGTCGCTGCTTCGGCCTCCCCAACCGCGGATACCTCGAGATGATAAGAGCGACCCGCGAGAAGTAAGCTTTCCCGAGGACAGGACGAAGAAGGGCTGCAGAATAAGCCAATTTCTAACATGTTCCTCGTGTAGTCTTGTGAGCAATGTGCCAAGGGCGAAGAAGCTGGCTTCCTCATTCTTTGCGAGTCTTGCGACCACGCCTATCACGGCAAATGTCTAGACCCTCCGATACTTGCGAAACCGGAAACCGAATGGAACTGCCCGAGGTGTCTTGTCGGCGATGGCCAATTTGGCTTCGAGGATGGCGGCATATATTCGCTTAAGCAGTTCCAGGAAAAAGCCTCGGAGTTCAAGCAGAACTACTTCCAGAAGAACATGCCGTACGACTCCGCAAACAACTGCCATCGCCCGGTAACGGAAGACGATGTTGAGCAAGAATTTTGGCGCCTTGTGTCTAGTATCGATGAGACGGTGGAAGTGGAATATGGCGCTGATATACACTGCACCACGCACGGCTCCGGCTTTCCGACCATCGAGAAGAACCCCGACGACCCGTACTCGACGGATCCCTGGAATCTTAACCTCCTTCCCCTGCATCCCGAAAGCCTATTCCGGTACATTAAAACCGACATCTCGGGCATGACGGTTCCCTGGGTCTATGTCGGCATGATATTCTCCACCTTTTGCTGGCACAACGAAGACCACTATGCGTACTCCGCCAACTACCAGCACTTTGGAGCCACGAAGACTTGGTACGGCATTCCTGGCGAAGATGCCGAGAAGTTTGAGGCTGCCATGAAGGAGGCCGTGCCCGACCTTTTCGAGACCCAGCCGGACCTACTATTTCAGCTTGTCACGTTGCTCCCCCCAGAGAAGCTGAAAAAAGCAGGCGTCCGTGTGTACGCCGTTGACCAACGTGCAGGGCAATTTGTCGTGACATTCCCCCAAGCGTATCACGCAGGCTTCAATCACGGCTTCAATTTCAACGAAGCCGTCAATTTTGCTCCAAGTGATTGGGAACCGTATGGCCTCGCTGGGGTAGAAAGACTCCAGCAATTCCGCCGCCAACCATGTTTCTCTCACGATGAGCTTCTTTGGACTGCTGCCGAGGAGGTGACGAGTGCCGCCACTGGACCGCTAACAATCCAAACGGCAAAATGGCTGGCACCGGCGTTTGAGCGACTATACAATCGAGAAGCGTTATCTCGGAGCATCTTCATGTCTAGGCACAAGGAGGTGACACACCGCTGTCCCCTGGCCGAAAATGAGAATGGCACGAAGACGGAGAGCCAGGCGACGAACTGCCCGTTGGATTTTGTGGTCGATGATGCCAAGGTTGCCGAAGAGGAGTACCAGTGTTCGCACTGCAAAGCCTTTACGTACCTATCTCGGTTCAAGTGCGTGAAGACGGGCAAAGTTCTCTGCTTGCAGCATGCCGGCTTCCATCATTGCTGCCAGGTGCGAGAGGCCAGTCGGTTTTTCGGAGAGGGGCATATCCTGACCTATCGGAAGTCGTTGGACGAGATGTCGGCTATCTACAAGAAGGTTTCCGAGAAAGCCCAGCAGCCGCAAGCGTGGGAGGAAAAGTACGAGAAGCTGTTGGATGAGGATGCAACACCGTCATTGAAGACTCTGCGGGCTCTGCTCAACGAGGGAGAGCGGATTCCGTACGAGCTGGCTTCACTGCCAATGCTGCGAGAGTTTGTCGATCGGTGCAACAAATGGGTCGAGGAAGCCACAACATATATTGTGCGCAAGCAACAAAATCGCCGCAAGAACGACAAGGCTTGGCCAGGTGGTTCCCGCAAGTCAATAAGCGGCAGCAGCGCCGAGGTGGACGACAAAGAACGGGAAACTCGCAACATTTCGAACATCTACCGTCTGCTTAGCGAAGCGTCCCAGATTGGGTTTGACTGCCCCGAGATTCTGCTCCTTCAACAGCGAGCCGATGCGATCAAGATCTTTCAAGAAGACGCACGCCAGGCGCTGGCACATGCTCCCGCGCAGACTGTCGACACGATCGAAAAGCTCCTGGATGAGGGTCATAGTTTCAACGTGGACGTGCCCGAAGTGGAAAATCTGACAAGATTTCTCGATGAGCTGAAATGGACGCAAAAAGCAGGGACAAGCCGCGGGGTTTATATGACGTTGGAAGACGTGATGAAGCTTGTTGAAGAAGGCCAGCGACTCGAGATATCCCCATACAACGACCACATGACGTTCTTTGACGAGCGGGCAGTCGCAGGAAAGCAGTGGGAAAGAACGGCCAAAGAACTTCTCAGTGCCGAGTCGGTGCACTATGTGCAGCTGGAAGCTCTATCGAAGCAAGCAACAAGCGGGACCATACCGGTGTCTGAGGCAACGCTAGTGGCAATCGACCAGATGCTCCACAAGCTCCGAGACGCGCAGCGGCAGATCACGGATCTGAACGCGCGATCGCACGACCCAGAATATCGGAATCGGCCGCGATATATGGAGGTCGTTAGTCTCATGACCAAGATCGAGGAGCTCCAGGCCAAGCCTGGAGGGACGCTGGACCTGGAGAAGGAGCAGAAGCGCAACGAAGACTGGATCCGCAAGGGGAAGCGAGTGTTTGGCAAGACGAATGCGCCTCTGTACATCTTCAAGACGCACTTGGAGTATGTGCTCGACCGGAACACGGACTGTTTTGACACGGTCTACGACAAGCCTCGCACGCCGACAGAACCGGCATCGCGCGAGCCCAGCCCGGACTCGACGTCGCCGCAGCAGAAGAACCCCCGGAACCGGACGGTGTATTGCATTTGCCGCCGTGTTGAAGCGGGCATGATGATAGAATGCGAGGTGTGCCACGAATGGTAAGTCTGACTCCTGATGCCGAGCGGCTGAAGTGGATCTGACAAGCATAGGTACCACGGCAAATGCCTGAAGATTGCACGGGGCAAAGTCAAGGAAGACGACAAGTACACATGTCCGATATGTGACTGGCGGCTCAAAATCCCTCGCGATGCAGCTCGGCCGGATCTGGCGTCGTTGATCAGCCTCTTCAACGACATTCCCAATCTTCCGTTCCAACCGGAGGAGGAGCAGATTCTGGAGGACATTATACAGGGCGCGATGGAGTTCCACGACAAGATCGAGCCGTACCTGGATCCAGCTCGAGAGGCGGAGATCGACGTGGACATACTGCGGTACTACCTGCGGAAGATTGAGGGTGCAGAGATACTCCTGACCCACGAGACCAACTTTTTCCGACAGGCACTTCACAAACGGGTTCCGATCGCGCCAGAAGCACCGCCGATGATTGAAGAGTCGAAGAGCACGCGCAAGCCGCGGCCGACAAAGCTGCAGAAGATGATGGCGCAATTCCAAGTGGATGACCCGGAGGATCTGCCAGAACGAGTCAGGTTGCGAGCAAATAGCACACGCCGCCGGATGCTGAACGCGGCAGATACGGCAACGACGACATTCCGGCCGTCTGGACCGATGGGCCCATTGGCTCTCGGCAGCCCTTCGCAGTCGCAAGAGCAGAACTCGTCCCTGTCGACACTGCGGCGCAACAACGCAACGTCGTCGTCCCCTAGCCATGCGGTTGCAGCGGCTTCTGACGGCCACTCGCACGGACACGCATTGAGCAGCACGTCCAGTGGAGACCGACGAACAGGGTCTTTCCCGATGCAACTCGACAGTGAATACGGCACGCACCCGAAGGCTGACAGCAGCATCAGTGGGCCTCCGACATCAGAGCGGTCTGGCGAGATATCGAGGCTCCTGTCTTCACACGACAAATCGGTGCTGAAGGAGCGGCTTTTGCGGGGTGACTTTGGTGCGGCGGACATCAAGGCGCTGCCGGAAAAGGACAAGGAATCGGTTCTTGATCTTCTGTCACGGAATGCAGAAGGCTCCCGGCGAGCACGAGAGCTGTTTGGCCGAGGCGAGGAAGGACGACCAGGAGCAGAGGACGACAGCGCGGACCGTATGGATTTGGACAAGGCCGAGCAGGAGACTTCCGGGACCAGGGAAGACAAAAAAGCCGAGAGCGTAGCCAAGGCGGCGGCGGCGAACGTATCGGCTGGATTTGAGAAAGAGAGCGAGACTGGGGGTAAGTGAAGGCGGTTCGTCAAGCCATTGGGACCCGCAAAGAAAGGAGTTTGAAGGGGGCGTGAGCCGTTGGGGAGCGTGATTTTCTGTTTTGTTTGTGTGTGTACTCTACAGCCCTCGGGCATGTTTTATAAATGTTGGACATTTTGGTTTGTGGCGAAGGAGCATCGAATCAGATGAAAGGCTGTTTGTTTTGTTGGCTGAGCTGTCTTGATGGCGTTGTTACATCGTGGCCATGGTATGGAACTTGCGCATCGTGGGGAAGATAAAAGCAGATGGGGAAAATCTGAAAGCATTTGAACCGTGTTGCAGACAGCTGGCGCGCTTTGTACAGAGTATAGCTATTTGAAGTGAGAGATCCCAGTGCATGAACAGCACGTGACCAGATAGTGTCCCTACGATGATTAGTAATGAGAGTGCCCGTATAAAGCTTAGTCATCCATCTGTGTTGTCCGTGCTCAATGGTCAGCTTCATTTGACCTCGAGCTCAGCTTCTTGACATGATCAGCATCGACAGGCGAGAGGAAGGAGCACAACAAGCGAGAGGGATCAAGCAAGCTCAACACGACAGCCATAACGACGGTGATAGCGAGAGTGATAACAACTGCGTGCACATCTCGACGTCCTCAGGCGGCAGTCACGACGATCCCGAACCGGTTCGAGACAACGGGCTCGATGGCGGCGCCCAAGGCGGAGGAGGCACAGGTGCGGCTGCTGTGGAACCCGGAGAACGTGCGGGACGTGGCGGAGTCGGTGGGGGTGTCACAGCTGGAGGACGACGCGCTGCGGTGCCTGTCGCAGGACGTGGAGTACCGGATCGGGCAGGTGATCGTGGAGGCGCTGCGGTTTATGCGAGCGGGGGGGCGGACGACGCTGACGGTGCAGGACATGTCGCTGGCGCTGCGAGTGCTGGACGTGGAGCCGCTGTACGGGTACGAGTCGACTCGGCCGTTGCGGTACGGGGAGGCGAGCCTGGGGCCGGGGCAGCCGTTGTTTTACGTGGAGGACGAGGAGGTGGAGTTTGAGCGGCTGGTCAACGCGCCGCTGCCGCGGGTGCCGCGGGACGCGAGCCTGACGGCGCACTGGCTCGCGATCGAGGGCGTGCAGCCGGCGATCCCACAGAACCCGACGACGGCCGAGGCGCGGTCGCAGGAGCTGGTGCCCAAGGGACCGGGGGCCAATCCGGCACTGGCGGCGCTGGCCGGCAACGACAACGTGGGCTTCAAGCCGGCGATCAAGCACATTATCAGCAACGAGCTGGTGCTGTACTTTGACAAGATCCAGGCGGCCGTGCTGGACGACAACCCGGACGAGGAGGTGCTGCGGCTGCGCGACGCCGCGCTCGACTCGGTGCGGTCGGATCCGGGCCTCCACCAGCTGGTGCCCTACTTTGTCAACTTTGTGGCCAACCAGATCACCCACCGGATGGACGACGTCTTTGCGCTGCGCCGCACCATGGAGCTGACGGCCGCCCTGGTGGCCAACCCGCACCTCTTCCTCGACCCCTACGCCTCGCCGCTCTGCGCGCCCGTCCTGACCTGTCTGGTGGCCCGCCGGCTGGGCGGTTTCGGCGGGAGTGGCGGTGGTGGCGGTGGTGGCGGTGGTGGCGGTGGTGGCGGTGCTGGCGGCGATCTCGGCAGCGACAACGGCGACAGCCACAGCCACAGCCACACCAACGGCATCCACGCCAACGGCATCGCCATGCACGGCTCCGCCTCATCGGCCTACGGCCTCCTGCCCGACAGCATCGTGCGCGAGACGTACCTGCTGCGCGAGCTGGCCGCCAGCCTGCTCGGCCAGCTGGCCCGCAAGTTTGCCCACAGCAACGCGCTGCTGCGCCCCAAGCTGACGCGCACCTGCCTCAAGGTGCTGCTCGAGCCGTCGCGGCCGGCTCCCGTGCTCTACGGCGCCGTCTGCGGGCTCGCTGCCGCCGGCGGCCCCGAGGCCGTCCGCGTCCTCGTGCTGCCAAACCTGCGGGCCATCGACACCCACGTGCTGCAGCGCCTGCAGGAGCGCGGCCCCGCCGCCGCCGTCGACCTCGAGATGCTCGTCGCCGGCGGCATCGTCAAGGCCATCCGCACGCTCTCGCCCGTCGGCACGGCCGCTGGGTCGGCACCGCTCTCGCCCGACCTGTCACCCCGGCCGGCCGCCACCGCGCTCACCAACGCGGCCGTCGTTAACGGCACGTCGTCCGACGAGGAGACGGCCGAGCTGGTCGACTTCCTCGGACCCATTGTCGGGCGGCGCATCGCCCACCTAGGCGACCGGCAGCTCAACGCGGCCATCCTCGAGGCGCGCAACATTGAGTGAGGGAACAGCGGACGGATGATTTCTCCGAGTCGGATGGCGTTTGGACTGTCCGTGGAAGAGCGGGCAGAGGGTTTCCGGCCGGTTTGGTCTCTTTTAAAGTCTCTTTACAGCTTGTCAGTTGCAACAGAGGCGGCCACGATTACTTTGATAGCCGTTCATCTGGGTTTGACCGTGCTACGTCACTGCAGAAAGGTGGACAATGTGATCGAGTCGTGCTCATGCTATTCTCCGGTTGTATATCAAAACACGTGTAAAGAAGCCCGCGGTCCCGCTTTGGGGCCCTACCACAAAAAGGCCAGGCCGAGGCTGGAGACGACGCTGAGGACCCAGATGGCCGTGGTGCCCTTGGCGATCTCGGTCTTGGTGAAGCCGATGGCGGCGTCCCAGACCAGGTGGCGGACGCCGTTGTAAAAGTGAAAGGCCAGGGGCCAGGCGAGGGCGAACTTGAGGGCGCCCTTGAGGGCGAGCGGCAGGGCGGCGGCGGTGGCCACGAGGCTCTGGGACTCGAGGTGCCAGCCGAGCAGCGGGGCGGCCAGGTAGGCGAGCGAGCCGCCGTAGAGCAGGCCGGCGTAGGTCATGCCGCTGAAGCGCTGCAGGATCGACGCGCCGAACCAGATCTGCTTCTTGTCGTAGATGTCGAGGTGCGGCGACACGGGGCGGTGCAGCCGCTGCGAGGCCAACAGCGCGTTGGCCTGCTCGGGCGTGAGCTTTTCCGTCGTGAACGATCTGGGCGTGTGAGTTGGGAAGAGGGAGAGAAGAGAAAGCGACAGAGAAGGCGAAAGAGAAGGAGGGAATACAAGAGATCTCACCTCGTCTGCACCGCCCGCAGTGCCAGAGCACGGGCTACCTGGGGAGAGAACACCGACGGCTTCGCGGCCGCTGCAACACTGTCAGCAACGCTTCTGCTCCTCGTCAACTCTCCTCGGCTCATCACCACTCCTCGCCCATCAGTCCAGGCTCCCATCACTCACCCCGCCGCAGCGCCATCACGCCGACCCGTTGGGCATTCATCGTCAGTCAATCGGTCCGCTGTCTGTATTGCGTGGAGCTTGTCCGAGATCGTCCCAGCTCTGCCGCGGTCGTGGTTGCGAGTGGAAAAGAGGATGACGTTCCGACGCCAATCCGTCCCGCGGCCGCCATTTTCTTCGGTCGTCCTCGGCTCTCTCACAAAGCACAAGTTGGCGCTGGCCAATCAGCGGCCGTCCGATTCTTCCCTTTGTCATGGCCCGCTCCCTCCACTTCCGACGCGTTTATGCGCTCCGGGTCACGTGACCGGGTGGACCCGCACGTCCTGCAAAAGTACAAAACAAAATCTGGCACAGCTCTCGCTCCGTCCGCTTCTTCCTTCTTCCTCAGATAGAACCGAGCGCTTCGCCGCCACCGGCAGCAGATCCCATTGCGATTGCTGTCATCTGGCGGTTCAGGCACGGCTGCGCTATTCTGGCGTGGTCGTGTCTGATGCTGGGCGCTCGTAGAACAACCGTACAGAGGGATCCTTCGTTAATCTCTGCCTGCAGTTTTCCGTCTGTTGGCAGTTTCATTTCTGAGATCTACATTTCATCAGCTCTGCTGGATTTGCATGCTGTGCCGTAGTACTGTTCCGTTTTATTAGAGGGCTGTTATCTTCGTAGCTATTCTCTGGCCAATGGCCGTCCATAACCACGTACTTCTGCTCTGCTGTCTTGACGTTGGTTTCGTCTCCTTGTCAGACTTCTTCTCCTCGTCCTCATCTTCTCCTCGTCCTCATCTTGTCCTCGCCTTGCCATATATCTCGTAAGTCCGTCCTACCTTCCAAACCTACCGATCCCACGTCAACATCTGCAGACATCGCCGCACCAGATCCTGGTTGTCCAGCGACCGCGAAGCGTACAGCAGAAACGGCCAGTCCTCCACGGCCGACGCATCCAGCACATGTCGGTCCCGTCGTCGGCTCATCACGGCCCACAGCCACGCCTCCGCCTGGGCCCGGAGACGGCTCCCGGGCCGGCCGGCCGACCTGCTCGCGGCCACGCCCGACAGAGCAGCACCGCCGCCGGCCATCGATCCCGGCCGGCCGAGCGCGCCGAGCTGCTGCCCAAACATGACGACGTAGGCGAGCACGCGTGCCGGCAGCTCGCGCAGCACCGGCACCGCGCCCTGGACGACCAGGTTGTGCAGCCGCGCCTCGTACTCCTGATAGCCGCCGCTGGCCCCGTCTTCCGGCTCGTCGTGCAGCACCCGCAGCAGCCAGTACATGCCGGCCACAGCCGCCTCGTCGGCCACCGTCGTGTCGCACGCGTTCGTCCCCCGGTGGCACACCTGCGCCCACGACCGCGCTGAGCGGCGCATCCGCCGCGCCGACACCCGGAAGCTCGTCAGTCGCGGCGGCTCGCTGTCCACGTGCAGCACCACCCGCCCGGAGCCCCCCGGATGCACCACCACCTCGCGCACCAGCTCGCCGGCATCGTCGGCGTCGTCGTCGCTGCTGCCATCCCGCCCGTAGGTCACCTCCTCGCGCCCGGCCACTGCCAGCCTGTGGGCCCGGAGACGCTCGTCCACGTCCTGTCGGCGCTCTTCGTCGCCATAATAGACGTCGTGCAGACACACGGCCACGTCATCGTCGTCCTCGCCGTCGTCCTCGTCGCCACCGTCCCGGCTGTCGTAGTAGCCGGTGCTGTCGACCGATCCGGACGGGCTGCCATGGCCGTGGTGGCTGCCGTGGCCGCGTTCCTGTCGGCTCCGGTGGCCCCGGCGAGCCCGCCGCAGAGTCCCGTCCTCGGCCCCGGCCTCGTCCTCCTCGGGGGCACCGGGCCAGCGGTTGAAGACACCGCCGCCGCCGTGTTGTTGGTAGTAAGGCGGCGCCGCTGGGCCATACATGCCGCTCGACATGTGCTGGGGATAGTAGGAATACGGCGGTAGGGCCGGCAGCGGGCCTGCAGGCACACGAGGATAGTACGGTGGCGCCGATTGCGCCGAGTAGACGTACGGATGGGTCGTGCTCGCCGTCGCCTGGTGCGGCCGGATGCCGTGTCCCGTCGATGCTGACCCATAGCTAGGAGTATATTGGTATACTGCAACCGGCTGCGTCGGATGGCTGTAGGTGTATGCCATTGTATCCTGAATAATGCTGCGCGCATGTTTAGACATGTGGCTAGAAATGAGGACGGAACCTGTTACTAACAGTTTGTGCTGGGAAGCAGAGATTGTGCGTAACGTCAGTGTCGATGTTGTGTCGACGTTGTGGCAGATTGTAAAAGTATGAGCAAACCAAAAGCCAGCACGATCCTCAGAAGCTTTTGCCGGGAGGGAAGCTGTTTTGTTGATCGGAGAAAAAAAAGGAAGGAAGAGAGGGGAAAGAGAATGCAAGAGAAGGACGGAAAGTGCAGTGAGCTCCTTAAATATTCGCCGAGGTGATTACAATGTGAATTTTAACTGAGTGGTGTGCGGCACTTCTCCCTGTCGTACCCCCAGGACCGGAAAGAATACACCCAGTCAGCCAAGTCATTATTAATACGTTCAGCTGTGCCCAGACGAAGAGTGATTCATAGACCTTGTTGTGCATAGCAAACTCACCTGTTTGTCACCGTCTTGTGTACAACAAGCCAGATACGCATCACCTCTTCACCCTGTCCTACT
Organism: Leptographium lundbergii; assembly: GCA_001455505.1. Taxonomy (NCBI): domain Eukaryota; kingdom Fungi; phylum Ascomycota; class Sordariomycetes; order Ophiostomatales; family Ophiostomataceae; genus Leptographium; species Leptographium lundbergii. Next base: position 99,366 of record LDEF01000048.1, read on the forward strand.
TAACTGCTCTTGGACGAATCGCTTTATTAACGTCTATGGCGAGCCTCTCTTCATCCTTGTAATAACAACCATGGGCCGTGGCTCCGCTTGTCTTATATCTCTCTTCAAGCTGGCCGAGCACCATCTCTTCTCCCATTCCATGTACTGCCTTCTTCTAGCTCCCATTCCGTAGCTTTCTTCCCATAATGTGCAACATTGTGCCCGTTTCAACATCCCACAAAGAAACGCAGTCTTTGTAAATCAAACTCCGTGCAAGAGCACAACCGAATGACACTTTGCACCCGCGAATGTAACGCACGATTAGAAACAAATCACTGCAACCAGAGCCCGAAATTTTCAAATAACACCACCCACCGTCCATCACCGTCCGGGGAAATCAAAACCAGTAGATCGAAAATTTAATGCCATTGACGATATCGTCCAAGTCTTCGAAAAGCTGTGCCAGGGCATGGCATTCGGAATGGGTACCCGAAACTTCAGAATCCATGTAATCCGGGTCCACTTCTCCGGCCTCCTTGAGATCCCCCACAAAGCTGTGCAAGCTGAAGCCATACAGCTTTTCAAGTGGCCACAGCCCGGTCAGTACAAGCCCACGGCGAAGCCGCCGCCTGGCCGCCACCAAGGAATCCATGTGTGTGCGGCAGCTCAAGCTATCTTCTAGACAAAGACTACGTTCGTTTCCGAACAAGAAATTCTCAACCTCGAGAATCACTTTGTTCACTGCATGTGAGCACGATTCATATATAGCCTCTGATAGCAACATGTTAGATTTGTATTGTTCTCAGTTTGCCAGAAGCTCTTGCAGTTCACTCACGAAGTACCGGCACAATGGCAATGTGAACAAAGGGCTCCGTGATCTTGCCGGCCCATAGAGAAGGACTGGAATTGCCATCCCGAAGAGGACAGAACACCGCCAGGCTCCGTGATATCATCCGGAAACTCGTATCATGGCGAAACTGCATGGCGAGGTAAAGAGCATAGTGAAGGTCCCACTCAACAAGGTCTTCCCAGTTCTGATCCGCAAATGACGACAGAAACATGTCCACTGCGTTGTACATGGCCGATTTGCATCCAAGCTCGATGGAAATCGCCGTCATTCGAGAAAGCACGTTCGACCGTATCGTTGGAGGGAGGCACCAATCTTCGGCATCATGGATAATGCTGAAAAGATACCGAGCGGCATCGACAATTTCAAAGCTGTCGGAGTTGATGACAATGGTACAGGGTATGCGTGATGCGTACTGACTGAATAAACGTGAAGTCGCCCATTTATGTGACACAATTTTCATTCGTTCAGCGCACACCCAAAAACATGTTTGGCTACATGCATCCGAGTCATAGACAATCCGAATTTCTGTGTCGGCACAGCCGAAAATGTTGTCCTGTGGATATGAACTAAATCCCAGTGTGCTGCAACAATGAGACCGTTGCAAGTCATTTTGATCGTCTGTGAATGGGTCTTCGAAGCCATGACTGGGACCCGTCAGAGTTGACCGAAACGAACAAAGATCAGCTATTACTTACTTGGGCCCAGGCCCTTTAGCCCCACCATAGCTACTGGCAGTTTCAATAACGGGACAGCAAATACTCGTGTTCGGTGTGCCATATGATTCAGGCGTCGACTGAGGAGACAAAGAAATTGTGTCACGCGTGCTTGAGCTTGTGCTGAGAATAGTTTGCATTGAGAATTCCCAGAAGTTTTTGGGGCCATCGAAACCCGAAACGGGCTTGTTGATTTCAGGGCTGTATTCATCACCCTGCTTTGCTTCTTCGTGAAGTTGCACCGACTCAACAGCATTCAACCCTCCCCCGATCTGTCTTGGATGGTGGACCGTGGAAATTCTCAACGGCAGAGAGGTCCGGTGAGGGCTCTGATATTCAAGAGATTCGTCTGTAGATGTTTGAACCTCGCTGACGGTGGAACGAATACTTTGACTCCTCATACTTAGTGCCGCAAGCTTGTCCTGCGTAGTCCGGAAAAGGGCGCCTAGCTCTTTTGCAGCCGCACTCCCGGCTGCGATGCGCTTTCTGGATATGGGGTGCTTATCTGCAGAAAGAGTTGAACTGTTCTCCGTCGAGAAATACCCAAACACTTCACAACTGCCCGATTGGGGTGTGAGACTGTGTGGACTGTGTGGACTGGGAGTGCGAGGAAAATTCGCCATTTTCAGAAGCGTCAGTTCGATTGACGATGTGCCAGAGAGATCCTTGACAGTTATAGCAACAAAAAGTGTAAGGGGAGAAAGCAAGGATCCACAATGCTCCTTGCTTTCCTGTGCTGTCGACGGATGTGCTTAACGGTGGCTTGGTTGTTGCTGAGGAAGGCCGACTGATTTCGCTTTACAGCATTGCGACAATACTGTTAATATCTGACGACAAATTCAAGTAGGAGAAAAGCAAAATGCGGAAAATAGTAATGAGTATATGTCGAAGGAAGAAGCGGTGACCGCGAACAGCAAATGGGAGAAGAGCGGCAAGTGGGAAGACAAATAGCTTTTTAAAAAAAGAACAGAAAGGCAGGAAACTTGGCTGTAGTTTTGAGAAGCTAGTCGAATGAAAGGGAGCCAGAGCTATGAATCAGAAGGAAGGGGCTATGAGAATGAGAAGAAGGGTTCAGAGGCAAACACACGAAACAGACGAAAGATAATGCCGTGTTGTAGGGCCCCCGATCGTGAATTGGTCGACTCTGAGAATAACTTGAAGCGTAGGAGAGTCAGACTTATCCCTGGGAGCAACTATTTTCTGTAGGCCCTGAAAAGAGGAATATTTTAATGGGGAGCATAGAAAACTGCGAGCAGGAAAGGGAAACTGCATTGTCCTGAATAATGCAATTGCCGTTTTAGGAAGTGGCACAAGCGATATCGGATGCTCTTTCCTATATGGCCTCGCAAAGAGACAGTCGTACTGTAGTACGAAGCACAGCAGAATCATTTCAGCATGCGGTTTAAAGGCACATTGTGCCGTATTTATTTGCCGACGCAACTTCTCCCTCAAAGTGTGGACAACATGTCAACATCACGTGATAGCTGCAGCTAAAATATGAAGCTTTACGGAGCAACCCAATCGTAGAAATTGAAGAGCCCGACTGCTGACGTGTACAATTGAACGTGTCCTCAATCGAAATGAAAACTCAATTATGGTTACATCTTAGGCAACGCCTATCAAAGGCTGCCCTACCACTGCCTCTGCCAGGCCTTCAATACCCGATCAGCGCGCGGCAAATATGGCAGAAATCCTCTCTCCGCAGCTACAGTGCCGGTGCTGACAAGGGACAACATGCCAGCCCACAATCTCGCGCTGGGCGAATCTTGGCTCGGCTACCTTCTTATATGGGACGGTATACCCGCCGGCTACGGGACGCCCCGGTCTCGCATATTGTGGCGTTCCTGATCTTACATGAGATCACTGCCATCGTGCCGCTGTTTGGCCTCTTTGGGCTCTTTCACTATACCGACTATGTGCCGGTCAGCTACATGACGGGAAACTTTGGAGGACTGGCATTGGAGGGCGTCCGGCGATTTGAAAAATACTTCAAGCGGAAGGGTTGGTTTGGATTTGGAGGCAAGGACGACGTTGAGGACGACGGCCAGACAGTAGACAATGCTGGCAGTACTGATGGCAGTACCGTGCTGAGGCTGTGGGAGAGCTTTGACGCCAAGTACAAGATTGTGGTGGAAGTCGGCGTGGCCTACGCAATCACCAAAGCTCTGCTACCAGTACGCATCATCTTCAGCTTATCGGCAACGCCCTGGTTCGCTGGTGTCCTGGTCCGGCTGCGAGGATTACGTGGACCGCCCAAAAGCAAATAGATTTGGGTATCGGGGTTTATATTTCTTAGTTGAAATCCCCAAGGGCACCCTATCATTTTTAAATTCTATTCGTCCACTTTGTCTGCCACAACCGAAGCACTCCCAAACAGGCCATTTCGCTAGTTATATGGGATGTACAAAAGGTGTCGCGCGAAACAATGGTGTTTCGCTTATTCGTAGACCCAGTCGTACTGAGCAGACTTGTAGGTATTCAGGTCCTCCGGCTTGAACCACAGGGCAATCTCCTTCTTGGCGTTCTCGACGCTGTCGGAGCCGTGGCAGACGTTGCGGCCAGTGGTGATGGCGAAGTCGCCGCGGATGGTACCGGGGAGCGAGTTCAGGGGGTTGGTGGCACCGAGAAGAGTGCGGCCGGTCTTGACGGCGTCAGTGCCCTCCCAGACCATGGCAACGATGGGGCCGCTGCCCATGTCTGGTAGCAGTTAGCTTGTGTAGCTGGCGAGAGGGCCAATGCATCAGGGCAGCAATTAGTAACACGAACACTTGATCAGACCGGGGAAGAAAGACTTCTCCTTGAGGTCAGAGTCTGTCAGTCAGGAAGAGTTAGTGGGTTGTCCATAGCTGCTTGTTGGAGCGCGTCGATGTTCTGGTGGGGGTGTGGTCACGAACAGTGAGTCTCGAGGTGCTCCTGGCTGGGGGAGACAAGCTTCAGGGCCACCAGCTTGTAGCTAATCCAAGATTGTCAGCTTACAAGCTTCGTACAGTAACGAGGCAGGAAAAAATAAACCAAATCATACCCGCGCTGCTCGAAGCGGCTGATGATGGGGCCAACAAGGCCACGCTGAACAGGGTGGTTAGCGGAAGCAAGTGCTTCACATGAAGAATGTCACCAACCTGGACGCCATCGGGCTTGATAGCAATGAAGCTGAGACAATGTTAGCTTAGACAGCTCCAGAGCAATGGCAGGGGCAAAGAAAACGGTGAAGCATGTAGAGGCCAGCAAGAGGGCAAGACATCTGTGAATGGATTTGAACTTACGTCTGCTCGGTAGCCATTTTGATTTTTGGGGGGTGGTCAACACTCGGTTGTATGGGAGAATTTGGGAGAATGGTTTGGGTGGTGGAAGTAAGAGAACACGATGGTTGGACGTGATGTTGGTAGAAAAGAGCAAGAAGAAGGACAGCAACAGCCACCAAAAGAGAAAGAATTGGCGGGGTCAAAATTTGCGGTGGCCGCTGGTGGGGCACATGCTGTGTTCGGGGATGCCGTGTGGTGGCCTGTGGCTCCTCCGGTAGCCCATTCTTCGGCTCTTGTGCACTTGGCGGAGACCTGATTGGGCCGTTGGGGTCCATTTCCGTCTGGACAACAGCACCTCAATTGGGCACGAAAATTGTCAGGCACCAAATGGACACTTCTGTCGAGCTGGCAACGGTCTAGTAGATAATGACACGAGTATCAATGCTGCTCTGCTTCGTACACAAGGCAATCACCTAGCAAACGCTGTTCGGATAGATAGGAAGCTAACGGATTCGTTGGGACTAATGCATTCTGGCGGGCAGGTCAGCTCAGAAACTGTCCTCGAAAACATTTCGTATACATATGCAGCTGTGAACATCTATCTTATCTTACAGTTGTATTGCGGGTTAGGATGCGCCACCGCGGCATACAAATCGTGGCGTTTGTCCTAGAGGAGCTCGTAAGGCTAGTGGAGCCGCTATCCCCATTTCAGCGTTCAACGGAAGGGGACAGCTTTAAGCTTCTCCTCTCCTCTTTGTTGACCATCGACATCAGCGTCCAATGCTTCAAGCCAGGACGTTTGTGAACCATCACCTCTCCCTTTGCGCGTTGTCGCACTCAACCCTGACCATTTCGTCTTGATATCGCACCCCCTGTTATCTCTAGCCAGTCCTGCAAACACTGCTGGCAGTGCTTGTATTGCCAGCGTGTCGTCTTTGCGGCCATGCGTTCACAATTGTCAGGGCAGGCATTGGCCACATGCCTTGGCCTGCTGTCGACCCTCTCATCCTTGGCCATTCCAGCATGTAAGAGCAATTGCAGAATCTCATGTGTTTCTCGGAGATTCTTCTATAGAGGGGCCTCTTGTTACCTCTACCGGGTATCTGGCTAACTAAGAGCCCAGATGCGGTCAAGGAGAATGATTTTAAGAAGTGCGACCAGTCGGGCTTTTGCAAGCGCAACCGTGCCTATGCAGACAACGCCGTTTCCACAGGCTCATCGTCAGCCTCGCCGTACCATATAGTACCCGAGACTGCGGCAGTCAAGGACGGCCAATTCCAGGCTGTCATTCTGAAGACCATTAATGACCTAGGCGAGACTGTGCGGCTCCCCCTCACAGTCTCATTCACCCAGTCCGGCGTGGCCCGTGTTACAGTCGACGAGGAAAAGAGGAAAAATAAAGAAATTGAGCTGCGACATGGCAGCGGTGCGCGCAAGGAGCGGTACAATGAAGCCGAGAAATGGGCCATTGTTGGCGGCCTGAATCTCGACAAGGAGGCCAAGGTCATTGACGGTGGTAGCGAAGGTGACACGGGAATCACGATCCAGTATGGGCCGTCGGGGCAGTTTGAAGCCGAGATCAAGTACTCGCCCTTCAGCGTCGACTTCAAGCGAGACGGCTCGACCCAGATCAAGTTCAACAAGGGCGGTCTCATGAACGTGGAACATTGGCGACCAAAGGTCGACAAGGAAGAGGGCGCCGCCACATCCGAGGACGAAGGGACATGGTGGGATGAGACATTCGGTGGAAACACCGACACGAAGCCGCGAGGCCCTGAGAGTGTTGCCCTGGATATTTCCTTCGAAGGCTACGGCCATGTTTTTGGTATCCCGTCTCACACTGGCCCGCTCTCGTTGAAGGAAACCCGCGGTGGCGAAGGCAACTACGACGAACCGTACCGCCTGTACAACTCGGATGTCTTTGAGTACATCCTCGACAGCCCGATGACACTGTACGGTGCCATCCCTTTCATGCAGGCCCACCGCCCGGATTCCACGGTCGGTGTCTTCTGGCTCAGCGCTGCAGAGACGTGGGTCGATATCACCAAGCAGAAGGAGTCTATCAACCCCAATGCTCTGGGTGTTAGCGCTCGGACTACCACACAGACCCATTGGATGTCTGAGAGCGGCCTGCTCGATGTCTTTGTGTTCCTGGGCCCCTCCTCGCAGGACGTTCTGCAGAAGTATGGCGAGCTTACGGGCTACACTGCCATGCCGCAGGAATCAGCGCTGGGATACCACCAGTGCCGCTGGAACTACAACTCGGACGACGACGTTAAGGACGTCGACCGCAAAATGGACAAGTTCAACATCCCCTATGACGTCATTTGGCTCGACATTGAGTACACGGACGGCAAGAAGTACTTCACCTGGGACCAGGACAAGTTCAAGGATCCGATTGGGATGGAGGAGAAGCTTGACGAGCACGGCCGCAAGCTGGTGGTCATCATCGACCCGCATATCAAGAACGAGGACGGCTACGAGGTGGTGTCGGAGCTCAAGTCAAAGGAGCTGGGCGTCAAGAACAAGGAAGGAGGACTCTTTGAGGGCTGGTGCTGGCCAGGCTCTTCGCACTGGATCGACGCGTTCAACCCCAAGGCGGTTGACTGGTGGAAGACGCTGTTCAAATACGACAAGTTCAAGGGCACGTCTGAGAACACGTTCATCTGGAACGACATGAACGAGCCGTCGGTATTCAACGGGCCGGAGACGACGATGCCCAAGGACAACATCCACCATGGCGGCTGGGAGCACCGCGATGTGCACAACATGAACGGAATGACCTTCCACAATGCAACGTTCCAGGCCCTTCTCTCACGCAAGAAGGGCGAGCTGCGCCGTCCTTTCATCCTGACACGGTCCTTTTATGCTGGCTCGCAACGGCTGGGCGCCATGTGGACTGGCGACAACCAGGCTGCCTGGGACCATCTAGCTGCTGCTACGCCCATGATTCTCAGCCAGGGCGTCGCCGGGTTCCCCTTTGCCGGTGCGGATGTGGGCGGCTTTTTCGGCAACCCGGACAAGGATTTGCAAACCCGCTGGTTCCAGGCCGGCGTGTTTTACCCCTTCTTCCGCGGCCATGCGCATATTGATGCGCGCCGACGTGAGCCTTACCTGGCTGGCGAGCCGTACACGGCCATCATCACGGCGGCGTTGCGTCTGCGCTACAGCCTGCTGCCGGCCTTTTACACTGCCTTCCACGAGGCGCATGTTTCTGGGACTCCGATCATCAAGCCGCTGTTCTACACCCACCCCAATGTCGAGAGCGGGTTTGGCATTGACGACCAGTTCTTCGTCGGCTCTACGGGCTTGCTGGCAAAGCCAGTCGTGGAGGAGGGCAAGGAAACGGCTGCCATCTACATTCCCGACGGCGAGGTGTACTACGACTACTTTGACTACACGGTGGTGCCCACACTGGCAGAGCACATCACGTCGATGGAGGCGCCGCTGGACCGGATCCCGCTGCTCCTCCGCGGCGGCCACATATTCCCGCGTCGTGACCAGCCGCGCAGATCCAGCGCGCTGATGAAGTACGACGACTACACGATTGTGGTCAGCGTGCCCAAAGACGGTGGCCATGCTGAGGGTTCGCTGTACGTCGACGATGGCGACTCGTTTGACTTTGAAAAGGGCCAGTATATCCATCAAAGGTTTGTGCTGGACGGCGCCGAGTTATCGTCGACAGAGGCAGAGGGCCGTGATATTAGCAAGATTAAATCGGGTGCATGGCTGAAGGCGATGCAAGATGTGCACGTGGACAAGGTCACCGTGGTGGGCGCCCCGGCGTCGTGGGCAGAAGCAAAGGAGGTGACAGTGGAGTCCCAGGGCAAGACGTGGACTTCACCCGTGGACTACACCGCGGCGGAGAATGGTCGCGCGGCATTTGCGGTGGTGCGGCACGTTGACGCTCGCATTGGCGCCGACTGGAAGATTTCCTTTGTGTAAGCAAGGATAAAGGTTTACCCTGCAGGCGGGTTAGGGGAGGGGATCTTGTAGCGTTTGGCATATGTTTGCCTGGATTTGTGTAGCTGGACGAGATAAGAAGCGGATTGCCTCATGCTGGTTGTGCGAAGGGCTTTCGTGAATGATGCTCAAAATGAAGCGGATGAAAGACATTGAAATACTATAAAAATGCACTATAGTGACAGCAACGGCGCCCTTTCCCTCTGGCGATTGTTGTGCTGTCTCGCGCCTTCCTACTGCTAGCCGTAGGATGGGCTAAAGTACGGAGGACGGAGTACTTTCCTGCTTATGTGCGGGATCTACCTCCTTTTTCAACAAAACCTTTTTGGCGCCCAAAGACAAGCTTCCTCGAGCGTTACAATACAGATGGCACCTCTCGGTTGTGCAGCTAAATGATTTGCTATTTCGTCTTACAGGCCGTTCTAGGCCGACCCACACCACATCGACAGAAACAACACATGATGCGGAGGAAGATAGGCGGGGGAACAAAAAAGAAAGCAGGATGTGCCCTCGCAAGGTACACGGTCCAAACGGGACGATGCCAAGAGCAGGAGCCAAATGAGAGCACAGCAGCGAACCCTACCATGTATCAACGTGGCATGCAGGTTAGGGGAAAACACGAAGCACAATGCTTCTTTTATTGGCAAAAACCGATATTTGGCTAGTGCGTCTCGGATCCTTTTGCTCTGCTGCTATTCTCGATGTGAGCAGGAGGTGCTAACACGCCTTCGGACTCAGCCGCACCTCTCTTACGCTGGGGTCCATGACCAAATGTGAACCAAACCGGTCCGTACTCCGTATGTGCAGGGGCCAAAGCACAAGGCAGATTGCAACGCGAGAACGCCTTGAACTTTCTTTGGCGGTTCTTACCGCTTGATGCATGAGTCAATCCTCTGTTGATCCCGCCATCTTTCTGCCGGCCCCTTTCAGTGTGGCTGTCTGTTTGCCAAAACCGAAGCCTCCATACGTCTGACAGATCGCGGGAGTAGAGTGAGGCTGACAAAGTTCATCCCTAAGGCAATATCACCAATATCGGACTGGCGTCCTTTCTGTCTTACCGTTGACGAGAAAACAACAATCATCCGGCGAGCCTTGCGGATTCTGTCGCCTCGAGCGACAGATGGCTTCACTCCCGGAAGGCTGGGAGTCGGACTACGACGGCGCCCGCTGGTTCTTTCGATACAAGCCGACCGGCACGATCCAATACCATTTCCCCAAGCCCGGCGACGAGTTTCCCGAGTTCCACGACAACTTTGGCCCCGTCCAGCAGAGCTATGAGCCGACCCCGGAAGAGCGTCTAGAGAGCGAGAGGCAGATTCGCCGCCATACAGCGACCAGTGCCTCGACTGCCGGCCCGAGCAGTGCGAAGAGACGCAAGGACTCGAGCGCCGCGTCTGCAACCCTAGGTGGGGGCGACTTCCTCGGCTCTTCCTTTGAGCTCTTTGGCTACTACGGACCCGGCTCGTACAACGACATATCCCCAGAACACGATGACTCGGAAGACGAGGCCGGCTCCAAGCCGGACAGTCGCCCTGGAGCCTCCACCGACGGGGAGCTACGCGGAGCCTCAGTTAGCAGCCTGGGGACACCGAGCTCGGTCTTTAGCGGCGTGACATCGGCGACAGCGGGGGCGCCTCCAGTTCCCCCGATTGCAGCAGCGGTGGAGATACACGAGCTGCCCGATGCGGCAGCGCTGGGTGGCCTACACTATGCATCGGACCCGGTGGGCTATGTGTCGGAACTGGCCAGCGATATGACGACTCTCTGCATGGAAGAGTCCAATCCGCCGCCGGTCGAGCTGCCCGGAAACGAGGTCTATTCTATCGGCGCCGGCCCAGCTGCCTCCCACTCGATGCCTGTCGAGCTACCACACAATCCGACATTGCCCTCCGTTCCCCCCGTTCCTTTGACCGTGCAATCGATCCCCCAACCAGTGGAAACGTCACAGACGTATGATGAACCGCTAGTAAGTGCCTCGTTTGCTAGTCAGGCTCCGGTCCAACAGGCACAGGCACAGCAGCAGCAGCAGAAACAGCAACAACAGCAACAACAACAGCCAGCACAGGACGCCTCTGCCAAGCCTTACCGTGCATTCCGCGCTTCGACTGTTTCGAGCGAAGAAGACTCCCCTAGACGATTCTCTGTTACCGGCGGCGCCTACCAGAACCTTGAAACAAGAGGCGTTGGGAGGGATCAGCTACATGAAGAGTACCGGGTGGTTGGCCCCACGAAGGAGCTCACAGATGTCCCATTGGCCTTGCAGCCTCCCCAGAAACCTCCAAACAAATCGACAAAATCCTCCGAAGTCTCGTCTGATTCCAGCCTTGCAGGCCCAGCCACAGTTGAAGCTGCGGCTGTGACTCCGGCTCCCTTCCAGCATAAACAGCCCGAATCCCCGTCAGACGTGCCGCCCGCTTTACGGCCTGCTCAAGGTAGGCTGGTGTCGCCTCCAGCTGCACCAAAGCCCGGTACGGATCTTGCCGCTATCCCAGCTGCTCTCAGACCGGCAGGCATCCAGAGATCGGCCCCAGCCGAAGCCCCAGTCAAAGATGGCCAAGATTCGAATACCACCCAGCCCCAAACACACTCGTCATCAAACGACTCGGACACTGTGAGAATACCTGACGGTGCCTCACCCATAGCTATTCCGGACGGGGATGAAGTTATTGCAAGCGTCAGCTCCGGGTCCACGGAGCCAGAGCTCATACCCCATCCTCTCCGACTTGGGCGGCAAGGAAGCCCTGCTACACCTCCTCTAGAAGCAGCAGAAGCAAAGCGTGGCGTGGACCCTAGACAGCCTCTGGAATTGCCATGGGCCCAGGCGCAGAAAGTCCAGCCCCGGCGGCCAGCATCCACGTTTGGGATCATATCTGCCAGCAAAGCTATGCCTGACCCATTGAAAACAAGCTCGCCCTCGCCCCCGACCGCAGCCTCGTTTGACATCGTGATTCCCGCATCTCAGCGTCCGTCCTCGGGTGATGCTGTCAGCTCTCTGAAGACTGAACGGCGTGCATCTACACCTGCCACAACTAATTCTGTGCAACGCCGATTTACCCCCCCAGCTATGACTGCCGCGGCCGCGGCCTTGGATCATCCGGTCTCTCAAAATGCCAGCACATCGTCGCCACATGTGGAGAGTCTTGCGCAGAAGACCACACTACTGGAAAGCGTTCCCATTCAAGCTTCAAGTCAGCCTCTCGCAGCTGGGACTATACGGCCTGTTCTGGACCCGACCCAGCCTCATCCATCACAGACAGCAGCAAGTATGGCTGTTGTGCCGCCCTCTGATATCAGTAACCAAACGCCACCACTGGCCCTGGTGCAGCCGGTTGAGAAAGAGGCCCCTCCTGTGACAGCTACCCAGTCGCCATCAAGCCTGCCGCATCATCAGAGCCTAGTGGCTGCCCACTTGGTCGCCAATAAAACCCATGCCATAGAGCCGATCTCGACAACTTTACAAGGACAGGCTGTCCCGGCACTGCAGCCTCTTGCAATGACGGAGACACCCCCAGTTGTCCAGCCACTGCAGTCAACAAATCCTGCTACAGTCTCAGCGGCCGGGAACAGATTTTCGCTTTCTTACAATGTCTTCAGCCAGTCTTGGGAAGTGCCTTCTTCAGACCCTGGCCAGGGTAGCCAATGTGACTTGCCACCGCAGCCTGTTCCGCAAGCAGGACAGACATCTCAAGGCTCGCAGAGCATTCCTGGGCCTACACAGATCATTCAGAACCAAAGCCCGCAGCTGTCACAGTCACCTGCTTCGGTGACTGTTCTGCCACTGAACGGCATGGGCATTCCTGGGACGCCAAGCCATGCACCTCAACAAGCACAGCAGATAAGCCAGGCGAACCAGGGCCCTCCTCATCCAACACAGGACCAGCAGCAGCCGGTCCAGCAGTACTTCCCAAGTCCTGAATCTTCCGGGCCTGGCACAGCTCCACCTAGGGCTCACCAAATCGTTCGGAAGCCGACTCAGACGGGCAGCACTCGCCTGACAGATCCACAAGCTGACCACCAAAAGGCTTCCCAGGAGGCTCAGGCTACAAGTGATCCTCATCGAGCGTCAATGTCAGCTGCGAGCGTGTTGTCCTTTAAACCTGCTACTACTGCACCATCACCACAACCTGCTCCCCAACAGCAACAGCAACCACAGCAACAGCAACCACAGCAACAGCAGCCACAGCAGAACAGTCAGGCCTCTGCAGTTCCTTTGGCCCAATTCCAACAGGACCTATCTGGAATGCAGACACCTGGACAGAATGCTCCTCCACCTGTCCCTCCCCGGCTTAGCCTTCCTAATATCCCTGCAATGCCTTCTCAGCAAGCGGCACCCAACCAACAAATTTTTCACCTGCAGCACATCCCGTCAATGCCAAGCCCTGCCTATGATCCAAGCACATACTCTCATGGCCCTGCTTCCAACCCTCCGCATCTTGTACAGAATATGCCGGGGCAGGGCCACACGCCATCCACGCCAACATCTACAGGACCAGCTGGAGCGTGGCCTGCACAGGGGCCACAATCGACCTACAGCATACCGATGCATGGATCGACACAAGCCGGAATAATGTATCAGACGCCTCAGACTCTTCAGCAGCAGCAGCAACAGCAGCATATGGGCTTCCAGACTGGGACAATCGTACCAGAGAAGAGGGGAAATGGCTTCTTCTCGAAAATGCTGAATAATTCAGCGGTGAAGAAGACGGCTTTGAGCTTTGGAACCGCCCTTGTCGCGGAGAGCCTCAACATCCCTGGCGCGACAGGTGCAAAGCTTGGTGCTAGCATGTATGACCAGCACAAGAAGCAACAGGCGGCCCAGCAAGCTCAGCAGGCTGCTCAGCAGCAAGCCCATCATGCAGCCCAGCATGCGGCACAGCAACAGGCACACCAGGCCCAGCAAGCAGCCCAGCAGCAAGCGCAACAGTTTTCCCAGCAGTTCACGCAACACCAAGGCGCCCAAAAGCCGCCTTTGCATACACTGCAGACAGCTCCGGGACAGTTGCAGCACGGAATTCCGGCGACGAGCAGTCCCACGACAGCATTCATGACTAAGCCGGTGACAAGCCCTGGCGGCTTTGCTGCAGGCCAACAGTCACAAGCGCAGTACCAGCAGCATCTATCACAGCAACGCCCGCCGTTGCAGCATGGCTTTTCAGCACCGCCCGGAAGTGCGGCCCAGGTTACGGTCCATCCGTCGGGCTACACTATGGTCCATCCTGCTCAAGGGCAGCAACAACGGCCAACTGGCCAACAATATGCAGGCGTGCCGCAGGCCGGACCAGGACATATGTCGGCGTCGTCTGTAGCTGGAACCAACAATGGAAATGTAGGTGCCGAGTCCGCCTCGGGTGTAAAGACACAGTTTGCGTTGGAAGCATTGAGCGACATAGCCCATTATGCTCATCACCATTCCGGCTCAGCGGCCTTCGGGCAGCAGCAGCATCAACATCATCAACAGCAGCAACAACAGCAGCAGCAGCCTGAGAAGCCTAGCCTCTTTGATTGGCTGAATTCGGCGAGTCAACCAAACCAGCAACAGCAACCGCCACCGCAGCAGCAGCAGCAACCGGGTCTATTTGATTGGATATCCCCAGCCGGCCAACCGAGCCAACAGCAGCAACAGCAGCAACAGCAACAGCAGCCTGGACTGTTCGACTGGATTTCCTCGGCCGGTCAACCAGGCCAGTCAAGCCAACCAAACCAACCAAACCAACCAAACCAGGTCTTTGTTCCTGGATTCACGCAACCTGGCTTTACACAGCAGGACACCACCCAAGTGGATATCACCCAAGTGGATGTCACGCAGGTAGATATCACACAGCCAGACGGCACGCAAGTCGACGTCACACAGGTGGACTTCACGCAAGTAGATTATTCGCAGAATGCCACGGGCTTCGATACGTCCGACATGGTCAGCATCGATGCAGTCAGTATTGACACAATGTCTGTTACCGACACAAGCGGCTGGACAGACTCAGTCAACTATTCGGGAGACGATTGGGGTGGCGACGACAGCTTTGCTTTTTGAAGGCGTCGTGGGTGGGAATTTTGGCCAAACGCTAAATTCCGGTTACTAGAATCATCATTATTTTGGTCACTGTTTCCCTTTTTATTTCATCGTCTCAGCGGCAGATCTCATGTAGTGCAGCTTATTTTTACAATTATTATCGGTATGATAATACCACTTTCACCACGTTGAGTGGCTTTGAAACAAGACACTGTGCGCGAATGCGTTCCTCCCTTTGTGGGATGCTAGCAGGCGTGGCGCGACGCCAGAGCGCCGACGCCCACCAGAACGCGTTAAAATTGTAGCCCATCGCCGAACCTCACAAAGCGACCGCATCCGGCCGGAAAGCGCACTGCTGCCTATGAGAAAGGTAGCGCCTTCCCATTCGCGTCGATCTGCTGCATTCTTTCCCCTCCATTTTCTGATTCGCTTTCCACCTTGTTTCCTCTTCTTCTACATACGACAGCTGTATACATCCCTTCATTTCGGCCTCTCTTTTCACCCCTTTTGGTATCCTCTGGGCTGCTTGTCTTTTTGGCTTTCCTCTCAGTCATTACAGCTTTTGATCAAATGGCCGTTTTTTTGATACTCCGTTGTTGTATATAGTTGCATTTCCCCTGTCTCTCGTTTCCGGTCCTTTGTCCCTCTGAACCTCTCGGTCATGCCCTTTCCCTTCTCCCATGTCTGCGACCTCCTCCAGCAGGCGGCCGATCTTCCGCTTGCCGGCCGTGCCCAGCGTGAATCTGTCGGAAAACTGATCCGCGACTGGTTTGGCCAGCACCGGCCTGCTATCGATGCAATCGTCCATGACAGCAGTGCTATTGCCGTCGACGCAGCCTCTGCAGCTGCTATTCTCTCGGCCCTCTTGCCCGACCTTCGCACAGACCGTGTCTTTGGCATCCAGGCCAAGTCTCTCCAGCGCATCATCGCCCGGTCTCTTGGCCTTGGCCACTCCAGAATTGCTGAGCTGGCTCGCTGGACCCGTCCTCCCGTCGATGGCGATGCCGTTGACCTTGCCGATTGTGTTGAGTGCATCCTGCGCCGGACGGTAAGTTTGTCGTCTTGTTTGAACCCGACATCTGCACATGTCTTCCAGTCTAACAGGTGCCACCAGCCCAACCCACTCGATGGCCCGTCTGTATCTATCGAGGAGATTGACGCCATCCTGAATGGCCTCGCTGCTCATTGTCGATTCAGCTCCCCGGCCATCCGACAGGTTGGCCAAGCTCCCGTTTCCAAGGACTCTGCAACTATACCTTCGTCTTCCTCTATCGCCAGTAGTGCAGAGTCCAACAAATCTGTGCTGATGCGAGACCGTGCTCTTGGCCACCTCTATCGCCGTCTTAGCGCTCGGGATGCCAAGTGGCTGACACGCCTTATTCTCAAGGACTACCGCCCCGTCGTGCTAGACCAGGCGACCATCTTTCGTGCCTTCCATCCAGCTTTGCCGCTGGCTCTGCGCATTCACAACGATTTTGTCACGGCCGTACAGTCGCTCGGTCAGGGCGATACCGACGGCCAAGAGCAACAAGAGGGAAAACAGGCATCCCAAAGCGGGACGAGTTCCGGCTCCTCCAACTGTTTGGCTTCTCAGCCAGAAGGCCCCCGGGTCTCATCTCACTGTCCCCGGCTTGGTGTCAAGGTCGGCCGACAGCCATGGGCCAAGGCCCGCAGCATCAAGCATTGCCTGGCCATGGGAAAGGGGCGACGCATGAGCTGCGAGCGGAAGCTGGATGGTGAGTACGTGCAGGTCCACGTCGATCTCAACAAGGGCCGGAAAAACTGCTTGCAGCTCTTTTCGAAGAGCGGCAAGGACAGTACGCGGGACCGCGTCCGACTCCACAACTGCATTCGTGCATCGTTGAAGATTGACGAGGATGACTGCCCCCTTAGCACCGGTTGCATCCTTGAGGGGGAGATGCTGGCGTTTGGTGAAAAAGTATGTCTACATATATGATCTGGTTTCCCAGAGAGCACGTCAGTTGCTTACCACTTCAGGATGGCCATATTCTTGACTTTGACGCCGTCCGTAAACACGTCACACGCAGCGGATCGCAAATCTATTGTGACTCGAAAAAGAGGTATGTGCACTTTAGATAGTTGATTAGTTGTCATTGATTAACCTTTTTGCAGAGACAGGGATGGCGAGCATCTTATGATTGTCTATCATGATCTATTGTTTATTGATGGCGAGTCGTTGTTGCAGACTTGTCTTGCGGAGCGCTTCCGACGCTTACAAGAGCTCATTGTTTGTCGGCCGGGTTATGCGGAGCTTGTCCACCACGAAGTCATCGACTTTGGCAGCCGGGCGGCTGCGGAGAAACTGCGGCAAGCCTTCTCCAGCTGTATCTCAGCGCACTATGAGGGTCTTGTGCTGAAGACTGAGAGCGATACGTACTTTGACTTCTCGCCACCAGGATCCGTTCCACTAGAGTGGCCGTATATGCGCTGCTTTGCCATCAAGCTCAAGAAAGGATACGTTGGGCAGTTTGGCGAGGTAGGGGACTTTGCCATCGTTGGAGCCCGATACGATGCTGTCAAGGCCAAAGAGTACCCCTCGGATCTGCCTGGCTTGCGATGGACACATTTTTACCTGGGATGTCTGAAGCCAGGACATCGGACAGTACAGGATGCACAAAGAAACCAAAGGTCGCGTCCACAGTTTGTTGTTACCAACGTTGTTACCTTGACCATTCCCCAGATGAGGACATTTTTGACCCATTGCCGCCCACGAGTGGTGCCGATGGTTCCAAATAGCGATACTGACACGCAAGACGTACCGTTTTCCCTTGCCCCATTGGATCCCGGCATGGATGGGTGCCGAGGCGGCCCTACAGACCTATTCGCTGACCCGCCTGTCGTGGATGTCCGTTGTTTCGCATTCCACCGCCAGGGTTTCGGCCGCTTCTGGAGTCCGCGATTTCCGTCCGTGTCAAAGTTCCACTTTGATCGCACTTACATGGATGTCATCACATTTGATGATCTGCAAACAGTCGCCAGGGACGAGTCGTTGAGGAAGCCCGAGGTAGAAACGGACGAAGAGTTACAGGAAGACGATCACGTCAGCCGGTATGATTTCGCCGAAACCAGTCACGAGGACGGTGATGAGAAGGCGCATTGGGCCACGCAACTCAAACATGCAGATTCCGGGGGGATAGCTGTCGATGCCGATACAAGTCAGTCATCGGCAGCGGTTACGGCGTCGCCAACAATTGAAAACAAGACAAGCCAGTTGACAGAACCGGATCAGATTCCCATCCCCATCGTGTCAGTTGAGGAAAGCAGTCAAAACTCGGTAGCAACAGAATCAACCACGCTTACAGCAGTGTTCGCAAGGGCTGCATCGGACGAAAGGGATAGCTCGGAGCAGCAATCACTCCTATTGCTGCCATCGCCGAAACCATCAGCCGAGAATCTGCCATTTCCTTCGCCGCTGCTAAATTCGTCGTCGCCACCTGCCCAACCATCAAAGGTGCCAAGCCAACAACACGGGGCCGTCCATGACAGTTGGAGTAGCCAGACAAGTGATAGCAGCGTTGGACGCAACAGCAGGAAGCATCTGTATACGTTTGACGTATCAGACACGTTCCCTGCAATATCGCCACCACAACTGAAGAGGCTCAAAAGTAACAGAATTGAGCCAGGGAATGTAACAAGATAGAATCAAGGTGGAGTCTCTATCTCGTCCTCTCATAACATTTTGAAACATGAGCGTTGCTTTAGACCTGGCTGAACGTGCCGCGATACAGGAGGCTTCAGTGTCTCCGACAGTGTCTGTGCAGAACAGGTTCGTTTCGCCACTTCTAACAGAGGCAACGTTGGGGATCGCAAAGTGTCATCGTTCGAAGTCTCAATGGATAGGTGCCTTTTTTAGACTTAGTCTGGGTTTCACCTTTGTCAGCAGCCATCACGCCAAACCAACGCTGCACAGAGTTGGATTGCGTGTACGGGGTAATGGTTCAGTCGTTGGCACGGGAAGGTTTCGGTTCTCAAGGAGGGCAGCAATGGACACAGAAGACTAGGGGTCTGGCTGCAACTCCAAGGAGAAAGCCAATACTAGTCGAGCTTGACTTCCGTCCGCGTCGGACATTTCGGAAGTATGGACATATGTAGTAAGGTGCCGCTTACTTCCCGGCTTCTACAATTGTCTCGGCTGAGATCAGCCACACGGAATCAGCTGCATGGTGGCCGGGAGACGCGCTCCGACAATATCAACTTGCATTTTCTTTCCAGTATCGAAGCTGGCTGTTTTCTGGCGTTTTCTGACGTTTTCTGGCAGTCTTCAGTCTTCTGGCCGTTGTCCCTCTTGTTGGAAATGGGATGATCCGTGTACAGGGGTCACATTGGAGATGTTTCGAAGATCAAACGGCGGCGGCTTTCTGTTCTTCAGGGGAGGACGTAGCATGAACTACCCCTACGGAGTACTTTGTAACTCTGTAGGGCTGCTCTGTAGACGGATCTTCGGTGTGCTGCCAATCCGACCCAACTTCAACCTTACATCGCATACGACGTAGGCCTGTGCTTTTCCGTGGACCACGCGGACTCAGGAGGGGGTTGGTAAACCTCCGGAAAAAGCAAGTGAAATATGAAAGAATGCAAAGATTGAGCAGGGGTGATCGGTCCTTAAACTGGCCGTACGAGAATATCGAGCAAGCGAATATTACGACATCATCTAAGCGTGCAGGCGACCTGCAGCAGCTGCAACCCCCAGCTGGCCCACCAGCCAACCGCGGCCCATGAGCCACTCAAAACGGCAGGCGCTACCTTCCTCTTCGCTCTCTTTGTGCACGCTACTAACCGCCGTGTGCGAGTGTGGATGGGGCAATTACGAAGCCAACCGCGCCCGACTCCCACCTGGCATGCTCGCAAAATAGATTAATGCCACTGCATAGTATCTTTCTATGTAGGCAGGCGCGTTAGACAAAGAAAGAGCGGCCGAAAACAGAGGCCATGTCCTGCGGGGCAAATGGACCGTAGCCAAAAACGTCTCATGCCGCGATGACAGTCTGCCCCCTTCTGCCCAACGTGTCGACTGATGCAGGCCTCGTTTGATGCATGGAACACGACTGACATCCCGCAGTGAATATTGAAGGAGGCTGAAGGAGACGATATTGAGGGGCAGCTGGCAGCTGCTGACGGCCATCGGGACGACAGACGTTACTGCTCCATCGGAGGAAAAAAGGCGCATGCGGCGCTTTTTCTTTTCTTTTCGAGCGGAGTATGGAACAAATGCAGCAGACAGGGCCAGCTAGCGCAGCGTTTACGAGTGCGAGTTGATCTGGGTCGCCTGACTCGCCGCCTAGCCTGCCAATGGTTAGACAGCCGAGAATGAATCGACAGGCCTTTGGAAGCGCAGCAGCACAAGAGGCGAGAGATCATGTGCATCGATTTGTGCATCTACGGCCTTTCTCGTGTATTTTCTTGGTCGCCGATCGTCTCTGGTGCGAGACGATCAATGGGGCCATGCAAGGCTGGAACGACGGGTGATTCCTCCCGCTCATCATCTTGTGCTCGGGCACCTCTTTCTTCCCCTCCTCCCCACAGCCAATACTCAGGCTCGAGCATTGTCCCTTCCAACAGGCCTCTTCCAACAACAAAGATACGTTCTGGACATCAGTGCACTCTGGAAAAACCGCACAGAGTCACGCCCTTGCAGCCACCACTCTCTGGCCTGCAACTAAAAGAAACCCCTGCTGCTTTGGACGCACCATGTTGCTTTTTTCTTGTCCGGTCTTTACAACAGTCCAAACGCGGAGCTCGCCCGGCTAAGGAGGCGATTGCGGTTACGTGCCGCACCCGCCTTCCCATTTGCGGTGTAGCATGTGTTTCTTCCCTTTGCATGTCACTCTGATTTCCAACAGAGCACGGGTACGGAGCAACGGTGCCACGGCCCCCATGGCCTTGTCTCGACGCGTGCACGCTCCTTCTTGCGACATTCCCTGTTCTGCGAAAGTATGCCTCGAGGCTGGGTTGGGGAGCCTGTCAGGGAGACCTCGCTGTGCCTCTTCCCAGCCACCTGGCCGACCGAATCCTTCTCCGCCCTTTGCCAATCCCGAAACGGAAACCATACAGAGCAAGAAAAAAGAGACTGGGGCCAAGGTCCCATCTCGGACGCTACGGAGTACTCCTTGCACAGCGAACAGACAGTCCGCGACCCTGGGGTGAGGATGGTCGTGCCCTCGTTTCCTCCCCAGTCGAAACTGCAACGACCTCCTGTCAGAACTCACACTGCTAGTACAAGACGACGCTGTTTGTGGTATTGATCTTCTCTCTTGAGTCTCTCCTGACTGCGGATATAAATCGTCACCTACGCCCAACTCCTCACGGTTATACTTACGACCAGAGCCTCACCCTCACCACTTCCCTACTTTCGGTTCCGGTCCAAAAATATCTTTCCCTTCTCGTCCCGCTGGTCGCTTTTCTTGTGTGGTTACTCCAAACGGCTCTGCGAGCTCTTTTTTTATTCTTCTCATTTCCAAAATTAAACAGCCACCGACCCCAGCTGTGTTCCCACAAGGTCTCAACTTGGCCGGCGCTTAGCATGTTATATTGCATACACTGTCTCCACCAAGCACCAGTACTTTGGTTATAAGTGCTTTTTCCCTGCCGTTCTTTGCCTTCTTCTGCTTTCCGGATCTTTTACATATTCTCCTCCACAAAGACATCACGGCGAGCAACTATGCAGTGCAGATCGCTCGCCCTTCTCGCCAGCCTGCTGGCTGTGGCTTCGGCATCGCCCTGCAAACCGCAGAGCAAGCCGGTAACTCCCACCAAACCGGCCTCGTCCAGCACGAGTACCAGTGCCAGTGCAACAACAACACCGACGCTCCCGCTGACCGGTACTGGTAAGCATATAATGCACCGGCTTTCCTCTGTTTAAAATCGCAGGCTAACGCCCTATCTTAGGCAGCGACCTCTCCGCTGCAAATTCTAGCCTGTCATTGCTCAAAATTGCCATTGGTCATGGGCTTCAGAACTACACGTGCCTCAACAGCTCGGCCGCGGTGAAGGCGCCCGGTGCCCTCGCCGTGCTCTACGACGTCACTGACCTGTACCCCGGAATGTCAGGCTCAAGCCTCACTGCTGACGTCTTCGACGCCCTCACCACCGCCCTGATCTGGAACCAGGCTATCCCGCTCAACCTGCAGAACCCGGAGGTGGCCAGCCCCGGCACGCCTGTGGCGCCCAATGCCATGGCCGAGAGCCTCTACGGTGCCGTTGTCAGCTCGCCCTTTCCCAGCCCAGCTGCGGCACTCGGCCTGCCAACAGTGCTGTCGGCCTCTATTCCCTTCCTGGGCCACCATTACTTTGACTCGGCCGGCTCGCCCACGTTTGATCTTTCTGCCGTCGGCTTGCTGGGAAGCATGGCCAAGTCGGGCGATGTAACTGCACCCTCGACTGCGGACAAGGGCCCACTGGGAACAGGTGCCGTCGACTGGCTGCAGCTGAAGGACAACGGCCGCGGCATCTCCCAGGGCATCTCCGAGGTGTTCCGTGTCGTGACCGCCGGTGGCGTTTCCCAGACGTGCAGCGAGGTGGATGCTGCCACGGGCAGTGTGCCCTACGCTGCCTTTTACTGGTTCTACGGTTAAAGCAACCAGGGCCGGGGCCAAGACCAGGGCCCTTTAATCTCTGGGAACACGCATACGCACACTCACATTTCCTTTGCTCTCGTCTTGTTTTACGATCGGTATCTCTCGCTTGCAGTAGATACACTGTTCTACTTTTTGTTTGGTGGGTTTGGATATACCTTACAACAGGGAGGGGCCTCGCTACACGGATTTTCCTTCTCTCTGATTTTCGTCGTTTTTATGTATAGCATTGTATCTTAATATTAACATGGGGTCCGGTAGGAGTTTAGACTAAATGGGAAGGCTAAACTTGGGAGTTGGTTGCATCAGGACAACGGCAATTGGGGCAAATAAAAACAACTAAAGGCAAATGAATATGTCAGTTTTGCAGCATTACGTGTCTCACAATACTAAGCTGAAGAAGAGCAAAAAGAAACAGGTCCGAGATTGCGCAAGACAGCTGCAGGGTGACGACCGGACGAGAGGCCGTTTATGGATAGAAGCTGGGCAGCGGCTAACGATTGGCCGAGACGATACAGCAGGCTGAACACTTTCTGCCCTGGGAGGCGCCAGCGATGCAATACACATGGCGGTGGACTGATGGATTGACATACTCCGTAGATGCCGATCCATCCCCCAAGATCATACTTCCACGTGACGTGCCCGAGGCGCCGGGGAAAACGAGGGGACGAAATGCTGCTGCCAAGCGACGAGGGCATACGTAAGACGGCAGGGTATTGGCAAATAGGGTTGGCAGCATGGCAGTATGACAGCATAGCAGCGCCGGCCGGCAAGAGGGAGGGATGCACACGAGCAAGAAGCTAAAATGAGAAGGGCGACGGGCGGTAGCCGAAGTAGTGATACGACAACGAGCCGGCGACAAGGAAGCCATACAGCCACAGAGAGAGCAAAGGGACGGAGTGGTTTAAAAAAAATAGCAGCGACTGCTGCCTCTCGTTTCCAAGAGTTATGTTTTTTGTGATTTTTGTGTTCTTGTCAAAGAGCCGGTCTCTCTGCAAATCCCTCCGTTCTTTTCGTCCCCAGACAAAAAAAGACTGAAACTGAAACAGGCAAGGAAATGGATCTCCAGCCTTCTTCAAGCGACGAGTCCTCTAAACTACCTTGATTCCAGAATTCTAAAAACAATAGAGCAACTTTCCTCGTCGCCCTCCAGCCCACCCCACCGTTGGAAAAATGTACATGACAGGACCGAGATTTTTTTGCGAGGTTTTAAGTCTTTTTTTTATTGTAAATAGGAAAAATATCGGAAACAGAAACCACAGCCGACGGGACGGACAGCCGGCAAAAAGAAGCCCTCGGCCCTAGATCTCGGTTCGACGTCGGTCGGAAACCAGGATGCGGATTCCGCCAATCTGTCGCGCAGCGTGCTGTCCTCCGAGGACCGTGATCATCTATGCCGTCGGGTTGGCGTTCATCTACATTGAAAATTTCGCCGTTAGCATCGCGTGCTTCTCCCCGCTGCCTCCCACAATCCTGGCTGCGCACAGCTGGGCCCCTCCTAGGGCAAAAATTCGAAAACGCGAAAAAAATTCCAAATCTTACCTTGCGTTTGCCGCCAGGTGCCAGCGTGACGTTGACGAACCGCCGGGTGTACAGCTCCCGCTTGTGCGCGCGGCCCTTGGGGACCTTCTTCTTCTCCTGAGCCTCGACCTTGGGGGTCTGCGACTTGACCTTACCGGCACGAGCCAGAGAACCGTGAACCTTGCCCATGATTGCTGTGTTTGGGGGTGTTGATGTGGAAAGATGGGAGAGTTTGGCGAGGGTGGATGGATTTTTCGTGTGGCGGCGTGAAAGATTGTGTGTCGGTGAATTGGGGATGAGAAAGTGGAACAAGCGCCGAAAAGACGATTTCGAATATATTTTGGTGAAAAGTTGGCAAAAAAACAGGTCTAGGTCACGTGTTTCTTCGCCACCCCGTGTGACTAACTCCCCGGCCCACAGAAATGCCCGGATCGGACTTTAGGAATGTGGACTTGTTAATCCCAGAAATGCGATTCGCTTTAATTTCTCTCAGGCTCATTTTGGCTCTCGACCTACGACGTACAAACGAAACAACAAGTCGTTATAGAAAAATACAAGAAAACAGATAGGCCTCTCCGCCACCCAATCAGACCGGCCTCGTCTCATGCTCTCAAAAGTCCCCGCAGTGAAGTAGCCAGAGGCTGCGTCTACACCAAAAGCTTTATCCGTAACCTCTATCTCCTCGCATCGAGCCCGCCAGCAAGCTCCTGTTCCAGGCCGGCAGGATGGGTTACGTACTCCTGTGGGCGCGGGTCTTCTGATGTCCACTGGCTGTGTCCAGCAGGCATGGGCACCTGCTGCTGGGCTTGGGCAGCCTGGGCTGCAGCATGGCCTGCTGAGCCCGGCACCGTGCGAACGAGCTGGCGGAATCGGTAGACCTCGTTCAAAATCATCCTGCGCATCTCATCCACATCGTCGACGACCTCGAAGTCGAAGTTGAACGTGGCCGGGCAGTCTGGCTCGTCGCTGGCATCGTGCCAGATCTGTAGGTAGGGGTGCTCAAGGGCCTGCTCGACCGTGATGCGGCTGCTAGGGTCAAATGCCAGCATGCGGTCCAGCAGATCGAGGGCATCGGGGTTGGCGCTGGGGAAGAGCGACTGGAACGAGCGCTTCGCCATGAACGGAAGGTTGCGCACGTACTCCTGGGCGCGTGACGACCCGATGCGCGACAGCGTCTGCTCGTTCGGCGTACCCAGGATTTGCAGAATCTGGTTCAGCTGGTCGACATAATCCCGGCCCTTGAAGAACGGACGGCTGCCCAGCAGCTCGGCCAGGATGCAGCCAACCGACCACACGTCAACTGCTTCATGTCAGCCGAAGTCATCAGACGATTGTGTTGGCCAGCGTTGCATGACGTACTAGCTTTGGTATAGCTCTGGAAGCTCAGCATGATCTCGGGCGCGCGGTACCAGCGTGTGGCGACGTACTCCGTCATGTAGCCGGCATTTTCTTCCGGGTCGACAGAGAAGCCACGGGCAAGACCGAAATCGCAAATCTTGAGCTCGCAGTCGGCGTTCACCAGCAGATTTCCGGGCTTCAGATCGCGGTGCAGCACGTTGGCCGAGTGGATGTACTTGAGGCCGCACAGAATCTGATAGATGAAAGACTGGAAGTGGGCATCGGTCAGGGGCTGTCCCGAGCGGATGATGGCAGCGAGATCGCATTCCATGACCTCTGTATTTGACGGACTTGTTAGCCAATGGTATTCGAAAACGGCATCTGTCATCAGATGGGTTGTTGGCACACACCTTCGTAGAGGTAAGTCTCGTTGAAGTTGTTCGGCCGGGGAATGTCCATGTCGTAAAGGCAGGTGATCTGGTCGGGTTAGTTCTGACTGTCCCGCGTTCCATCCCATCCGCCTGTCTTTGTGCGATCCCGGCTGCCCACTCACGTTTCGGTGGCCACGGAAGTGCTGGAGAAGCTTGATCTCGCGCAGGGCGCGCTTGGCGAGGATCTTCTTGCTAAAGACATTGGTGACCTTCTTGATGGCGACGCCCTCGTTTGTCTGGTTGTTGACGGCGGCACTGTACGGACGCCGGGTCAGCTCACATGCGCCGGCACAAAACAGATACGGCAACCGGTTTCGAGATAAGGCTGAGAGAAGGGCGACCTACCAGACAATGCCGTAGGCTCCCTGACCGAGCTCCTTGGTTACTGTGTAGCGCTCATCGACAATGAAGTCCTGGTTGAAGACCTTGAAGACCTTGCGTCCCTGTAGATCGGCCATCTTTGCGGTTCTTTGCCTGTTTGCGTGGATTGGGAGGATGGACGAAAGCTATGTGCCGATGAGAGAAGAAGGCGACACTCTGTAAAGGCCGTCTCGCTGGCGGGGTTGCGATACGTGAAGGACTCGTAATAATATGGCCCGCGCGCGAGGGGCTGCGGGGCTCTTTCCGGGATTCGTGTTGGGCGTTGGATATGTCACTGCACGAAGCGCAAGACGGAAGTCGACGAGGAGGAGATTTTTTGTGACAGCGGTGAGATGCCGAAACGCAGAATGGGAAGCCGTCTCTATTTCTGAAGGAAGAACGACAAAGACGCAAGCTGTCAAGTATGACAAAGAGGGGTGAAGAGGGAACCGATGGAGGGTTTAGGAAGGAGCGAAGGACAGCCCGCTTGCGGCTGGAAAGGACAGACTCTGAAGCTGACGGCTGACAAGAGAAGCGGAAGTACGAAGCAGATCCCAGTCTCACACGCTGTCAGATTCCACGGCGAGAGCGAGTGGTGAGCAACGATCGGCCTATTTATCTGTGTCGCGAGGAAGGCAAGGAAACCGGGCAACAAGCGACCACCCCACAGGAGCAGATGCCTGTCACTGGCTGTTCGTATCTTTTTTTAAATTCTTTTTTTTTTTGGTCCCCGGGCGGCAAACGGGCAGTGTTACGGAGGGGCTAAACCGCATCCGTCCGCCACTGAATAGGGGGACAATGCGCGTAAATTGTGATGATCTGACGTTGCCCTATGAGGAGACGGCATTGGCGGCCGTCACGATTATAATGCATATAACCGCCCGGGAGCCCAGAAAGTCTGGGCCAAGGGGAGGCAGGACAAGACGATCAGACAGGCGGCTTCTGTGAAGAATCAGGCAAACGGGATGAACTGCTCTCGTTTCGGCCTCGGCCACTCCCGGATCACAGCGGCCGTGGCGCAGATGCCCATGCCAGAGATCCGTGCTGCCGGGACGAGGGCGGCCTCTTTCGACGAGGCCCGATTGCCGACAAGGACATCGGACGAGAGCAGATGCATCGTGGCGGACACAAATACAGAGAGCAAGCGAGTCGCATTGCCACTGACGGTTTCAGCTGAGAGACAAGAGACTTGTGTCTCATTCCTACCTGGGCACTAAGAGCTGTGAAACATTCAGTCTTCTGCACTAGGCCATTGGCCTCCTCTGGCATCTCTTTCCAGCTTGGATCCTGCGCCTCCGTCCGCCCTCACGACGTCTCGACGTCGGGGAAGATGGCCTTGAGAAAGTTCTGGCTGAACCGGGTGGCCTGCTCGTATGTCTTGGTGAAGCCGTCGTGGCCGCCGTAGTAGGGGTCGGCGATGACCTCGGCGCGTCCTGTGCCCGAGTACTCGCCAAAGAGTAGCACGCGCGCCTTGCTGTCGGGCTTTCGTCGCTTCAGCGTCTCCAGGTCGTTGAGGTTCTGGCGGTCCATGGCGAAGATGTAGTCGAAGCGATCAAAGTCGGCGGCGCAGATCTGCGGCCGTCAAGCAGCGTCAGCACTGTCAATCGCCTCTTTCTCGCCTCTTTCTCGCCTCACCTTTCTTGCGCGGTGGTGGTAGTCGGTGATGCCGTTCTGCTTCAGCGTGGCCATGGTGCGGTCGTCCGGATCGTCGCCCGTGTGGTAGCCGACTGCAATGGGCGGCGGCACGGATCAGCATCGTCTGCGTGGCCATCAGGCTGCATCGGCTCACTCACTCGTTCCGCACGAATCAATCTTGGCGATGCATCCGTCGTAGGGCGCCTTCTTGGTCTTGGCCTGGAACACGCCCTCGGACATGGTCGAGCGGCAGATGTTGCCCATGCAGCAGAAGAGGACAGAGACTTGGTCAGGCATGGCGGGCGGATTGGCGACGAGCAGAGACGTGAGGACACAGGGTTGAAGCCCCGAAGCCCCGCGTGCTCTTGAACCTCGGAGGCATCTTCAGTGGGGTATGTAGCGCGTCGCAAGCGATAAGATAAGAAGGACAGTGCGTATAGGTGTATATACGAAAGGACACTGTATTAGCGTACCCGTATGTATCTTACAAGACTGTCTGACGGCCCATGGAGCAAGCGACATCACATTAATTGCTATCTAGGGACATACATAGTAGCTCTCGTACTTCTTCTGCTCATTTGATGATCTCAATTGTAAGGGGCATGTCGGTGATATTTGGGGGCCGTGCTACAAATACAGAGATCTCTAAACAAAAGAACCAATAATCTATCTGGTCAATGATCAATTTCCACGAAACCACAGACTCACCCTTTCTCCAATTTGTTCGAAATTAAACTGTGGCAGATCTCCCGCGTGAAATATGAGGTGGCAGTCGGAACTAATCATCCTCTCGACAATATCCCTGTCGACGGTTCGTAGTCGTAACAACAACCCTCCTTTAGCCCGTATTCCAGGAACCTAACAAATGCACAGGCGTCGGTCGTGTCCACGGACAAAGCGCAGGGCGGCGTCGGCAGTGTCCCTGCCTTTAGCGGCCAGCCCACTTCCCGTTACGTTCCTGGCAACGCCCTGGAGGTCATCGAGGCCATGCCGGCGCCGGTCGACGTCCGCTCGATCGGATCCACGGGCCAGGACGGCGTCTTTCGCCGGTACAGCTTCTGCCCAGCCGGGTCGCAGAACCTGTGCGTCGCAGACTACCGACAGATGGACGCGGACCAGGTGCACATGCTCTGCTCGATCTTTGACATACAGAATCGGCGCACCACCAGCTCGTGGGCCACCAGCTACGGCGGTGCAGAGGGCGGCGTGGACGGCCGCACCGTGACGGACATTTACGATCTCCTGCAGCCGCCGGAACTGGCAGAGATGAAGGAGGCGCTCGCACACGCCCGGGCCCCGAACGGGGGTCCCGAGAAGCTCTGGGCCATGGCTGGGCGATGGGTCAACGAGGGCAACTTTGGGTCCAGCTACTTTGGCCGGCTGGTAGAGACATTATCGGAACAAGAGTCGTTGGAATGGTTTCAATTGACGTCGTACTAGACTATACAAGTTCTGACTGTTGCCCAGCTCTTCGTCGACCTCATGTAGAGCGCAGCGCTTCTTGGATCCATGCTGCATGTGAGCTCGGAGGCAGCATCTTGTGCATCCTCTCTAGCTCGAGCAGATTGTCAAGGTCCTTGCCGGTCACAGCTTTACCCAGCAGCATGGACTCTATCAGCAGATGTACGAGCGCCCAACGCTGGAAGGGAAAGCAGAGATCGTGCTCGTCGACGACATTGCGGCCATCCACGCCCTTGTAGTAGAGCCCGTACATGTCCACGGTATGGTTCCGTTCACGGGTTTGACTGTCGCACATCTGGTGGATCTGGTCGGGGTCGAGCTGGCGGTAGTCTCCCACGATTGCGTCGACCGGCGGCCCCGGAGTGAACCAGTAGTTCCGGGCAACGCCGTCGCCAGCGAGGAAGATCTTGCCGCGGCTGCCGTTGTCATCGTACATGGCGTTAAGAACCTCTATCACATCGCCGGGAACGTATATAAGGGTGCCATTAAGCGGTAGACCCCCCTCCACCACGGCCTGCTGCTCTTGCGTGGCCGTAGAGAAGACCTGTCGACGGCTTCTGTCAGTCGGCCGGAGACGAAGCGAGACAGGGGACACGGGCGCTGAACGTCACCGCAGATACAGCCAAAGAGACGGCTACGGGTATGCTAGGGGCTATCCTCATTTTGCTGTGGCATGGCTATGCGAAGGCTATCGAGGGATGCGAAGAAAGGGAAATGAACACGAAGCTGCAAAAGTGGGCCAGGGTCATTGGGTTAAGCATAACAGCAAGCAGGACAGTGTAAATTCCAGGTGGTCACCCCGCAGTGCAGTAAGGCTGGTAGCGGCGCCGAGTCTAGGCGAGTAGTACAGCCGCAGAAAGGACCATCGACAGCAGACAAAGCAAACTGCCTCCACATCTGCTCTCTCACAACCTGTCGTCCATTTTGACGAGGAAGCACACGATCTCGAGTCCATCTGTGATGACGGATGTCCGTGACAATTCCGCTTTCTTTTCAAAGGACTTTCGGCCTTTTAGTATCCCTGGCAACTCGAGTAGCCATGGTGATGCATACAGTTGGAATTCATATTCGTTCCGGAAAAAGCCACATTCGTGTTGTTGGACAGGAAAAGAGGACGGAAGTAGTACCTGTATCTACTTATTGCCGAGTATCCGTTTCAAAAGCGCTTTAGCGCGATGAGTGTTTCCCGGGCTCCTTCCGAACGAGCAGACTTTCTCGCTCTTATTAAGCCCTCCAGATCCTGTTCCGATGTCGAAACTCCAGCTGCTCGCACGCTCTAAACCGGCAGTCATCCGCAAGCAGCTCTACAGCAGCATCGCCACGATGTCGAAGCCCATCCAGCGCCTGACGCTCTTCAAGATCGCCGATGTGGAGAACCAGAAGAAGCTGCTGGAGTACTACAAGGTCATGCCGACAAAGGCGGTCAAGGCAGGTCTCTCTGGTGTACGTTCTACCTGGCCAGAAGTAGCATCTGACAGTCGCAGGACGGCAAGCCGTACATCAAGTCGGTCATAGCCGGACTGACCAAGGAGGACCAGCGCAACCAGGGCTACACGGTGGCAGCCAACACGGTATTTGAGTCGCTCGAGGACATGGCGTACTACGACGACAAGTGTCGCGCGCATGCCGAGCTCAAGGCGTTTGCCGGACCGGTGAAGCAGGGCGTGCTGATGGTGTATTTCGAGGACGAGGTGTAGGAGAGAGAGAGAGCAGAGAGATACATTCTAGGAAGCCGAATGCAGTGAATCCATGCTTAATTAGCTTGAAACTAGACCAAGAACTGGTCGGTATTGACACATGGGATACCCCAGCTTGTGCTTGCCCAGCTTGTGCTTGTCCAGCTTGTCCAGCTTGTGCCTGTCTTATCCAGCTTCATCCGTTCAGAAACTGCCCAGCACCAGGTTTCCATTGGCCATATCGCGTCATCGCCTTTTTCTGCAAGAGGGGTCTCACCGATTGAGAGATAAGGGACCCCTGCGCCACGGACACACATTGCCGTCATGACCGGCGGGAGACGAGAAATGAGGCCAGAAGCTGGCCTCCAACAGCTTCGCTAGAAGAAGAGGCTTACGGCGGCCGACAAGAGGTTGGGGCTAAGGGATGGGTCTAGGTGCGGGGAAAGCCCTGTTTTTCCAGGTGGTTCCTTGTCACAACACACACGGTGTAGTGCTATTGGCCGAAGCGGCCGCAAGGCGACAACAAAGTCCGCCGAGCCGTGCATGAGAAAGCATGTGCTCGGGGCGTCCGTCCCGGCTGTTTCCCCTCTCCTCTCGCGCCTGGCATGAAGCCCCAGCTTCTCAGGCTGAGCAAAGTGTCTTGGCGTTACATTGAGCTCTCTTCCCCGTTTGGTAGCTTGTCGGGGCACTATGCTCGATCGGGCAGCAGCGAGCCGAAGAAAGTCGGAAATCCGGGGATGAGAACGAGGGCCAACGTGAATATGAAGGAAGAAAATCAAGGGAAAAAGTACTTGTGACCAATCTCGTGTCAATCGGTCAGCGATCCGCCCCCTCCTGGCTGCTCGTCACAAAGACGCTGAGGAAGCACCTCTGGGGCCTGTTTTTGGTTTTGTTGCGTGTACTCTGTACATTGGACGGAGGAGCGAGCTGGCCGTCAGCTCTACATCCGAGCAGGTGCAGGAATACGGCTGGGTGCAGGTAGCTGATACCGGACATCCGCGGCTTATTGGCAGCGCACGACAGAGACATTACCGTCTTTACATGTGGACGACCGGGGGGGCAGAGAGGGGGGGAGGCTGCGTCTGTGCATGACGGAAGCGACAGAAGACGGCCGACATGAGCCCAGCTGCTGTTACTAAGGCTAGACGAGGAGCCGAATAAGGCCAGGCAACAGACGGCACGGGCTGTCAGTCTTCTGTCTGCTGTCTGCCGCCTGCCAGTCTGACCGGCCTTATTTATTCTCGGCTGCCCGTTGCTGTCACCCTTTCCCTCGCTCTCTCCTCCTTCCCACCGCCTGCCAGGTTTTCGTCGCGAGTCTGTCTCCGGCCTCTCGATCGCTCTTCCCACCGCAACCATGAAGCTCTCCTATGTCACCGGGCTGCTGGGCCTCACGGCGTCCATTGACCGGCGCGACGTTGGCGATCTCGCCCAGGGCCTGCCGGCCTGCTCGCTGAGCTGCTTCCACCAGGCCGCCCAGACGTTTGGCTGCGATCCCCAGGACGTGTCTTGCCGCTGCTCCAAGGAGGTCCAGATGACCGCCACCATGGAGCGCTGTCTGCAGCGATCGTGTTCGGACCACCACAAGACGAGTGAGTACCGGAGCCAGGGTTTCTGTTGTCTGCCTCGTTACTGACTCTGACCCAGTCACCGAGAACCTCTCCCACGAGATCTGCAACATCCAGCTGCAGAACAACCTGCTCTTCAAGAAGGCGGCCAAAGCAGCTCCCGCTCCCTTCCCGGCTCCTGTTCCGGCTCCCTTTCCGGCTCCTGTTCCAGCTCCTTTTCCGGCTCCTGTTCCAGCTGCTTTTCCGGCTCCTGTTCCAGCTCCTTTTCCGGCACCGGCTCCGGATGCCTTTCCAGCTCCTGTTCCGGCCCCCTTTCCGGCTCCGGATGCCTTTCCAGCCCCAGTCCCGGCTCCCTTTCCGGCTCCGGCTCCGGCGCCGGCTCCCGTCTTTCCCGACTTCCCTGTCGTGCCCGAGTTTGTCCGCCGCGCCCCCGAGGCTGAAGGCTCGTTCCCGGCCTCCATCATCCCGGCCTCGTCCATCGCCGCCGCCGAGACCGCAACGGCCACGCCGGCGCCCGCCGTGACAGCCGGTGCTGCCGCCGCTGCCTCGCCCGTGGCCGTGCTGGCCGGCATGGCCGCTCTCGGTGCCATCCTGCTGTGAGGCGACGGATGAGAGAGCAGAGTGCAGAGAGGAGGGCCGTGCAGAGAGGCCGACGAAAGGAGTAATGGCGCACGTCCGCGAAACGCGAAATACACGCTCCATACCGATGCAATACAATACCAGGTACACTGTCCATACAATTAACAGCTAATTTTAAGTCTATTGGTCTTTATGTTCTGCTCTGTGTCTGTTTCTATCCGGCCTTTTACCGGCATTCTACCCATTTTCACCACCGCTCTGTCAGCACAACACCACAACAACACAACGCCTCGTTACCCCGGGCTGAACTTGCCCAGAGCACCGAGCCGGCCGCCGTCAAAGAAGCCGGATGCGCCGTCCAGGGCCATCATGTGCTGGGCGTACTCCATGCCGCGACGGCGCTCGTGCTCGACGCGGCGCCAGTCCCAGTCGGCGTCCTCGTCGCCGACCGGGGGCACGTAGCTGGACGAGTCCAAGTCGGCCAGGTCGCCCACGGCATCGGGCCCGCCACCTCGCCAGCCCTCGCCCGGTCGCGTCGGCAGCAGGTCGCTGCCCTCGATCAGGTAGCTCGGGTGGACCGTGAAGCGGCCGAGCTTGAAGACGTACTTGCTGATGGCCGTGGCGATAACATGCTTCTGCAGCCTCGCCTCGTCGGCCTCGGTCCAGGCGGCCGTAGCAGGCGCAGGCCCGACGCGATCCCACGTCGCCGGCCGCACCTTGCCCTTGACGACGAAATGCGTCAGGACAAAGAGCCACTTGCGGTCCCACGAGAGGATCCGGCTCCACATCTCGTAGCCCTGGTACGACGCGATCTCCTTGCGGAAGCTGCAGAAGACGGCGCCCAGGCCGACGCCAAAGTTGCCCGGCACCGCCTTGGTCTCGTCGCCCGGCAGGCAGACCATCTTGGTCTTGGCATTGTCGCCCAGCGCCGCGACGCCGGGCCCCAGCAGGTACATGACCAGGTGCGACCGGCTGGTGTCGAGGTCCGAAAAGTACGTGCTGTTGGACTTGTGCAGGTTGTAGTCCGTCTCGAGCAGGGACGTGTACGAGCTAGTGATGCTATAGTGGAAGAGCGAGCGGCGAGGCAGCGGCTTGCGCGGCAGCGCAATGTGTCGGATCATGGTCGAGAACACGCGCACCTGACAGGTTAGGGCTGGGACAGAAACGAGGGCCGTGGAGAACCTACCGTCCAGGCAAACGGGATCGACTTGAGATTGATCAGCACCATCACCAGCAACAGCAGCCGACTCGTCCGTCCCGGCCCCGTGGCAAAGTTGGTCAGCCAGCCGCGCCAGTCCGATCGCCAGAACACTGCATGGCCCGCATACGCTGTGCTGGCCACCGTGACGGTGCCAAAGAGTGGGATAAGCACGCCAAAGTCGGCGAGTCCGCGTGCCGAAGCCATTGCGAGTCGAAGGAGATGGGAAATGCCAGTAAGAGGAGGGCAGCCTGCTCGCAGGAATAAGACGTCTTTTAAATTAGGGCCGACCAGGTCCGGGCCATTGTCTCTCCCTGGCTTAGGGCTCCGCCGGTTCCGTGATCGTTTCCACTCGTTCGTCAGCCAGGACGGACGATTTGCCTTTCCCATGTACTCCGTACTCCGTACTCCGTACCTTTCTTCTTTTTGCTCTCAATTGTTTCCGCTATCGGTTGGCATCCCCTGCTGGCCAATCGGACGTCGCAGCTGCAGGTAATGGATCCACACAACGCCCTGTGAGCCGAGGCATCTCGACGTTTTGTGGAGAATCCACCACGCAGGCTTTCTGCCTTTACGGTGAGCTCCTCCTGCCCCGCCGCCCATTGGCCTCTTTTCCTCCGCTATCTGTACAGCCCACGCATTGGGGGCTGTCTCGGCCGGCCACTACTAAAGATGGCCCCATAGCTAGGCAAGCGATGGGATCGCATGAGGGCTAATTCTTATCTTGGCATCAATTGCTTCTGCAGGAAGTACGGCGAGCGTGGGTCGTCTGTCGGCACGAGTACGAGTAGACGCACACAACAAATTGAGATTGTGTAGATTATGTACTTGTCGTAAATATGCACATATCAAATCTAGGTATGAGGCTCCTTCTTACGGAGTACATTTCCTCCATATCATCGTGTGTTACAGAGTGATTTTCGAATATACTGTTTAAAACATAAACCCGACAAAACGGGCAAAAAACACAAGTCCATTAGAAAACGGTAAACAGATGAATGAAACCCCGATACCCAACAGGAAAGATCCCATTAATACAGCCTTCTCCTTGAATTGGGACCAGAAGCACTTGCCGGGGCCGTGATCTTGATGTCCAGCGTAGCCATAGGAACGGCGTGCCCGTCGATCTGAACGGTCCCTTTAATAATAGATACGTCCATGTCGTACTTCTTTCCTGAATTTGAGTCAAATTGCAGGGCGTTGTTGCCATTTTGAAGGCGCAGAGTTTGCTCCAGCACATTCCACTTCATCGGTTCTGCTTGCAGGAAAATAAAACTGCTCTCGGGTAATAATCTGTTAATTACTATGCAGCGCGGCTCCCGGGTCCTGTCGCGAAAATCGAGGAGAATACCAAATGACAGCTTGTCATCTCCGCCGGGACCTTGTTGGCTGGTGCATGAAATGGCGACCGCTTCATTTGGTGATTCGGGTTGGCAGCAGATTCGTGTCCTCTCATCCCATAAACGTGACGGGAGACTGTTGAAAACGATGCCACGGGCGCTAAAACTGGGAACATGGACACCTCCTGGATAGAGACGAGGATGATAGATGGTGTGTAGGTTGCCCTTTCCGTCATCAGGGCCATTTCCACTAGTGGTGAGGGCCGCGGAGCTGCTATGAGGACTCTTTTCCGATATATGAGATGCCACTGGGCGGATACTTCTTGGCGTACCGACAGCTGCACTAAGAACAGCGCTGGGGCTCAACAGAATGTAGCACGTGTGGCTCTCCGTCGTCCTGGTGGCCCTGATCATATTCTCGGGAATCATTGCCAGGGATGACATATTCTCCCTGATGTATGAGCCGGACCCAATCTTCTTCAACCAGATGCCAACATATGAATCATTACCTTTGGAAAACCCAACTGGTAGGACGTAGCGGTATCGTTGAGTCACTCGGTCATTGAGTCTGCTAGAAGGGCTGGGATCATATTTTTCTGAGAAAGGAAGAAGGATTAAAGATGTTGTGATGCGCAGACCGCGGTTGGTGACGGCAAAATCAGTGTCGGCGTGGCAAAATGAAGTTATCAGGCTGGAAGGTTTGAAATCGGTCGGAGATGTGGCTAACAAGGGGCTGTACGCTGCCAATATTTGGTGATTGGCCGTGGACTGATGCATGGTGGCCGTCCCGGGGCGAGAAGACGCCGGAAGCCAAGCAAAGACGGTTAAATCAACGGTGCGTGAGATGATCTCCTCTTGCAGCCTCTGGAACGCCATGGGACCCTCGCCATAGAACAATACCAGATCGACATCGAAAATTCCAAGCAAGCAGTATGCTGTATCTTCGATTCGGGTGGTGACACGCCCAGAGGCCCATGACATGCGCTGGGCGACCGAATAGTGACCCAGTGGTTCCTGTCCCAGAATGGCCGACACAGGAATGAGTGTAATTTCCGACAGCTGGTTTGCGAGCTGCCCTTTGGATCCAATGGGTTTCCAATTGTTGTCAAAGAACTCCACGTTGCGTGGTGCCAGCAGCTCTTGAAGCGTCCAGCCGCGTGTAAACCAGGCACATCTCCGAAGAGCCTCCGCGCCTGACGAGTGGAGATCGGCGAGATACACATAGCATACCGCAGCATTTTCGTACCAGCGGTACATTGACCTGATCGCCTCTGCTGTCTCAGCGGCGTTTGCCTTGTCAATACAGCATGTGTCGATCCACACGTATTCGATTCTGTGAGACAATGCGAGGCGACAACTGCCAGTGATTTTGTTGTACCCGCCTTTCCGGGTCGCAGATGGTCCCAACATGTCCTGCAAGGTGACCTCTTCTGAGGCGTTCCAAGTGTGCGACAAGATAGCATATCGAGGGACCTGAGCTTCAGGGAACATTCTGAACTGGAGTGACTTGCAATGGAGGAGTCTTATGCTCATGGTGGGCAATATCTAGTGTGTATGTGTACATGTGTGTTGGTGTGTATAAGTTTTGTGCAATAGATGGAAATGCTGTCATTGATCTGAACCTCTTTTTCCATGGACAGACGGCACGTTAAATACACTCGAAGCACAGCCAGCGTACCGACACATGAGGCCATCGTGGAGGCCGCCTCTGCCTATCTTCGGATTTGCCGCGCGTATGGAGCCCTCCTTGCCAGCCGGCCCACATCTCGACCCAAACGGTCTTAAAACCTCGAGGCTGCGCTTCAGGACAACGGCACCAGCAGAATATTGTCCTACCTGCCAATGGTTTCCCGCCCGAGATGGCACACATCCCAGGATCCTGCGGGGAAAGGAGACCGTGAAAGGCGACCTGGAGGCACGAACCGGGGGGCATAGCCTCACAATTGGCTGTGGCTGCCCAAATCGCAATGTTGCTCCATATTTTTGCCGCCGACTACAGGTACGTGCGCTGAACGAGAAAGCGAGATCCGCACAGAAACCCTCCAAACGTATGGGCGACTCACAGGCCGCTTGCAAAACGACTTCTACGCGCCTGTCTCGAGAGGTTTCGTTTGGCGCTCAACGGCCATCCTATGGTGTCACGACGATCAATAAAGTGAAATATCCAATTCGCCCGCCCAGTATTGTACAGAAAACGAAACCAGAAAAAAAGGAACCAAAGATAAAGTAAACTAAGATTGAAATGAAAATGAGGTGTCTCGGGTCTATGCCAAGGACCTTTGTATTACAGCTCTCTTCACGGCTCCTTCAGAGAGTGGGTATCATTGCGAGCAGACGTTCTGTTTCCTAAAATGTTTCTGCAGATGAACAAAAGATGGTATTAAGATGCATCCGTCTCTGCGTCCGCGTCTACCTGCCAGCTCGAGGGGCCGCAGCTCTGCGGTTCTGCACCGCTCAGTGGTACCACGTCCCGCCGTCCTCGAGGTTGAAGAGGATGCGACATCGTTTTGTCTGGCAAACCTTTTGCCGTTGCAGGTTCTTGAACTTGGGTCCCACTGGTCCTGTGATGTAGTGGTACTGTCCAAATAACCGCCACTGCCGCTGGTCGCCCAGTTCGTACAGCTCATCGCCCCATGCACCCGTAAAGTGGAACCACGATGTGGGCGCATCGGGGTTGGATGCAGCTGGCGTGAGGCTTGTCAGCAGCGGAGAGGTCGTATCATCGTCATCGTTGCCACTGCTGCTGTCACTGAACTCGCCCTCGTCGTCGCCCTCGTCCAAGTCCTCGTTGCTGCCGGCCTCGCTCTCGCCGATGACATAGTCGTAGTGGTAAGCCAGCTTGTTCTTGGCCGGGTCCCAGAGCGGACCCTTGTCCGTCACGTCCTTGAGCATCTGGAACGGCAGCACGTATGGATGCGTGCCCGGGACAGCATACATAGCGTGGCTGCCAACGGCCGAGTAGATGACCGGCCGCTCTGGCAGCGGTGGCAAATCGGCGTCCTCGTCTGTGCTCCGCTTCGGCTGGAACTTTTCAAGCGCACTCCACGCGTACGCCTGGCCGCCCTCGTGCTCGCTGAGGAAAAGTGCCCGAGGCACGCCATTCTCAAACCGGATCATGCAGTGCTCCCAGTCACCCACATGGTTGCCATATCGCACACCCAGCACCGTCTGGCCGAGATTGTAGCTGTAAAAGAAGAACCAGAACGCATCCATGATGCCGGATCCCTTGTCGACCATCACCAGGATCGCAGGCGCTGCCGAGTAGCCGCTGTCGTCGGGCTTGTAGCCATGCTGCGGCTCCACCACTACGATCGGCTCCTGTGGCGGGACAGGACTACCGTCTGTCGCCGTCGCCGTCTCAAGAGGGACGATAGCGCCCACAGCAGTGGCAGCCCCGGTGACAGCCGCCTTCACAGCGTTGGCAAAGCCCGAAACGCCACCGGCAGCTTGGTGCAGATTTTCGATTCGCGAGCGGTGCGCGCGCGTGTCTTCGGGACCGTCCATTCGTGGGTGTCGGTCCAGGCTGAGGATCTTGCGTGGGTCCGACAGCCGGTGCAGCGGGTGGTCTCTGTCGACGTCGAACCAGGTGGTGTCATCGGCGAACTGCAGCCGGGGGTCGATGGCGTGACCATCTTCGCCGTCAGCCGCCACCCTGCGCGGCCTTCTTCGCCCGTTCTCGTCGTCGGCAAACGGGATCGGCTTGTTGGCATGGCTCAGCAGCCACGCCGGTCTGTCCTCGACGTCGTCCATGCTGGTGAGGTACACCTTGCTCGTTTCGTTGTTCAGCTGTGCCATGTTGTCGAGCGTCAGCGGGAATGGGTGCGGGAGGGCCGTGCCGTTGGTAAAAGCCTCCATGTGCTTGACATGTTCGCCAATGTGCGAAGGCCAAAAGTGTTCGTCCGAGAAGAGATGGACCATTGGTGCGTAGGCAAGCACGTAGTCGGGGATCGCTTTCTTGTCGCTGCTGCTGCTCACATCGGATGCTGCATCGTGCTCGGCCAGCGGCACCGTCTCCTGGACGACTGCTGCTTCTGCCTCGGGAGCCCGATACTGTCCCGCGATCTCCCAGCTCTCGTCGCCGAGAGACTCCCGCATCCGCCACTGGTCGCTGTCGATGGGCGCCGACAGAGACCGCAGCTCCAGGCGCAGGTCACCGCTGTCGTTACCCGGGGCTTTCCTCGCTCGTTCCGGCAGGTCTCGTCGCAGGTGGTGCACGCCGCAGAGACTGAACCATCGGCAGGCCTGGCGGTCGAGCCAGTGGTGACTCGTGCTCACCCATGCATGGTCACGGCGTCTCTGCTCTGCTGTTGGTGGTGCCGGGTTCAGCAGCAGCGGTAGCAGCCAGAAGACGAATATGACGGAGCC
This sequence comes from Leptographium lundbergii, assembly GCA_001455505.1. Lineage (NCBI taxonomy): Eukaryota > Fungi > Ascomycota > Sordariomycetes > Ophiostomatales > Ophiostomataceae > Leptographium > Leptographium lundbergii. The sequence continues at coordinate 139,181 of LDEF01000048.1, forward strand.
GACACAGATCGAGCTGATCGTGAGCCGACGAAGATGGTACATCCTTGTTCGTCCTGGCCGGTTTTCCAGCTTTCGGTTGGGGGAAGGGAGGGGGGCAAATGAGGCTTCTCAGGCCACAGCAACGATTCCAGTTGTCTGCTGGGCCGAAAGAGTGTGTCGAGAAGGAGTGGCGTGAAGCAGAGGAGGGCTGGAAAATTGCAACTACCGCCGAGTTGCATACAGGGAATTGAAATACGGCATGGCAATAGCGGAAGAGACGGGAATTAAGGCGGGTCCACTTGAGGCACTTGGTCGCAGTGCTCTGTCCAGACAGAGTCAGAGAGGCGAGAGTCAGCTGTCGTCCGGGCCGATGAAACGAGTTCGGACTCTGGTTGCCGTGTGGAAAGTGGCCGGAGACTGAAGAAAAGCGGCGCGAGCGATCGAAAGGGAATGGCAGCGAGGTTTGTCACCTAATCCGAGGCCTTGGCGTCTCAGCTGCCGGCGAGCGGATGTACCGGATCCACATGTCAGCAGCGGGAAGGCACGGTCGCGCAGGTAGCTGCTACCTAAAACTCCGTACGGAGTACTTGGTGGCGCAAATGACAGGCAGAACCCGCCCTTCCTTCTCCCTCACCGCCTAATGCCTGCTGTTTCTCGCTCCTGGCTGCCAGGAACCAGCAGAAAAGCCACGCGGCACCAATCATCTTCCCGTAGGCTGCATCCTTCGGCGACTGTCAGCTGACCACGGGGAATGAGTAAAGGCGCAAAGCCCAAATGGGCTACGGCCTGCCGCGGATCTGGCCGTGACGTAAGGCCAATCACGTGCATGGACTTGGCGTCATGCCGGCCGCCCCGATTGCCACCGCAACGTTCAAGAGCTCCGTTGGGGCCGGTCTTTCTGACGTTGTAAGACACTCTTGCTCTTCGAGAAATCTTCGGAAGACGACAGGGGCGCTGTTCAAAATGTGTGAAACGCGTACATAAATCAGCTTACCTTGACGTCATTACATATCCTATACACATTGAAGCAGGCAAGTACAGAAACTCTCATTTTTCAGCGCACAGTCTATAATGAAGGCCTGGATAAATGGTGAGGTGGTAATATATTGCAGGTCATTTGGAAGAGCTTTCGCTGCCGGTTGTAATGGCGCTGCCACCATCACTTTCGTAGCAACTGCCGGTGCCACCACCACTGCCATCGCCACCGTCGCGCATAAGTAGACGCTGACCAAGGCTTTGACGCCCTTGTCGTTCTTGAATTGGAGTTTTCTTCGACAGTCGCAGTATACAGTACCCTTTCTTAAAGGGCCTTTTTCAAAGGGAAATGTGTAATCGCAAGGAAAGGTTTATATAACAAGTGGTTCTAGAAGGATGTTGAAGATAAAGTTAAAATAGGCACTTTAAGGTGAAAGATTGTAAACATGGGATCGCTCACAGGAAAGATCACAGTAGACTTAGGAGTTCTTAAGTATTTAGATTCAGTCTAATATATATGTTAAAGGATGCCTACCATACGCCAGTCATTATAAGATTCATCTTCAATAAACGGCCAATCAGCCGCCAGATATCATAAAGATTCAATAACGAAACTTCCATTGTAGCAGTTCTGCGTGAGATGACTGATACGCGCTCGGAGGAGCGCGAGGATCAAGCCAATACGCGCGCCCTGCAGGAGCTACGGGCGAACCTGGAGATAAAGTGGACTAATGGAGCCGATGACGAGGAGGAAGATGAATGGTCCGGCTTCCCGGGCGGAGATAGTGACGGCAGGCAATAGGTTGGGAGAAAATCCACAGGACAGGGACCCGGGGACAGAAGCTGCGCGGTATCGTGAACGAGGTTGAATTTCACTAAGTCAGACTGTGAAGTCTGGGATGAATGGAGGAGTAAAATACCCTTCCCACCTGGTCCACTAAGCGATGGATTGGAGGACAACGTCCCGTGTGGAAGATGTGGGGGATGCTAAAGATATGATGTGTGTGTAGACAGGCAGTGGACAGGATACAAGCAAATATCGACAAACTAGCGAACGCGTAGAACGAAACCTGGAATGACGAGCAGCAACGAGGGAATTTGATGAGGAATGATTGATGGCAATTTTGGAGTGAAAACGAAATTCAAAGGCCCCCCCCTTTGAGGCAAGCTTTTTGGCGTAGTCGGAAGAAATTAGAGGGAAAATGGGGTATGTGTCGAAAGGAAAACGTTGGCTTCGAATTGTTCTGCTGAAGTGACGATGGTTGAGCTCAGCGGGAGTCTTTTTGCGATGAAAAAAGAAAAACGTATAAGACTCTTAATTATCGTGAACGAGGTTGAATTTCACTAAGTCAAACCGTAAAGTCTGGGATGAATGGAGGGGTAAAATACCGTCAAGCTTGGAGGACCACGCCATCGGGACGATGGTCTCTTCCCAGGCCGCGGTACTTGATACGCGCCCCCTTGCGTCACGTGGGGCTTCGCCCCGGGATAATAAGCGGACATTAGGGCATCCGTAGTTTTTGGAATTCATCCAACTTACACCTTACTACTGACATAACTTACTTTGAACCTACCACGTATCGTGACGACTTTCCTGCGCTGCAGATGGATTTCCCTAAATAAGACGGAGGATCCCCATCGACGGGAACACACGATCAGTGGGAGAGACGAATCCTAAGATCCGGCGATAATACCAAGGAAGTCGATGCTGAGGGTGGCCTGACTAAAGCACCATCGGCACGGCAACTTCTTCTGGGAAACTAGGGCATATTAATGACTTAGGCGTGGATTTCTAGCACGATGTTCGTAGTTCAGAAGCTCGCCGAGTTTCTGATAAAAGCAGATATAAGGTCTAGGTCGTTGCGAATGGTAGCCCTTGGGACTATGCTCCGCTTAGAAACAACACGTTCGGTGTAGCTATCGGATCCGGGAAGATAAGAAGCGCAACTACGAGACTTCTCCTCTTCCTTGCAATGATTACTGCTGTGTCCCCCACAGCAATATCTGCGGCCTGGAGCAGCGACATAAAAGCCGAGCTTGTAGCATGGAAGCCAAAGACAAAACGGAACGAAACTCGCACGCCATAGCCATGACGGCGGTTACATGATTGTGGGTAATCACTCTCCAAGGTCACGCTGGGCCTCTGCTCTCGCAAAAAGCTCCCCGGATTGCGCTGTGCGGCCCTCCATGTGTGTGTGATACTTTGTTAGGATTTCGATGACAAGAGCAGAGACGATAGAGCTAGGTAGTTGTACGAAGTATTACTTCCTAGTCAGGATAAATATGTTAAAGAATCAAAGGATAGAACAGAGAATTATTGAAAATCTGGAGCATAATTACCTAGTGGTCTCCTTTTTTTCTAGTCTTGAACGAGACAATAAAATGGCTTTTCTGCAAGTATCTGGCCTGCTGATACAGTAGTTAGAGGCTTACCTTGACGAAAGGATCCAACAGGACGCCGAAACCCGCTGTCAGAAGGTTACGCTGATGTATAAATCCATCCTCCTAATAACGTTCCTACAAGATGTATGAACGAATGGCGGGTAATACGTTCGCCATCGAGATCCTTACCGAATACTACGTAAGGCTGCACGGGCTAGATCGCCTCACTACTCAGCCGGGCCACGCCTAGCCCGACCTGGGATAACACTTTTCCACCATGTAACCGCCGCGGTAGCCATAGCGTGCGCGCCGTTTCTTCTTTTTTTTTTGCCTGTTTCCTGCCCGGATCTCAACTATTATGCCACAAGTCAAGCGCCCATTCGCCCCTGGCTTTCATGTTGCCGCTTTTATACAGGCTCTCAAGCCGCTTGCATTTGGTTTCTAAAAATGAAGGCGCTTTTCAAATAGGGAGAACCCACGTTGAACATATTTAAGTTCACATAGATTCGTTGCCGGCACCAGAATGTCTTCTTTCGCCTCCACCTCAACGCTTATGCGCATTTAACGAGCAGGCCTGTAGGCGTGACGTGGAAAGCACGCGTGATAAAGTCGACAAACAGCCGTATGTCCTATGCTTTTTAGAATATTGCTGCACTTTCTGCATATCTTTGTCTTGAAGGTGCTATTACCAGTATTATGATAACTTGGATTCTGTATGCGCATGTGTGACTCTCCGAACTGTTTTGTCCAGGTTGGTTTTATTAAATCCTTACCATATTAGTCCCGAAAGTGATCTATCTTATGTCCTACAAATATTTACTATCGAAGTGCGGAGTAAAAGGTACGGAGTGCTTCGTGATAATTAGTACCCGTATTATTAGTTTACGGAATACGGAACATCTCCTTAGTATTTCGTATCTTGGTGCGATTTGGAAGCGGGCTCCGGCCGGTGGATCAGACCATCCTGGGGTTCGTTGCCGTCTCTTATCGTCAGTGGATCCAAGCTAGGATGGGTTGCTCTGCAGTGGCTGACGATGCCTCTTTTTCAGTTGTGCGCATCGGTCGTTCAATCAGACGAGTTTCCCAAACAGCTGGATTTGGTGGTGTCCCTGCTAAAAGTATCCTTTGAGCTGCATTTTATTAACCTATCTTACCTTACGCTTGACCGCTTGAAATAAAGAGGGAAGGAAGTGACACAATGGCGGGGCCCGGAATTTCAACATTGCATGCAGTAATGGCGCCTATCGTTACTGCCAATTGCGGAAGGTCTGCAGCCGACCCGCTGCGATATCTTCTGTAGCTTCGGAGTAGAAGTGGATTATCCGACAAGCGACTGGAGCAAACAATCCAGGGACACCGACACCTACAAGACAGCATTGGCTAAGGATGTGATGGCGGGTCCGCGGTCGCATGCCGGAGCGGCGGAAAGCCCCACGGCCACGACGTACTCCATCCATGCATGGAGCGAACTCGGCACAGGCGGATTTCGAACGCGGCCGACTGTCATAATCATCCACGTCGACTCACGACAACGAGAGAAATGGAAGTCGTGAATGACACGGTCAGACTTGGGCAGTTGCACACTAACTAACTGCACCTCCGACGCGGAGGTAGACATTGACCAGAAATGTTGCTCTTACCAGACGGGCCCACCATCAATGTCCAAGCCATTGGATGGCTGGGTTCGATCGTCATCTCGACTTCTTTGCTCGGTGCTCACTACATCAGAAAGAGATCGGTATATCCCGAGGATGTAGACGATGAGACATCCACTGAAGAGCACATACGCACGCCGGTTGGCTACAGCTTGCTACAGCTCGCCACTCGAGCGTTGCTGCTGGCGTCTGCCGTTGTCAGCCATCTCCGAGATGGCTCTTCGAGCTTGAGCGAGACGGCTGTTCTGGCATATATTTTCGCACTCGACCTGGCTCGGGTGCTCTTGGCGATGCAGAAACCGAGTCTGAGATCGTCTTTGTTGCACCATGCCAACGCTCTCGTGTTTATCGAGGTCGTTGCGGCCTTTGTCGAGCTGTCACCAACGGCCGTTTCTATTCACGATCCCCAGCCAGCAGCCAGCAGATGGTTGGTTCTAAAGTTCGCATCGGCCATCCTTGCTCTGTTGTGTGCATTCGTCTCACCGAGAGAATGGAAGCCTCTGCCGCTGTCGTTTGGCTTGGCACAGAGGGAGCTTTCGGAGCCGAGTCCTGAGCAGACGTGCTCATACTTCTCGTACTTTATGTCATACGGCTGGCTCACCAACCTCATCCTCCGCGGGACACGACAGCGCCTGGTTCTTCAAGACACCTTGCCACTTCCAGAGTACGACGAACCGCTTATGTGGAAAGAGCGAGTCATGGAGGCCCGGGCAACATACAAGACTACGGCAAAGACCCTCGCCTACACTCTGCGTGAAAATATTGCTGCCATGGCATTCTTTGCTGCTCTCACAGCCGTGGTCGAGTTTATCTCGCCGCTTGCGCTCTATTGCCTGCTGCATCACATCCAAGAGCCGGAACTGTCGACAGTGAGGCCGTGGATCTGGGTAGCTCTGCTGTTTATTGGACCGGTGCTGAGATCGAGCTGCTACCAGCAGTACATTTTCAACAGTACAAGACTCATTGTCCGCACCAAGATGTGCCTCATCCAGGAGCTCTATGCCAAAGCCGGCCGCTGCTACGACTCTGACGCTACGAGTCTCCCATCCCAGGAGAAGGCACCACCAGCCAATGTACCAGGAAAGGACGCCAAAAAGGAGAAATCAGACAATGTCACAACGCTCATGGCATATGACGTCGATGCAATCTGCAACTCTCGCGACTTCATCCTCGTCTGCACGTCAAGTCCAATCGAGATCACCATAGGCCTTGTGTTCCTGTACATTCTGTTTGGACCGTACTCACTGGTTGCCCTGGTTCTCTTGCTAGCATCCTTTCCCCTGGCGGCTCTTCTTTCGCGCCTGATGTCACGCTTTCAGCGGGAGCTGATGAGAAGGACCGACATCCGGGTGGCATCCATCTCCGAGTACCTGGCGTCCATCCGGACGATAAAATACCTGGGCTGGGAGCCAATCATGACCGAACGCATCAACACTGAACGTCGTGACGAAGAGAAGCAGATATGGCGCCGGAACCTGTCTGCTGTCGCTGTCACAGTCTTGGGAGATTTCGTTCCCCTCTTGGCCCTGTTTGCCATGTTCGCCACGTACACTCTGGTCGAGGGGAAAGCTCTTACTGCGGCAAAAGCATTTACATCAGTGACCATTATTGAGACTCTGCGCCTCCAGTTTGTGTGGATTGCGAATGTGACGCGATACTATTCTCAGGCGCGTGTTGCATTCAGGAGAATTGACAAGTTCATGATCAACGAACTTGAAACTGCGCCTCACCCATCTGGCGAGCCTGCCTTCCACAATGTCGTGTTTCGTCGTGCTGTTGCCGAAGACTCTTTCCGGCTCCATATTGATTGCAGATTTGTCGCCGGTGGCCTCAATGCCATAGTCGGTGCTTCTGGCAGCGGAAAGTCAACTCTTCTCCTGTCCCTCATGGGTGAGACGATCCTCGAGTCTGGTTCTGCGTTGTGTCCAGCGCCAGTTGCATATGCACCACAAATTCCCTGGATGCTGAACGACACTGTCCGTGCCAACATCCTGATGCACATGGATTTTGATGAGGTGCGGTACAAGAGAGTTTTGCACGCATGTGCGCTGCTGTACGATCTAGAGAAGCTTGAAGAACGTGACCTAACCGAGGTTGGTGTCAACGGGTCCAACTTGTCCGGGGGTCAGCGCCAGCGAGTGTGCCTTGCCAGGGCTCTTTATGCGCAGTCCAAAATCCTAGTGCTCGACGACATCTTCTCGGCTCTCGACTCTGCAACGCAGAAGCACATCTGGGACTTTTGTTTCTTGAATGACGCTGTCATTCAAGGCCGAACTGTGATTTTGGTGACGCAGTTTCAGGCGGCAAAAGAGTCAGCCGATTTACTGGTTGAAATATCCAATGGCCGTGTCAGCAAGCTCACTCGGAGGTCTGAAGGGACAAGGCGAATGCGGCTCGTGCACGACAACCTGGCCAACCAACTCTCGTCCTCGACCAATTGGCCCCTCGAGAAGACGGAGAATGCGGCTTTCCACCATACCCGGGCCATTGAACAGAAGATCAACCAGGAGGTGGCGGGCGAAGAGAGAAATCCCAGAACTCTCTTCTACCATTATATGTACCTCTTCGGTGGACACAGCCGAGCAATAATGGCCATGGTCATTTGTCTTTTCCTGCAGCTGGCCTACTTCTCGCTGCCGATATGGCTGTCGGCCTGGGTGGGAGCAGCGGACGCGGGATCTGGGGGTGCCCACTCAACTGGCTATTATATCTCAGTGTACGGGGCGATCCTGGGGTCGTTCCTAGGGTTCTCGATTTTGAGCCGAGTGTATCTGCAAAAGGGAGCGTGGAAGGCGGCGCACACGATGCACGAAAAGCTTGTCTCGGCAGCAATGTGGGTGTCGGTCCATTGGTACGACAAGAATCCGCCGGGCAGATTCATCAACAGGTTCTCCAGCGACATGTTCTCCATGGACTGCGTGATGGTGGACTACCTCCGCTTAGCTATGGACAACGTGTTCCGGTTCATGCTACGGCTGACTGCAATTGGATCCATTATGCCTGTCTTTGCGCTTCCGGCCGCCTTTGTGTGCACGATCGGTCTTGTCTGCGCAGAGATGTATACCAGAACACAACTGTCAGCCAAGGCTCTTGCGTCTGCGGCACAGTCTCCGATATTTTCCTTCTTTGTGGAGAGCATGGCCGGCAGAGCAGTTATCCGATCCGGGCCCGGTTTCCAGGCTGCCTTTGCGGACGATCTGGGGAGGCGGCTGCGGGTGTTTGCACGGTCGTCAGAGACACGGTTCAACCTGAACCGGTGGATCTGCGTGCGTGCAGACAGCTGCGCGGCCGTGATTGCCATGATGACAGGAATCATCGCCCTGTCGTATGGCCCTGAGGTGTCAGCCGGACGTCTGGGCTTTTCTCTGACAAGTGCGATTGGCCTGGGTCAGACGATCTTGACGATGGTGCGGAGCATGAATGATCTGGAGGCCGAGATGAACTGTTTCTTCCGCATCCGTGAATACGCCTCGCTGCCACACGAAGATGGCGGCGTGGACGACAAGGACGGCCTGACGGCGTCGGTGCCAGACCATTGGCCTTCTGAGGGCCGGGTGCAATTCGAGGGGGTATCGGTCAAATATGCACTTGACGGCCCTGACATCCTGCACGACGTATCGCTGAGCGTGTCGCCGGGCGAGCGGGTGGCCATTGTCGGGCGCACCGGCAGCGGCAAGTCCACCATGGCGCTCTCTCTTCTCGGGTTCACGAACATCACGAGGGGGTCTGTCCGGATCGACGGCGTGAACCTGGCGACGGTGCCGCTGCGGGTGTTGCGGCGACGACTGACAATCATCCCGCAGGAGCCGGTGCTCTTCAGCGGTGACGTCCGGTTCAACCTCGACCCGGCCGAGTCATCAACGAGGGCCCAGCTGACCGAGGCGATTGGTGCGTGCAGCGTGATGGAATCGCTCGCCGGAAAGACGGCAGATACGGCAGATACGGCAGCAGAGCGACACGAGGGCGAGCAGCCGATCCGGGCGCTGGACCTGGACACGGCCGTGGCGCCGCAGGGGTCCAACTTCTCGGTTGGGCAGCGACAGGTGTTGAGCCTTGCGCGGGCTACGGTGCGACAGTCGCAGGTGGTGATCCTGGACGAGGCGACGGCATCGATCGACTACCGATCAGACGTGGCGATCCAAGCGGTGCTGCGGTCGGCGTTCCGAGAGCGGACGATGATTGCGATTGTGCACCGGCTGTCGACGATTATGGACTACGACCGGGTGATTGTGATGGAGGCCGGACAGGTGCGCGAGACCGGGTCACCGGCACGGCTGTACAGACAGGGCGGCATGTTCCAGCGGATGGTGGAGCAGAGCATTGAGCATGGAAAGGGGAGCGAGTGGACGCCGGAGAAGCTGCAGCAGTTGCGATGTGAGGAGACGGTAGGATAGATGGAGATGGAGATGGAGATGGGTAGAGGATAGAGGACAGAGGATAGAGGAGAGAGGATAGAGAACAGAGGAACAAAGTATAGAGGGCATTCATACAGACGGGAAATACAAAGAGCAGTCATGTAGATGGTGGTATGTATTCCGACTTCAGTATTGTCATAGGTCTATGTATTTGAATTGCTGATTCGAAGCTGCAGTCTATTTTTATTCAAACAGCGAGACTCCAGGTGTGACTCCACTCAGGGCCATGTGCTGTACTGATGAGGGGGCAAAACGGCTTAGTCAACGACGGGAGAGACACGTGATCCAGTGAATAGCGCTGGAGGTAAAATATCCCTCCTCTGGGAGCCTGTCCGGCGGCCTATGCGTCCGACTCGCTGCCGTCGTCGTCGTTGCCGGGACGGCGGCCTCGGGCGCCGCGCGCGGAGCCGGCGGGCGGTCTCTTTCTGTGGCGGGCGGGCGTGCGGATGCGCGGCTCGGTCGGGGTGTCGTTGGCGGGGACCATGGCCTCGGTGGTGGTGGCAGCCTCTGTGCGGACGCGGACCTCGACGCCATCGGCGATGCCGACGCCGACGCCGACGCCGAGGCTGTCCTCGCCGCGGCGACGGCGGCTGGCGCGGAGGCGGTAGCGCTCGAACTGGGCGGCCTTTTTTCGGCGGAGGCGCTCCTCCTCGGCGTCGTCCCGGACGGCGTCCTGGCGGGTGTCGACGGCCTGGACGGTGACGACGTCGCGCTCGCCGCGGCCGTGCTTGGCGGCCATGAGGCGCTCGAGGAAGGCGGCCTGGCGCTGGCGCTGCTCGGTGGCGCCGCCGGCGACGGGGATGGCAAACTGGCGGCGGGGGTGCGCGGGGGAGGCGGCGGTGTTGCTGGTGGCGGGCAGTGCTGCGTGGCGCCGCCGCAGCTCCAGGGGCGTGCAGGCGATGCGGGCAGAGGAGGCGCCCAGCAGGTCGACGTCCTGGGGGAGGCGGCGGGCATGCAGAGGTGTCGTGACGCTGCTGCTCTGGGCGTCGCAAAACAGCAGCTCCGTCCCGACCGTCTCGGTCCAGGCGCCGGCAAAGACGGTCCCACGGTACGACAGGATAGGCTGGGCCGCGTGCAGGTCAAGGATCTGGATCTTGGTCTCGTCGTCGTCGTCGGCGCTGTGGTCGGCGTTCTTGTCGTCGTCGTCGGCGTCGTCGCCGGCGGCACGTCCGCTCCGGCTCGTGTGTGTTGGCGCCGTGGCGGCTGCGGCGCCATCGTCCAGGCCGCTGCCGGGCCCTCGCCCGCCCACCGGCACGTCGTCGTCGCCGGCCAGCAGGGGGTTCATCCAGGCACGAAAGCCGCCGCGCGTGCTGTGCACGACGTAGTCGTCGCGGCGGCGCAAAAACGCGGGCACCGACAGGTCGAGCGTGACGAGGTGCGTCTGGCGTGCGGACGTGTCAGCAGGAGACGCATCGGAGGGGATGTGGACGGCGAGCGCTTGCCTCGGTCTCCGTGGTGGAATACTCATACTCCCACTCGGAGTCGTCGCCATCGTCGACAACCGGTGCGGCTGAGCGGCCACGCGGCTCGGGCGCACAAGCAAGAGACGTCGACAGGTCATCCATTGGGTCGGTGGAGGCTCTGACCCCGTGTCCGGGCGGGATGCATCTGAGAGTAGGGCAGATGCCGTTGCGATTGCGCAGGACCGAGAGCTTCTTGTTGGCAGGGGAGCTCTCTCATCCTACTCGTAAATTGCTGCGCTACGCGTTGGCGGTGGACACCGGCAGAATACCATGGAGGGGCAGGCACGCTGCAGATGCGCCGGGCGCCTTCCGTCAGGTAGTCTGCAGTAGGGCGGCAGAAAAAAAAGAGTCGCTAGGGTTTTGAGTCATAGGTGCTGATGAGTCTGAAGGAGCGGCAGCGAATTGGGTTGTTGTGACTTGTTGGTATAAAGTCTGTGGTCTGTCTGTTTGACTTGTCCGTGTCCCTTTCTTTTCCATCCTGTCAGCTTGACTGTCCTCCTACCTACACGATGCCCAAGGTTCACCTTCTCGACTACGTCGCCGGCAACGTGAGGAGCCTGGTCAATGCGATCGAAAAGGTCGGCTACGAGGTCGACTGGATCACCAGCCCAGAGCAGGTGGCCGATGCGGAGGTGAGTGACGGAGCGGAGCCGAGGGAGCGGAGCGTGTGTAGCGGGTGTCGCGTGCGTGCTGACCTGCCAGCGGCTGATCCTGCCGGGCGTCGGCCACTTTGGCCACTGCCTGTCGCAGCTGGCCGCGGCCGGCTACCTGCCGGCGATCCGGAAGCACATTGACGACGGCAAGCCGTTTATGGGCATCTGCGTGGGGCTGCAGGCGCTGTTCCGCGGCTCGGACGAGGACCCGGCCTGCGAGGGCCTGGGCGTCGTGGACGGCGTGCTGGACCGGTTCGACGACGGCGACAAGGCGGTGCCGCACATTGGCTGGAACGACGCGCACATGCCGACGGCCACGACGACGGCCGCGGGGCTGCCGTCGTTCTACGACCTGCGGCCGCAGTCCAAGTACTACTACGTGCACTCGTACAAGTACGCGTACCGGCCGGGCGTGCTCGAGGCCGACGGCTGGGCCGTGGCCACGGCCACGTACGGCAGCCAGACGTTTGTGGGCGCGCTGGCCCGCCGCAACGTCGTCGCCATGCAGTTCCACCCGGAGAAGAGCGGCGTGGCGGGCCTGCGCATGATCCGGGCCTTTCTGGACGGCAGCGGGGCGGCCGCTCTGGCCCGGGGGGTGTCGGTAGGGCGAGAGCCGACAGCGACAAGGACGACGCGCCCCGGCCTGACGCGCCGCGTCATTGCCTGCCTGGACGTGCGGGCCAACGACGCCGGCGACCTGGTGGTGACAAAGGGCGACCAGTACGACGTGCGCGAAAAGGCCTCGACGGCCGCAACCTCGACAGCCGGTGCCGTCCGCAACCTGGGCAAGCCGGTCGAGCTGGCCGAGCGGTACTACGGCCAGGGCGCGGACGAGGTCACGTTTCTCAACATTACCAGCTTCCGCGACTGTCCGCTGGCCGACCTGCCGATGCTCGAGGTCCTCCGCCAGGTCTCGGCCACCGTCTTCGTGCCGCTGACCGTCGGCGGCGGCATCCGCGACACCGTCGACGCCGACGGCACCACCGTCTCGGCTCTCGACGTGGCCAGCCTCTACTTTCGGTCCGGTGCCGACAAGGTCTCCATCGGCTCCGACGCCGTCCTCGCCGCCGAGGCCTACTATGCCGCCGGCCGCACGCTCGCCCGCACCACCGCCATCGAGCAGATCGCTGCCGCCTACGGCAACCAGGCCGTCGTCGTCAGCGTCGACCCCCGCCGCGTCTACGTCGATGCCCCCGACCGCACCGCCCACCACGTCGTCGCCACCGCGCAGCCCGGCCCTGCCGGCGAGCGCTTCTGCTGGTTCGCCTGCACCATCCGCGGCGGCCGCGAGACCCGCGACCTCGACGTCGTCCAGCTCGTCCAGGCCGTCCAGGCCATGGGCGCCGGCGAGATCCTCCTCAACTGCATCGACCGCGACGGCTCCAACGCCGGCTTCGACCTCGAGCTCGTCCGCCACGTCAAGGCTGCCGTCCGCATCCCCGTCGTCGCCTCCAGCGGCGCCGGCCGGCCCGCTCACTTCCTCGACGTCTTCCAGCTCACCGCCACCGACGCCGCCCTCGGCGCCGGCATCTTCCACCGCGGCGAGTACTCGGTCGCGCAGGTCAAGGACTACCTGGCCGACAACGGCCTCGTCGTCCGCCAGTTTGAGGGCGATTTGTAGGGACGAGGGTGAATAGCCGAGCAGAGCCGCGCAGAAGATCCAGAACAGAGCACGAAACCAAAATAGACACAGCAAGCGATGCGAGAACATTTTTTGCACTAGGTGACGACCAGAAGGATCCTTCTACCTTGCATCATTACGTAATCACATTCTACATATGCCGGGCAGAAGAGCCAGAGCAGACGAGCCAGAGCAGGAGCCAGAGCAGGAGCTAGGCAGAAGTGACAGAACAGGAGAGCCAGGGCAGAAGATCAAGAGACAGAGCACGAAACAGCACAGACAAAGCAAGCGATGCGAGATCATCCATTCCACTAGGTGACGACCATAACAACCTTCAACCTTGCGGCATTACGTAATCACGTACCCTACACCTATTCCCATGCCGGCTGAGCCAGAGCACAAAACTGCACAAAATACACAAACAAGCGATGCGACAACATTCATTCGCTAGGTGAGGACCACAAAAGCATCCTTCACTTACATAATCACATACTACACTTCCATTCCCATGAAAATCCATGCTGGGCTGGTCACATCCACGCCCTTGCCCCCGGTCCACGAGTCCAACGTGGTGGGCGAAAAGCCTGCCCACTGCAGGCCCTTCATCAGCGACGCCACGTCGCCCGACTGTGCCGCACGATCGACGCAGACGACCACCTGCGAACACCCAATGGCCGAATCGGCCAGCTCCAGCAGCGCCATAAGACTGGGAAGTTAGCATGCACTCAAAGTTACAAAGGAACACAGCTGCAAAAAAGAACAAGAACTCACGCCTGCTTCAGATCGCGTCCCACGACGCCGCGGTCGAAAAAGGCAAACAACGTCTTCTCGCCGGCCAGATCCTCGCACAGGAACCCGCGGAAACTGCTGCCGCCCGCATAGTCCCAAATTTCCAGCCAGGCCGTGACGTCGCAGTAGCTGTCGGCCACCGCACCCGCGGCCATGGACGTGGACGACACCACCGACGCGGCCGACGACGCCGACGTCCCCGACAGCGTCCGGCTGAGCGCCGGCATGTGCCCGTACTCGCTCGGCGGTGTGCACAGCTGGCCATTGGGACTGCCGCTGGCGCTGCTGCTGCTGCTGCTGATAATTTTGTACACACCCGTCAGGCCGGAGCCATTACCGGCCATGTCCCGCTCACCCTGGAACACGACTTTCATGATCTCACAAAAGAATCTCTCACATTCTTCCCTGATACGTAGTGCTGCCCCCCCTCGACGGCCAGATCGAGAGTTGTTGCTGCTGTTGCTGTAGTTGCCGCCACGGCTCGAGGTGCTGGTCTGCTCCTTGGGAAACAGCGCCAGCTCGTTTGTGGCAGTGATGGCAGCGAGGGGGGGGCTTGATGGCGGCGATGGTAATCCTGAGGAGGGGACCTCAGGAATACCACTCTGCCCCTGCGGAGTGTCAGACCAGGACAGAAAACGGGAAACGGAAACGGGAAAAGAGAAAGGGAAAGACCAAGGACAACAAAATGCTCACCGGCAAGAAGCGTAGTGCAGTAGTGGAAGCCTCTCAGCGACGAGGCCGACGCATCCACAACGTAGCAGCTGGCAAGGACATTGGCCTGGCGGCTGACGTCCTCGCCATAATTACTACTCGATTGATTTTTACTGGATTGTTTCATGGCCGCCATTGCTCCTGATTCTGGCCACGGTTGAAAAGTATGACTCGGTTGGGGGAGATAAGCGGTTCTGCGTTGGCGACGGTGGTGCGCGGTGGAGGCGATGGGCGTTTGATGCGTTTTTATGAAGCTCGGATTTTGTGGATGGAATCGGGCTGGATCTCGTCTGGCTGGAGCGATTCGGGCGTTGCTGTCACAGTCTTGATGCGAGGACGGAGAAGGGTTTTGGAGACCGGATTTGAGATTCGCCAGAATTAAATTGCCGACAAAGAGACATTGCCACTCTGGCCGTCACGTGCAGATAGCTGGCTGCTATCGAGTGGGGCACGCCGAGCCCGGATTGGTCGGTCAACCAGCGGTGTGTCGCTGACATCCCTGGCCAGAGCACGTTCGGAGCATTGCTCGGACTGTCAGAGATGGCCAACCGAATGTGTGCTCGGCTTTCCCTGCCTCTGGGCTGGTCAGTCACGTCGCACGCATGCCCGTATTTACACTTGCCATTGTCTCCTCCCAAGCACGCATTCCGATCGACAATTTGCCTGACCGCCAAAGACGCCCAAACAGGCCGGCCAGCCAATCAGCCGACACTGCCCCTCCATTAGCGCCCCTCCTCAGCATATTGCCGGCTGTACTCGCTGCTCACTCTAACAGCAACATGCGTCATACATGTATCTTACATAGCAGCGCTACAGCCGCCCAATTTCGACGACATCGAGATCGTTTCATTAGTCGGCCGTCGGCCGTGTGACCAGCCAGGCCCTCCCCCCCGCTCCCGAGCCTGCCGCCTCCATTCCGGTGCACACCATGACGCTCGCCTCACCTGTTTGGTGGTGTGAATGGGCCAACGGTGTTCTGGTTGGGCCTCTTGAAATGGCCACCTCCTGCCGCCGGACACACCTTTTTTCTTTCCTGGGCCCGGCTTCGCCTGACGGCTGACTCCCTTGACCGTTTCACCTTTTGACCTAGCCGTCTGCTGCCTCTACCCATCATACGCTTCTCTTATCCGGCCGCTCCGGCTAGAGGCCAAAGGCTAAGCTTTGATCACCTCTTGTCATCCCTTGCGCCGTTTTCGTCTGTCCATCTGAGATCCCATCTCACACCTATTTCCGCTGCCCATTTCCGCCTTGTGCAAACCACGACTCACCTCGGCCTCGAAGCAAAGCCTATTTCACGCTGCATCCCGGCTCGTTTGGCTCTCCGAACCGACCTCCCTGACACCCTGACTCGACAACCTGACCCGACAGCCTGACCTGACCACCTGACTCGACCGCCATACCGAACTCGACATGTACGGCAGCTCGCCCCCCTTTGAATACGACCGGCCCTTTGCCACCTTTCTGCTGCCGTCGCTGCTGCGGCCGTTCCGCAGCCGCAAGGCTCGCCGTGCCTCCTCGGGCGACCAAGTCTCCGCCACGGCCGACCGGCGCGGCTCTGCTGCCAGTTGCGGCAGCCCCGGCAGCCCGAGCCGGTCTCGCCGGTCAAACCGGTCGAGCGTTGCCTCGGCCTCGTCTTCGTCGTCCCGGAGCTCCACCAGCAGCCAGTCGCCGCCGTCGCTGTGCTCGTCGCCGAGCTCCTACGGCGCCTCGCCGCCCAGGACGGGCCTGGCCTTGATGCACGCCTACAGTTTCGGGGGGCCGTCCTTTGCCGCCGCCCTGACGGCCGAGCCCGACCAGGTCGGCGCCGACGGCGCCGACAGCCTCGCCCGCGTCCTGCCCGACACACTGCGCTGCGTCAAGTGCTCGGCCGACGTGGCCTTTACCGCCCAGATCGTCTCCAAGGGCTTCACCGGCCGCCACGGCCGAGCCTACCTGGTCTCGGCGCCGCCGTCCAGCCCGGCCCATCTGTTTGCGCCCGAGACATCGGCCGAGGCTGCGGCCCAGCTGGCCAGCCGCGGCTCCAGACACGACGAGGCCGGCGACGCCAGCGATGCCAGCGACGCTGCTGAGGCGCTCGCTAACATCCGCGTCGGCCACCCCGAGCACCGCCAGCTCGTCACGGGCGCCCACGTCGTGGCCGACATCAGCTGCGCCGTCTGCCGCACCAAGCTCGGCTGGAAGTACGTCGACGCCCGCGATGCCGCCCAGCGCTACAAGATTGGCAAGTTCATCCTCGAGACCGCCCGCGTGGCCCGCTCGCGGTTCTGGGAGGACGTCGCCGGCCTGGACGACGACAGCAGCCACGACGGCGGCGAGGACCTGCTCTTGGACCGCGACATGGGCCCGCTGGAGCGCGGCCAGAGCGCCGACGACGACTTCAGCCTCTTTGGCTCGCCCGGCGCCGGCGGCGTTGTCGACCCCATGGGCACCGCTCGCCAGCTGATGGCCAGGCAGGCCGGCAGCACCCATCCCGGAACCATGGTCGAGTTCGATTCCGACGACGACGACGAGTGCGAGGAGATCTTTGCCGGCACCTGGGACGCCGACGTCGTGACCAAGCGCAGGAACAAGAAGCTGGCCGGGCTCAACACGGCCTAAGATTGGCCTTGTACTTGTCCTCTGCTTCGGTTTGTCTTTTTTTTTTTTTTTTTCTTTTTTTTTTTTCCTTCTTCCTTTTCTTTCCCTTTTTTCCCCACTCTTTTCTTTTCTCTCCTACCTCCTTTTTCTTCTCTTCCTTTCTTCCCTTCCTGTCTTCTCTTCCTTGCTCCTCTCCTTTCTCTTATTTCTTCTGGAACTACGGCGTTTTGCATCCCCACACATAACCCCTTTCTGATACCCTCACTGCACACCTCTAGAAGATTGGATCGGGCATGTCTGCTACCCATCTACACTTATACCCCTTGCTTTCGTTTCTGGCACAATACCCCGCTCGTTGCATCTTCAGGCAACTGAAATTTACGTGTTTGATCTTATTTAATGTTACTGAACGAGTTGTCACTGGTTCCTTGCGAATTCAAATCTCCGCAACACTGCTTCACAGCTGCGGCTCCACAGCAACGTAGTGCAGATATGCTCCCAGCAGCTTGATGCCCTCAATGTAGTTCTTCTTGTCCAGCTTCTCGTTGATCGAGTGGGCCCCGTCCGTGGCACTGCCCATCGGCAGCAGCAGCACGTTCTTGCCCGTTGCCTGCTCAAACGTGAGCGTGACCGGAATGCTTTTGTGCTCGTCAGTATGAAATGTCTTGCAATGCAGGCGATATGGTCTTCTCACCTTCCGCCCTCGCGCGTAAAGTCGGGTGCCACGCCCCAGACGCGCTCCACGGCCTTGGCAGCGGCCTCAAAGTTCCAGTGCTTCGGGCTGGCCACCCACCAGTTGCCGGTGTGCTGGGCGAACACGTTGAGCGTGTTCTTGCTGCCGAGCTTGGCGAACTGCTCCTTGACGTACTTGTACACAAACTCGTTGGTCTTGTCGATCTCCATGTCGGGCACCGTGCGGATGGAGAACTTGCCAATGACCTTGGCCGGGATGACCGTCTTGGCGCCCGGAGCCGAAAAGGCGCCCTCGATGCCGTGCACCGACAGCGACGGGTAGCGCCAGCGGGCCATCAGCGTCGACTTCTTGTCCTCAAAGATGGTCGTCTTGCTGCCGAGCGCCTCGTGTAGCGTGTCCATGGTGAAGGCGATGCCGTCGTAGAGCGACTCCTCGTCGGCCGTCACGGGCGCCACCTGCTCGGCGATGCCGGGGATCTGGATCTTGCCGTCCGTGTCGACGAGCGTGCCGAGGACGCGGACGAGGTCCGTCATGGGCTCCTGGGCCGTGCCGCCGAACACGCCGCTGTGCAGGTCCTGGCCCGGGCCCGCGATCTCGACCGAGTAGTAGTTGCAGCCGCGCAGCCCGTACGTCAGGCACGGCTTCTCCGTGCCCAGCCAGTAGTTGTCCGAGATGCAGACCGCGTCGGCATCGGCAAAGAACTTCTTGGCCTCGGCGCGGATCAGGTCGTCCAGGCCCTCGGACCCGTACTCCTCCATGCCCTCAAAGCACATCAGCAGGTTGACCGGAAAGTCCACGCCCGCCTTTTGGTGCGCCTCGATCGCGTTGAGCCAGCCCAGCACCGGGCCCTTGTCGTCGGTCGATCCGCGGCCCAGCATCCGGTCCTGCTCGTCCACCACGAGCGTGAACGGCTCCGTGTTCCAGCCGTCCGACTTCTCGGCCGGCTGCACGTCGTAGTGCCCGTACACCAGGATCGTCCGCTTGCTCGCGTCGCGGCCGTAGCGCGCCAGCACCACCGGCGGCAGGTCCAGCGTCGGCTGGTCCGGCTGCTTGCCCAGCGCCCGCAGCTCCACCTCGGCGCCCAGCGACGTCAGCTCCTTCTCCAGAAAGTGCGCCATGCGCACCACGTCCGGCCGCCGCGCCGCGTCCGACGACACCGACGGGATCGCCACCGCCTGGCTCAGCCGCTCGATAAAGTGGCTCGACAGGTCGTCGACCTGCTTGAAGAACCCGTCCAGCTGGGGGGCCATTTTGCGGGCTTGGTGGGCGCGGATGGCGTCGGTAATGTACGTCTGGGCCTGGTGGGGGGATGGAGGGGTGCGACGCCTGGTCGACAGAGATGCAGAATGGAGAGTCGGAGAAGACGAGGATGACGAGCAAGACAAAGTGGTCGAGAAGGAGACGTGTCGAGATGATCGAGACGACAGGCCGGAAATGAGCTTATGACCAGGAAGGAGCGGCCGAATCGATCGGGAAGGTGGCAGGGCGACACGAACTAGGTGGGGCATGCCGACTCGTCAGGCTCAGCCAGCTTTTGTCGAAAGATACGGAGCAGACCAACTGTACCGCCGACAGACGTCCTCGCTTTTACCCCGCTAAGCAAAAGAGGGAGGTCGTGATTATATAACATTTGCACGTGAGGCTAGTCTGCGTTTTTTTGTTGGTGCAGCTCCACACGAACATGCTGGTAGCTCTAGTTTAGTTTTACTTCTGTAAGAATTCAGCTAGACTGGTTGCATTATTTTTACCAGTTTTCACTTTGTATGTAGATGACTGGTTTCGTGCCCTTGAGGACTGAATAAGTTGGGCCCTTTGGACCTTCATTTCATGATAGCATTGTCGTGCGTGCTGTACTGTGGCTTAGTTATATGTTGGAATCCTGACCTCTTGGATCTAAAAGGAATGTAATTTAGTCTTCTAATCAGGCTGTACACTCTGTTAGGGGATTACCCGAGTTAGTCAAATTCAGTATCCTCGAACGGACTTATGCAGCAGTGGCGTGTGTGGAATGGCCCAGGAGAATGGCAGACTTCAGGCGACTATGAGCTAGGCCATTGGAAATTACGTTGTGTCAATGGGACTGACATCTGGAAGGTGGTGTTGTCCAATTTCTTGCTTCTATTTTTCCTGGATCTGACCAGGTGGATGTGCAAGTGGGGCTTGCGAAAAGATACTTTCTCCGTGCAAGTACTCCGTATCTTACATTGAGGAAGGCTCGTGCTGGGGACTTGTATATCTACCTCTTCTCCCTTCCTTTTCATCCCACTCCGCTATTTGCCCAGTCTTGCTCAAAGCAACATCTCACTTCAACATCGGATCTATCGCACAGCTGACTTTGTTTCAGACTCGAGGCAAAATATGGGGGTGGTTACTAAGAACGCCCCTACCGGCACAGGACCACAGTACAGCACCAAAGTCGTCCAGCCGTCGCAAACGGCGGCTGGACCACGGTCGGAAGGGATCATTTAGACCCTCGCACGGAAGAAAATCCTATATGTTCTGTTCGTCTACCGCCCGTGCACGTCTATCCTACTGTTGAAAAGCCTAGCCACTGGCAATGTGATTGTAGGGTGCTGCTTAACTTGGCATTGGCATGGTCCGTATACAGCGTGTGTTGGTGGATGGGCGGCACACAGTGCTTTGCCTATTCCAATGTAGTTCTCTCGGCTACGTCTCCCGTCTATTCGGGGCTGCTGTATTACTATGTTTGATTGGCCGTCGGGATGTTTTCATGCAGCCTTTTACATGCTTCTTGGTTTAACAGCTACATTGTAGACTACATCAGTCGTAACAGGAACAGTAATTACTACTGGCAACGCAAAAACAAATGTTATTTTATTAATAGTATCTAACACAGACTCTGCGAAAGAAGCTTGGTTGGCAGCCAGTGTATGTAGAACGGACTTACAAAGCTTGATTTATAGAGCGATTTTATAACTGTAATTAACAAGTTTCTTATAGAAAGTCTTCTTAGTGATGTGCAAGACTAGGGCGATGTTGATATATCTGTTGTATAGATAGGACTTATCTTTTTAATTAAGGANNATTTGACAGCTTAAGAACCACAGCTAAAAATTATGATATAGCAGTTTCTACTTTAAGATTAGTGTACCAATTAGGGATAATGTAGAGTGTGTGTAGCTGATACGGTGTATTACATTGGCCCTACTCTAAAAGGCTCGTAAGATAGTTGTATATCGTAACAAGGGAAAAAGGTATATAAGACGGAGCAATGCTAGCACAAACTCGTTTGTTTATGGGCCTCTCTTTGAAGTTGGATGCAAATGGATATCTAGGTTTATTTCCGTACAAACAACAAAGCAGATGCTTCCCAGTACACAAAACGAAGTCGCCCGTCCTCGTCTTTCTAAATTTTAGAGATACCCATCGCCCACTTCCATCCCAAACTCTGGCAATAGCAGAGGAGAAGCAGCCGTACCCATGTTATTTGAGTAGGCTGATGTTTTTCCACACCCTGATATATTTCGGTTAGCATCACAATCAACAAGAAGCACAAGGGGCGTCTTACTCTTCAAAGATACTCGTGATCAGCGCCATCGAGTCCCGCGGGTCATAGGTGACATCGATCACCGGCATGGTGTGGCCGAGGAGGACGACTTCCACGTGAGCCTTCAGCGGCGTGCTGTTGTTGCACGTGACGAGGCCCCGGAGGCTGCCCGACAGGTGCACGTGACGGATATCCACGGCCTCCAAGGATTTCTCGGCAACCCTGCCGGCGATGTCGAGGGCGAGGTCGCCGGCCTCGTGGGCTTCGTCGAGCGCCTTCTGGGCGGCGTCTATGCTTGCTGCAGTCGCGCTCTCGGCCGCGGACAGGGCGGCCTTGGCGGACTCGTGAGCGATGCGCTCGAGGCAGCTGTCCAGCTCGCCGACCGTCTGGGAGGCCGCCCGGTACGCCTCCTCGTTGTGCCTCTTGTAGTCGTTGAGGCGCAGGATGGCGGGCTGCAGGACGCCGTAGGCGACGCCCTGACGCGTGGCGCCCATGGCCTCGACAGCCGCGGCGACGGCAACCCGCGACGTCTCGTCGGCCGCCGTCATGGCCGCGCTCGCCGCCTCGAGCGCGCCGCTGGCCGTGGCCAGCCGCGTCTGCTTCTCAACGTAGTCGCCCGAGCGCAGGACGGCCTGGGCAGCTGCCAGCGTGCCGTCTGCGAGGACCTTGGCTGCCTTGAGCGCGGCAATGGACACCATCAGCCCCGGAACCAGGGTCAGCTTCCAGGCCTCGTACCAGTACGGAGCCTCGTAGGCATGTACCGTCTCCCACTGCGCGTCCAGGTACGCCTGCAGCGCCTGCACCTTTGCCTGTGCCGCGTCGACGTCGCCCTGGGCGCCCGCAAACGCGTCCACGTCGGCTTGGGCGCCGTCCACCGCCTTTTTCGCTGCAGCAATGGCCTGCGCCGCGTCGTGTCGGGCCTTGTCGAGGCCGCTCTTCGCTGCCGCCATCGCGTCCTCCTGATCGCTGTTGGCCTTTTTCACGTCCTGCTCGGCTGCCGCTACGGCCTCGTTGTACTTGTTGCGGGCCGTCTTGACTTCGTCTTCCAGATGGCCGACTTCCTTCAGATAGGTCTCGACAGTGGTCCCAGCCGTGCTGGCGATTTCTTTCTGCTTCGATTCCCACGTCTGGGACGCGTCGCCCACATCCCTCTTTGCCCTCTGAATGCTGTCCTCCACCTTTTGCTTCTCTGCCTGCAAGGCCTTGTCTGCGGCCGCGATGCAAGCAGCTGGAGCATGATGAGCCTTTTTCAGCTCCGCAAGGAGATGGACCTGGATGTGCTCGAGAATATGCTGCTCCAACTCTGCGTCTAGGTCAAAGTCTGCGTCCAAGAGACTGCGGTCAAAGGCCAGATGGCCGTGCAGCGAAGCGTGAAGATCGAACTTGAGGTCATCGGCAAAAGCGACGTTTCTAGGAACAGTCTGTTAGACTCGGTCTTGGGTAGGGGAGCAGGTGAAGGAATGTCTGCCTACAGGGAAAAGGTAACCGTCTGCTCTGGTAACGTGCTAATGTCGACGTGGACATCGACATCGTCCTCAAGGAAAGTGACAACACCATCAACAAGAATGTGTTGCGACGACGGGCCGAGGGTGCAGTCTACCGTGGCTCTTGGTCCGTCCTTTCCTCTCACCATAAGCGGGCCAAGCTCAAAGTTGTCGACACCGCCTTGGATGAAAAGTCCTTCTGTTTTGCTCATAGCTAGAGCCTGTTAGGTAAAAGACAGTGTATGAATAGCCAGGGGTGCCCTTACAGCATTCTATATCGGCTCGTTTGCCGAAGAAGACCATGTCGGCCATAAAGGAACAACCTTGTGGATAGCTGACTGTACCAAGCGTCGTTCCCGCTGGACAGATGTAGAGCTTCACCTTCTCAAATGTTATGCAGCCTCTGGGAGGCGTAGGGATCGAGACTCCTGTGACATCGCAGTGAAACGAGACCAGATCCTCCAGCTTCAACGCCCCAACCTCGGCCGAAAGCATTTCTCCTGGCAGACGACAGCGTCAGTATTGTCTGACGAGTGGTCAGGACAGGGTGTTGCTCACGTCTGGGGTCGTCACTGATCTGCATGGCACACTGAGCCTCTGTCTTGCCGATCATGATGCCGCCTCGCAGTCCAAATGCGCTTTGAAGTTGCCATTAGTCAGCGAGGATCGCTATAGAAAAAATGAGGCTGCGCTATCCGTAAAACACACCTTACGGTCCCAGTAGAAACAAACTGCGCATAGATGATCTCGAGATCCAGGGCGAGGCTCGGCCCAAGCTTGACATTCTGGCCGGCGTTGCACGGATTGACCCACCAACCTGCCATCTCACCTGTTGCCGAGGCACCGCTTACACCGGCATCAAACGTCACGCCAAACGTCAGTGGCTCGCCGGACTCTGACACGGTGATGCTGAGGCCTGCAGATACCATCAGACGTACCGTCGGCTCGGTCTCTATCTTCAGAACGACGGGCGTGGTCGTCAGTCCGTTGCCGAGTGAGATGCAAGCCTCGGACGGGGTGAAGAGCTCAATGTCAAAGCCCTTTTTGGACGGCCCGGCACGCAAGCTAAGTCCTTTATGCGAGTTGCGCGTGAGTGAGTCCAGGGCTACGATGCCACCAGACACTGTTCCATGGAATTGGATGCCTGATTCGGTTAGCGAGTCCAAAAACAAAATAGGAAAAATAAATAGCATGGTCTTACCCTTCTGAATGGAGTAGTTGCTACCAATCGTGCTGCCAACCTCCGGATTATCCTGGGAGGCTGCAGAGAACACCACCTGCGTGAGACTTAGGTCCAGGGGCGTGCCGTGTACCTCTGGGACCAACGTTGACAATGCCCAGGCGTCGTTCTCTTTTGGTGTCAAGTCTGCCACAACCGTCCATTCGTATCCGATCTTGTTCTTATTCCGGTACAAGTGGGCTGTGGTGTCGACGACGAGCCCCTCCAGGACCTCCACCTGGCCAACCATGGCGGCGTCGGGCCCGTTTTTGTTCGGGCTAGAGGAGGATGGGAGGGTCACCAGAATGTAGGCATTCTTTAGAACGACTTCGCCCAGCTCTACCTTGTCTCCCAAATCCCCGCGAATCACAACTCCGTCTGGGCTATCTGTCAGAACAGCAGTGGCTGCAGTGTGGTCGGCCAGCTCGACCTTGTTCAGGACGACTTCTAGCCCCTTACCAGACACGATGGAAATGCTGGCAGACTGGATCTTGAGGTCGATTTCGGGAACCGAGAGCGGACAGCTATGCAAGGCATCGAACATATTGCCAATAGATCCAAAGTCAAACGGATCTACTGTGGCTTTCAGGCTAAAGGTGCCGCCGGGTGCATACGTTCCCTGGAAGTTGATCTGAGTGTCCAGGTGCTTGAAAGAAGCGGAGACATCAAACTCGGCGTTCTTCCATGGCGACTCAATGGACAACTTGGTGGTGAAAGCCGCCGTGAAGATCTATTGTGTTTGTTAGTTCATGTCACCTGGAATACAACGGAACTAAGCAGAATATGGGGAGAAAGAGAGGGCGAGAGAAAAGAACAACCCCCCCCCC